>JAWNLM010000154.1:3325000-3925000 GCA_035042345.1 Drosophila fungiperda | reverse complement strand
GGGCAATGGCTATTGCAATGCAATTGACGACAATGGCAGACCGAGCAACGAGAACAATGCAAAGTGCCGGACGGAAATGCAGACCAGCAGCAGAAACAGCGTCAGGCAGCACCAGGAGCACACAGTAAAAGGAAAAGGCGTTGAGGATGTGGTGCGGGGTGCGGAGTGCGGGGTGTTCGAAATGGCACGTAAAGGCAGTTGCGCCATTTGCTATGCTTTGAAGCCGAAAGTTGATGCTGCGAATGGCAGGACGTATGTGCGAGCGAGTGTGTGGCTATGTATGCAATGCTCAAAATGCTCCCTCGCACACACACACACACACGCGCACAAGCACACACACACACACACACACACACACACAGAGCCAGGCGCGCATTCTTGTGCATTAGAATGGATAAGCATTACAAGTCAAATTGCTTCAATATGCGTTGTGCATTAGCCGAAATCGTTTTGCGTAAATGCGCGCACACAAAATACACACACTAACACATACTCAGATAGACAGACAGAGGGACACACACACACACACACACACGCATAATTGGCACAAAAATTCTGCAGCTGTCGCCGGCTGCGTCACGTTGGCCGCTGCATCAGCAAAAATTTGTGGAGCAGCAAGGAAACAGGCATTGGCAAGAAGAGGAAGCAAATGGAAGCAACAGCAACCGCCAAGACGCCATCGATGGCCATATAAGTCCAACGTCGAAGACGACGATGATCATAATGATGGTAATGATGATGATGATGATGATGGTGGTGTTGGTGGTTTTCGTTTTGGTTTTGGTGGTGATGGTGATGGGTGCCTATTGAGGATGTGAGCAAAACAGCGCCACAAACCTTTATTCAAATTCAGCATTTTCATAGCATTGGCGTAAAATCATTTTATTGCTTCCTGACTGAATGACTTTTACAACCTCGTCTCGGATTCAGATTAACCCAAATGCGATGCTGCTGCTGCTGCTGCTGCTGTTGATGCTGTTTTTGGTGGCTACCAACCACTTCAAGTCCCCTTAACCTATCAGTTCCATTTCACGCACACACACACACACACACACACATACATTCCAGAGCACTAAGAAGCCTTTTCAATTTAAATAAAATTTCGCTGACTGCCCCATTTGCACAAGGTACGAGGAGAAAAGCATGTTCACATTTCACATTTCACATTAGACAACCAACATAGCACCTAATGTCCTCTTTTCTGAGCATGTCATAGCTTCAAAGTTTAAAAAATTAAAAAAAATCCTCATAATATATATAATTTTTTCTATGACTAAATTTCAACTGTAATCAATTTCAGAATGATCCTTGAGCAAAACTGAACTAAGCCTACTCAATTTCCATTGCAAAACGGCAATGAAAAACAAGCATCCATATAATTTTCAATTGAACTGACAATATCAAATAATATAAAATAATTATTTATACATATAAAAGTGTTCACACAGAAATAAAAACAATAATAAAAGTGAATTTTAGCCACTTTTGTCAAAGCAATTTGTTCACCGAGGCCAATGACCATTGGCTAATGGGATATGCAGACCAAATCTGTTAAGTTGCAATCGGTTAATTCACAACAGTTGGTGGTTTATATAAACAAATTGTTGCACATCATAAACGTTATCTATTAGATGACAATTAACACATGCATTGTATAAAATTGAGGTTTCTTTTGAGGTGGTTAATGGCAATACTAAAACACTATGCACTCGATGCCAAAAACCGCACTTATTACTACTGATTATGAGTTGATTATGTTCTGTGTGTGTTTGCAATTGAATGCATTTGTTTAATTAGCAACAAGCTACAAAACATAAAGGAGGAACTCAAATCGGCTTACTGACTCAATAAGCCGATTATGAAAATGGAAGCTATGCAGCAATGGTGAAGAGGACGCACTGGCCAGGACACTCGCAGGGGAAATTACAAAACCACGCTCACACAATCTACACCTCTAAAAATGAGTAGCATCGTCAGATGATTATGGCAATTGAATACACATTTTAATTTAGAGTTTAGATGTACAAGTTTTCGAAGACGAACACGAGGCATCCAATGTGCAACACCCTTCATTTCATTAGCATAAATGGTTTGGCCAACTTTGGACTGTCAGTCATCACGTCAGTCATCAGGTCAGTCGTCAGGTCAGTCGTCAGGTCAGTCATCAGGTCAGTAATTAATGGTGGTGCCTAATAGACTATGTATGATGATTTATGTATGTAACTTTAGCTTTTTATTTGTAATTTGTGTTTCGTTTTCAGCATCACTTGCTTCCTGTAAAAATGTTTGGTAAATTCTTCGCTTTATATTAATATAAACTGGTCTTCAAGATTGATGCAACACTAAACGAATATTAAAAACAAAAAATGAAAAGAAAGAAACGAGAATTAATTAAACTGATATGCAATTTAAACCCTTTATGAATTAAAAAAAAAGAACAACTTTACACGAAAGCAAAGTATTAAAAAACAAAACAAAAAACAATATAAAACTTTAATTATGAAAAAAAAAAAACACAACAAAACCAATACAAATACAAATAGTAATATTTAAGTCATTCCTGATGATTGTATTTTGTGTTACATTTAATTAGATTTCAGACAATTTATGTGAATCGTTTTCATTAAAATCGCATAAAATTCCCAGTGAAGCTAACTGAAATGCAGAGAAAATGCAACAACTAATATGAATTGCCTACATTAAATTAAAATTGTTAAAATTCATAGCTTGGTAAGCAAAGAAAACCATTCATTCTCTACATACATATATATATATATAAATATGTATCTAAACATTCAAATATTTATATATATATATATATATCTGATTATTGACTATAATGCATATCACGGTAAAAACCAACTGTGTATTGTGTTATGAATTAATTTATAAATTAAAGCAAAATACATCCAAAATCGCTTGCCAAGAAAAATAAAAACCAACGAATTAGGCAACCTGAAACAACTCACAAATTAACATTCAGCCCCAAACAGTTTTAGCCGATTCCAAAATAACGTAATAAACCAGGAACTAAATTCCTTAAAAAACACACAGTTAAAACGTTAAATCCAAGATTTTAATGTATATTTGTGCTAATCTGTGAAGTGTTCAATAATTTTACATACTTCTAACCCAACATTGTCATTGAATAACGAATTTTGGGATGTATAGAAAATAATTTTGTAACTAAACAAGAAAGTTCTTCTTGATCAGATCAATATAGTCTAATACTAAAGTCTACTTCCTTGTTCTCATTTCGTGCAGATCTTAATTGTCATCCATAACTTATTGTTGGTTATGTACACTTATTCAGATATTGCTCAAATTATTTAAGAAATGTCCAAAAGTCTGGGTCTCCTCTCAAAACTTCTATTAAAAAATCGAATATTAGAACATATTTCGATCTATTCATATCCAGCATTATAAATTCTCTTCTTCAGTGCCAAGAATGAGAGGATTCCAACATAATTGTTTACAATGGTATAAGATGGATAAGAAAAACCTCACCCGACGGCAACTGGCATCGACGAGCGCCTCCAGTTGATGCATCAAAGTGGGCTTATTGGCAAAATCCACCAGCGGCTTGGACATGCTCAGTGTCAGCGAACGCAGACGTGTCCCACCAAGATGAGGGTCCGAGTGGATCTTTGGAGATTTGCACATTTTTCATTATTTAATAATCGCTGGCTAATTCTTTATTTGGGGACACGTCGCAGACAGACAGACACACAGACAGACAGGCAGGCAGACAGACAGGCAGGCAGCCAGGCAAGCAGCAAAGTGGCGTCGTTTCTCTGGTTGCCATTATGCTCGTCAGAATTCAGCCAGCGAACATGGCACTGGAATGCTGAATGGATGCAGTGAGTCGCGTTAAACTTAAAACCACCACCAAGCACGTGCACACACTTGACCTTTATATCAATTTGAGCGAGCCCATAAAACCATTATAAATTATGTCTTTTGTTTTCAGTGACAGCACACATTGCTTGCGTGTGTGCTGTGTGTGTTGTGTGTGTGTGTGTGTTGAATGTGTGTGTGATCTATTTGCCAGGCATGTATATACAAGTTGGTGGTGCATGCACTGATTGCTGCTTCTGCTGCTGCCTTAAGCATTGCATTTGCTGGATGAAAAACGAAAGTGACACACACAATTACATTCATTTGTCTCTTCACACTCGCTCATGCAGCCAGACTGTCTTCAGTCAGTCAGTCAGTCAGTCAGTCAGTCAGTCATGCAGAAAACAACTTTTCTAATTGTCGCACAAGTGCATTTGCCTTCCCCCTCTCTCTCTCTCTGTCTGTCTCTTTCTTTTTCATGCTGTCTGTCTTATTCTTGGTCTCACTCATTATGCATGCAAAAACACTGACAATGGCAACAAGGGCAGGGACATTTTTTCTTTATCTTTTTTTGCATTCTTTAAGTGTTGCCAGGTTGCGTCTGTTGGTGTTTGTGTTACACCTTGGACACAGGGGCCAAGGAGTTGACACGTCTGCAATTTGGACACCCAACTTTGCCAATTGCGTATTTCATTTGCTACTGTTCTCGCTCTCTGTCTCTCTCTCTCTCTCTGTCTCTCTCTGGCTATCTCGCTCTTTTTAATGAAGATGACTGTCATCGTCATCGTCATCGTCATCTCCATCGCCTTTTCTTGCTTTGCATATCCATATCGCAGTACAAGTTTCCTCAACTTTCCCGCAAGTTGTGTTTGCACTACTGCAATTTTTATTTGCATTTTAATGCCAACAGACCCAGATCGAAACTTGAAACTTGATCGGGCTGGCGATGCGTAACGCTGACTTATGAAGGCATAAACAAAATGGTAAGAAAAAAAAGAAGACTTTTTAAAACTACTTCATTTATTTCAATCAACACATTTATATAAGACTTGATGGTTCATTTCAATTACTGAAAGGTGCATTTCGGAATGCCTCCTCAGCTACTCACATAAATATGCACATGTATCAATATTTATGGATGCTTCAACAGAGATCTTTAAATAACTATATAGAAGGGACATGTTCTCTATTCGATCAAAGTCACTCAAAATTAATTATAAATTAATATTACTGACATATCCAAAACTAAAAAAATAATTAGTTTTTCGCCGAATTGAATTCTATTATCTAATTTGTTATTGAGTTGCACTCAAATTCGCGACAGCAGACCAGTTGGGGAAAGTACTGAATATATATATATATTAGTACTAATTATATACCATTTGATCAGTTGATTTATTTATATTAATGTATGCTGGCGAATATTGACTCCTGGCGTTCGTTGCAGTTGGTAAATTTGTGTTGAGTAAAATGAACTTAAACTTGGTTTTTCACTGCAATTGATGAGCAGTTGGAAAGCATGCCACTTGCTATGCACCTCGCTCTGTGTCCCGCTCGCTGTCCCGCCATCTGTTCCGCTCTGACTCCGTTGCTTGGTGCACCGCAGCGACACTCGTAAGTAATTCAAGTGAAACCACATTAAGCTTACTTTGCTAATTGCGAGCGACACGTCGAAAGCTTCGCGCCGTTCGCTGTGCAAGCGTATGTGAAAATTGAACACCCTCTCTCAAACCAACACAACAATTCCCCATTCCCCCCTCCCCCCCCCCCCCCCCCCCCTCGCCCAGCTTCCAATGCACACACACACACACACCAATGCACACACAAACTCGATTATCTACATAGCGTGGCGGTTGTGCGTGAATCTGTATGTGTGGGTGAATGGGTAGATGGGGGTTAGGACAGCTCCTGTGGGGCTTGGCTAGGTCCAGGACAGTAGCAGCCAACCAGTCAACCAGCCAGCCAGCCAGCCAGCCAGCCAGCCAGCCAGCCAACCAGCCTGCAAGCAGGCCAATCATTTTAATTAATTTGTCAGAGTGTTGGTAAGACACAAAAATTTATTATACTCCAACGTCTCCTCACCGTCGTTGGCATCGTTGTCGTCCTCGCAAACTGCAGCAAATTAAGCGGCGTGTGTATTTATGTTTATATTCGAGTGTGTGTGTGTGTGTATGGGTGTGCGAAGGAAATCAGTGTAAACGCGCCATGGGAACAAAACTTTTGATTACAAAAAGCAAGAAAATCAATTCTTTTGTGCTAACACACACATAAACGAATACCCCTATGTATATAGACACACACACACACACACACCCGTATTACGATGGCAACTAATGTGGCGGTTTCTCTGCTCGGCTCGGAGACACTTTTGAGCGTTGTCCATGTGTGATGAAACGCCGCGATTGCCACACAATCGACCTCGACACCATGCGGCAGACGCCACAGATCTGATCCATGCAACTAGCCTATGAGCAGCCATCATTCAAGCTGCAACTCTCCCTTCAATTTCAACAACACACACTTACACCTCACAGTTGCATACTTGAAAGGATCAAATTCGCTGCTCCTTATTTTTATTTATTTTTTCTTTTCTTCTCTGTATGAATCCTAGTTAATATTATTAATTTTATATTCACGTTACAGCAATTTCAGAAACTAACACTTGAAAGTGTATTGCGAGAATGAAGATGAAACTTTAACCTTGCCACAAAACTTTGAACAGCTCTTCGCCAATTAAATATGTACAAAACTCCACTTCAGATTGAAGGCAAAATATATCCCAAAAATGATTCAAGGGCACTTTTGAATTGTATAAAATTTAAGAAACTTTTTTATATACTTTTAAGTGCTTCTGGTGAGGTAAACTGAACATTTTGCGTAATTACGAAATGCAAATATTTTTAATAATTTCTGGCATTATATATATATATTTTTTTTTATAGGCAAACACACAAATATCAAAGGAAACACTTTCGGTAATAAGGATGTGTGCACATATCTCCAGAGTCTCTCCTTGGACAGCTTGAATGAGTTTGCGCTGCAATTACTGCAGTTGGTCATTCTCGGGGCGCCAACTTCCTGGAATGAAGCTGTCACGTTGTTGCATTTGAACATTTTTGTGTGTTGTTTGTGTGTTTGTTTCGTTCTGTTTCTCTTTCTGTTTCTGTTTCAGTTTCAGTTGTTGCCAGCCCAAAATGAAATGAATTGCCCAAAGTGCTGCCGGGTGTTTAATTTAAGTGCGCAACAACTGCTGTTAGATGATGCTATTGCACCTGACCCTGTGGCACACGTGAGTGTGGAGTGTGGAGTGTGGAGTGGGGCGTGTGGGATGGGTGTATGTGTGTATGTGTGTGCCAAGCTTAAATTGCACGCCATTAGGACAAGTAATAGGCGAGGCGACCCAGAGTGCACTCCAAGTAGTTTCTTGTTGCAACTTTTAATGACTGCCGCTTTTTGCTTGAGCTGCCACGAAAAAGTAATCGTGAAGCGCCCCTTTCAGCAGAACTCGGTATATTATTCATTCACTCACTCCCTACCCAACCCATCCTCTCCTTCTCTCTCACTTTCTATCTCTTTTATGTGTTTGGATTGTAATGAATGCCATTTTTCATAAACTATACAAATCTGCATAAAATAACCGCTCGTTTGTGTTTAAATCAAGATAGATAGAAATGTATTTTTCACATACAAAAATTGAGTGGTTTTCATTTGAATATAATATCCGATAATTACTTTTACGCAAATCAATAATTCGTTTATCCACGGCTCACATACATATTCTTCACTTGGTTAATGGCGATATATTTGGTTACTCAATGCTACTTAAGCCCATAATTCCTATCACTGCAAATAGTGTTTTATGCTCCGCTGAACTCATTGACTGTTAACTGCAATTTACTTGTTCGGACGGGGCTCGCTGCTGCTGCTGCTGAAGAGAGATTAAGGTTCAATGGCACTGAATTTAGTTAATTTCTGTGTGTGTGTGTGTGTGAATGCATGTCTCTCAAAAATAGATATCATGAATATAATTAAATTTATCTTCATTGCAATAATCCCATGAGAATCATTTAATGATTTGAACGCTTACGTTAAATGCGCTGGAAATGATGCCATAAGCAAAGGTCACCCATAAAAACCATAGGCAAATGACAAATGGCAAATGGCAAATGGGCAACATGAAACGCCGGCTCGCAGATTCAGCGGCAACATGTTGCGGTTCGTGCGGCGCTTGGCAACATGTTGCGCTGTTTGGCAGAGTCAGCGGCAACACTTCGGCGCAAAAGGGATATTTTTGTGGCGAACAACTGGCAGAATGGCAACGACGTTGCGATTAACGGTATCATGCGGTGCTACTGCTGTTGCTGTTCTTGTTAATTGTTGTAGTTGTGGTGGGTGGGGAAGGAGTGGGATGGGGTATGTGGGGAGGATAGCGCGAAGACAATTTACTTGCGTATGAATTGCAAATGCCAATGTAAACTCCTGAAAATTGTATATCATTTTATATCACGAACACACACCCTGCGTAAGTGTGTGTGCGCGTGCTGGTGGAAGGGGTTGTCGAGGAGGTAGAGTGGGGGGCTTTGTTTTTAAGCCTGTAGGTCCTGTGGCGACATGCGTTTCCTTGCAAATCACGTCGTGATATTTACAAATGGTTTCTTGTAATTAAATTAACACAAAACGTGACATTGCCACTGGCGCAAATTTTTAAGTGACACACAGCACATCACCGTGAGAGAGAGAGAGAGAGAGAGGGGGTGTCGAGAGGGAGTAACAGACAGGCACAAATCACGGCAAGCATTAAAGTCACAATGCAGCAGAGCCCCCAAAGATGCGTGGAAGGCGTTGCCTCAAGTTGGCAACCGAAATTGTAACTTTCTTTACTTAAAATTACTTTGCTCGTATTTATTGTTGTCTCCAATGAAATTTCAAACACAAATGAGCAAAAGTGCGTGACGTGCTCTCCTCTCTCCCGCTCCCTCACCCTCTCTCACTCTCTCTCTCTCGCACTCATCCAATGTTCTTGTGTGTCTGCTCGGCTCAGCTGTCAGCCTGCGTCTGTCTGCCTCATTGGGGAACCAGAGCTGTGCCTGGACCGAGCGGAGCAGCCTTAAAGTGTAGTTAGTGTATCGCCCCATTTGAGTGTGTTTATTCTGTGTGTGTGTGTGTGTTTGTGTAGCTTCTTACAAAGATTAGGAATGTAATTTACAATTTACAGCATGCTCGCAAATAAATGTCGACTTCTTTTTATGCAGCCACTTATGCCGAGCACCACCCCCTTGCGCACACATCCCACTCAACTCTTGCACACCCACACTCACACTTACACACATAGACACACACACACACACCTTGAGCATCTCCCTGGAGCACACGTACGGCCCTTTGTTGGCTGTGGCACAAAACGATACAATATGTGTATCAAAACACATGAGCAGAATACGAGTCAGAGACGGACACGGCAACCAGGATGGACGCGGAGTTGGGGTCGCAGGCGGAGGTGGGTGGAGATGGAGACGAGGACGAAGACGAAGACGTAGAAGAAGGCGTGCACGGTGGCTTTGGGGCAGGCTTCATCAGGCACCAAAGCGGCAATGGCAGCAGAAAAAGATTGACAGTTGTTGGCGCAGAAATGTGCAAACAAAACACAAAAGTAGCAACAAAAGTTTCTCCAATAAAGGCGCAAAAATAAAAACCGAAACGCATTCGAAATAAACAGGGTGCTCTGTGAAAAAATTAAATATATATAGAGAAACTTCAAATGTGATTATATGAAATATATATGTTCATATATATATTTATACTCATCTGAATCTTATTATCGGTATTTTTACATTTTTACTTTTTAGATTTGTCCCTCATGTTTGAACCCACTTTATTAAGAGGCATTTAATTCAGATTGGAAAATTTAATTAATGTTGAGCCTTATGCGAATGTTCGTCCATTATATTGCAGCGGGAGAGAGCGCAATTTGGATCACCCTGTATTGGACAGACCCATGAAACGTATGTGTGAAGCAAAAGAAATCTGAAAATTCCTTATCACACCTGGCGCCGCCCACAGTGTATTGGCAGTGGCAGTGGCAGTGGCAGTGGCAGTGGCAGTGGCAGTGGGGCAAGAGGAAATGGGTTGGGGAAGGGGTAACTCACCGTTGGCATTGCAAGCGACCGATTAACTACCCGCCAGCGTCAGCATCAACACAAGTGTTTCCACAAACCGACAGCGATATAAATGCGAACAGCAGCTGCAAAGCGAGAGGCAGAGGCAGAGGCAGAAGCAGAAGCAGAAGCAGAAGCAGAAGTGGCAAGAAGCATGAAGCAGCAACGTGTTGGTAGAAGCAAATGTATATTTTCGACGTGATGCGGCTTGTGCGGCCCCTCGGTCTCCCCAGCGATCAAACTGTCAACTAAAAAAGTCACTCACTGACTGACGTCACTATTGAACACACATACATACATACATACAAATGTATGTATATATGTATGTGCATTTGTCAGCACTTTTGTACGATTGGTTTTTGGACAGGTGGAGGATTCAAGTCACAAGTCATTTTATATTACCAATACTTACCACTCGCCTTTGAAATTATGTTTTCAGTTGCTTCTTTCGGCAACAAATGTGCAGTCTAAGAAAATGAATTATTTAGCCAGCTGGAATACCAGAATATCAGGGTAATATGTGAATGGCTTAGACCACTTAAGGTCCGAGCTATGTTGATAGGTTTATCATTTTATGGCTAGCCTGGAAGTCTGCTCTGATACCAAAAGCTCTCAACAATTTGATTTGTAGAGTGTACATGGCCTAAAACCTCTCCAAAATATTAGATATAAAATATATTTGATCTTCTGTTAGAAATCTGATTCACGAATATAAACACAAGTTTCAAAGTTTCAAATTTGAATGGGAAACATAACTGACACTTATAATAATTAATTATTTCTAATTCGCCATTTCTAAAACGATATGTGGAAGACGATAAAACTATCACTCTAAAAGCTTGAATATGTTAAAGTTGTTGTCTAGTTAAAAAAAAAAATAGCAATATGAATACTAGTCTTGGAATTAGTTGGACCAATTCCGAGATTACCTAAAACTTGTAATATTATAGTAAACATTTACGAAACCAAATTTACTTGAATTTACACACACTTTATGGGATCAACTATCTGTACTTCATTACACACTTTGTGACAAAGGGTAGTATAATAAAAAAAACTTGCTAACAAACTCCTGTGTCCAGCACTTAGTTAGCCACGTAGTGCCCGGGCCAACTTCATCAGCAGAAGGTCTAAAGAAAAAATAACAAAACAGCCGAAGCGAAAGTGAAGTGCATAAATTTTACACCTAATTAAAAAGTAAATGTTCTTTTATGCAAATCAAGTTGTAACCAAATAAATTTCCTACCAAGGACAACAGCGTATGGTAGAAGGGGGTAGGAGGGGGGGAGGACAGGCAAAGGGGACAAAGATCGAAAGATAACATTAGCAAATCCGCGAAAAAAATGGAACCCGAAAGCTGACTCCAACAACAGATACAAGATACAAAAGCAACTAAGAATATCTGTGTTAGGCACGCCGAAGACTGCATATCCTTATGGTATGCATATGATATAGTAAAAAAAAGATCCTGAGCAATCTATGATATATTATGCATTATTAGACAGTATCAAAAACTTTAAAATTAAAAGGCTGGACTGACATATGTTGACCTATCAGATATATTTACAGCCTCACTTACTAAAAGGGTATAAAGAAACACTTGCTGCCTATGGAAATAAGTAAAATGTGAGGCAAATAATGGGAAATACGCATACACACACACACACACACACACACACAGAGAGAGCCACCCACAAATATATATATATAAACATGTTATGGAAGATGGCGGTATCTCAGCTCGACAGCGTGTTAATCACACTTAATCTCATTTTTATTTCTGGGTCAGCATCTTTATTTATTTGTTTTGTGTCTGTTGTGCCTCTCTTTGTCACTCTCTCTCTCTCTCTTTTTCGCTTTCTCTGTATCTTTCTTTTTTTTGTATCTCTCTCATTCTCGCTTAATTTCTGCGTCTCTGTGTTAGTCTTGCCGTAGCATGCAAAGCTAAACTAGGCCCTTCGTCGCCACCCAAACTTGCGCCAAGCCGTAAATATCCTTGACAAATCTGTTTGCCCTTTCGGCGCGCGAAGCGCAAATAAAAAGACACTGCCCAAGCCAGGAGACCGGTCCCAGCACCACCACCTCAGGTGGTGCTCCAGTCATCGGGCGACGCCATCGCTTTTTTCGCCTCTCGTTTTTTACAGCCAGGTAATTTACGTAACGAACCTGACACTTTCTAATTTATAGCATCAGCCGGCAGCAGCAGCACCAGCAGCACCAGCAACGGCAACGGCAACGGCAATGGCAACGGCGGATTTGCGTCTGCGTCTGCGCCTCTCTCTCCATGGGTTGCGGTCTCTGCACGTTGACAATAGAAAGGACGCGACATTGAGGTGATGATCATAACGACGCCATCGTCATGATGATGGTTAAATGCTGATGGCGATAGTCTAGCCGCCCGCTATTTCCATTTGTGCCATTAACCGCGAGAACTAAACAGGTGTTGGGGTGTGTGTGTGTGTGTGTGTGTATGAGGGAGGAGGTAGGGTGGCAGCGGCGGGTTCAGGTGCCGCTAGGGGCTATTGCCCTTGAGGGTCATCGGGTCAGTTGATAGGGATTTGTGTAGGTCGAGTACCATTTGCACCATGTCAAGGAACACAATAATTAACATAATTAAAGACTTGTCTAAGATTGCTTCCCATTCGTAGAACTGAACTGTGGCACCGGTTCTAAAACAAATTTTAATATAATTTACGGATAGATACGATATCGGATATCGGAGCGTATGTATAAGTAATACTTGGTTTCCTGTATGATAATTTACTGGCTGCAGTCAGAAGTTAAGTCAAGCTGCAACAAGTTGAATGTGAATTCTGCAAAAGTTTAAGGGCAACGGAATTTATTTAAAAAAAAGATTACATTATCTAGCATTACTTAACGATAGCATTATTTGATAATGTATCTAAATATTGGATCTAAAAAATGAATTTAAATAAAATAAAAATTGATTACAACATTTCGGATATCTAACAAAATGTGATTGCCGTTCTAAACCTACATTTCAATCCGACAGCTATGGGCCTCCGTGCTTTGCCGCCGTGCCGGAATAAGAGAAGAAAAAAACCAAATCCGGACAAGAGGAGATGCGTCTGGGCTGAGCAAAGCTGAAAAATGCGGCAAAGGGCAACCAAGTCCTCACCTAATATGCAAATTTAATGAAGTAATTCAAAGGGTCAAAAGGGCAGAGCATATCGGGGATGGGGTTCCCAAAGTATGGGCGGTTAGTTGCGAGCATTTTATATTAATTTAGCCGCCCATGTTTGGTCAAAACCTACACACACACACACACACATATATATATATATATATATATATATATATATATATATATATATATATATGTATATATATTGCTGAGATAATTCACGCAATTTGCCGCATGTTTTGGGCAACGCGTTGAGCGGACCCAGACTGTGACTCTGACACGGACTTGGCCATATGCAAAGCAACTTGGCCTGTTGGTTAATTAATAAAATGACCTCTGTCGCCCTTTCACCCTCCCCCGACATGGTCGATTCAACGAGAATTCACGCAGCTTGTGCGGGGAATTCCCGAAAAGTACACAAAAAAAACATTGGCAAAAACGAAGCCAAAATATAAATTAAGAGTTAATTGCGTTGCTATTAAATTTAATTGTCGCTCTGCGTTCATCATTTAAAACAAAAAAAAAAAAAAAAAAAACAAATAAATAAAAAATAAAACAAACGTGTTCAGAGGAAAAGCATTAAGATGAATGTGTGCGGAGTGGGAATGAAATGTAGTCAAACAAATAGGAATGCTTCTGTTTATATGGTTGAGTTAAGATTGAATAATATATTTGTTATGTTCAAGAATTAAAGCAAGTGACTAAAAAACCAATTGAAAACCCAGAAGTATGAATTTTCTATTATATTTAGCAATTTTAGCTAAGAAACAAATACAAACTATTTAGAAACAGTTCGAGACTTAATTGTGTTATTATATTAAATTGTCTATTGTTGCGTAAACTGTTATTCTTTGTTGCAACATAACTATAAATTGATGTGCAATTGAGGACAACCTGCAGATTATAAAATGGATGAATGCTTAAGTGGACGCATAGATGGATGGATGTTAACGATATTAATGGGGGGAAAACTTATCATAGGAAGACCAACTAAGGGCAAAAAAAAAAATGGATTAAAGTACTGAATGAATCGGCGATATTCGCCGAATGTTTTATTTCAGATTTAAAATGAGCAACAGTTCTCGACGACGACAGTCCTTGTACGAGTCCAACATCCGATTTGGACGTTATAGAAAATGGTCAACGTGTAGCGACTCAAGATTTATTTCAGCAATTCTCTCAAGTTGCGATTCCTTTGAAGAAGAGTCGCGAAGGAAATGAAAATAAACGTCGTCGAAGAGATGAGGAAGGCATTAACAAAAAGCGATTCAAACCAAATATCCCTATTGAGTTTAGTGATGTTTCTCTGGACTCCCGGGTTTTTTGGTAAACATTAAAATTAGGACGATGGGTCAGACAAGCTCTGATCGCCAATTGAAAAAAAAAAATTATGATTAAAAACTGGTTTAAGCCGGTTATGTGCAACGTGACTGGTTAACATGTAGCAACAATGTTGCATATTGCTTAAATTGTTGCAAGCTGCGCAGTGAACGAAAATGGATTTAATATGGGATTTATATAGGCAGCATTAGAGAGACCATCGGCTTAGAGTATTTTGTATGATTTGAATTGAATAAATACAAATTGGAAATAAAAGCATTACAGGCAAAGCAATATAAAATAGCTGTAAACATTAAATTGATCATTAGTAGTGAATGCATTTAATTAATTTGCATAACTCGATTAACAGTCGTAATTATGCATGTAGTCATTTAGTTCTTGTTGTATGTTTTGCATTTTGCAGAGACGCCTTGTAATTGACTTGCCAACAAATATGATAATGTGATGTGCACATGACAAATGACGAATTCATACGCCATGTTGTACCGACATGATGGTGTGAACATGTGCGAACATTGGCGACTCCCTCGACAGCTGCGAGCACATGTTGCTGTCGGAGATATGTCGGTGGTAAGGTGGTAGGGTGGTAAGGTGGCAAGGGGCCACGTTGCCCTCTTGCATGCAACATAATTGAAAGCTGCATGCGACAACATAATTTCCTGACAACTTTAGTTAAGCATGTAAATTAAGTTAAAAATAACGATGACATTGGTTACATAAGCGCCAATGCTTGCACAAGCTGCAACAAAAGTGAGCAGGCCGGAGCGGAGCAGAATGAAGCACAGCTAAGCCCAGACCAGACCAGACCAGAACAGCCCAGACCAGCTTGGGCTGTGGCATGCCACAGGCAGAGGCGCTGATGGTTGCCTGCTTGCTTGCTTGCCCGCTTGCCCGACTCTCTGCCGGCCGTAACGTTGTGCATTTTACTTTTGGAGCACGAGCACGGCTGCTCGTAATTGGAGCGTGGAATATCACTCTTCATGTTATGACATTATTTCGCCAACAGCGAATAAATTGTGCACCGCAAGAAAGCAAACAGGATCAAATCTAATTGAAATTTCTGTTTAGCAATACTAAATTCAGTTATGAACAAAAAAAATACAAAAATCGAAATCTTGAAGTCTGTTATCCTCTACACCAATATATATTTTGGCAAAGCATATTGGTTTGGTTAAGTATATTCATAATTTAACAGCAATAAGTAACAATAAAATAAAATAAGCATAATTTAAACAAACCAAAAAAACTTGTATTAAATATATACAACTAATTTGTGTCGGTGCATTATCTTGCCTACATCGCAACTATTTATATGCTGTGCACACCGACTACTACCAGTACTTGGGTGTGTTTCTGTTTAATGCCAGTGCTGCAATGTTTTGACTACTGCCTGACTATGGAGCAGACACACACTCACACACACACATGAACCTTTGCTGAGGCAGCCTGTGTCAGAGCGATATGCAAAGCAATCCGGTAAGCAGCAAAAGAAACCGACGCCAAGGTTACCAGCGCTACCCATCCATATATTTTATACATAATATTAGTGCATGTCTATGTATGTGTTGGGGCGTACACTTAATCATCTACACCTTCCCCCCACCCCCCTCACTCATGCTCTGTTTCATATATGTTAGTCGTAGGGCAAGACAAGTCGTGTAACGGCAATGCTCCAATTTTCTTGGCTGGCAACGCTGTGTTTTGGCTTAAGGATGCATGTTGCAGCGGCAGCCGACAGAATTCTCGTACGCTGCTAGTTAAAATCTGAAATTATGATATATCACAGAGAGGAAAAACAGAGATCTGAGACATGCCACGGATTACATTCGCTACACAGGCAGAAAATACACACGTAATAATTCGCGACCTGTTTGACAACGTTTTATTTATACGAAGTTTTTTTTCAAAATCGATAACTTTTCTTTCTATATATTTTTAGATACTAACCCGCATTGTTAACCAATCTAAACGACTCTCTCTTTGTACACATACATAATGGGAAAACTAATTAAAGTTGTAGAACATTTAGTTTGCGCTCAGACATTGTGTGTAGAATAATCTGCTTGAAGCTGAGCGCTGTTTACCCATATTCCAAGCAAGCAAAACAGAGATTGACAATCCGATCAGCTTAAAAGTTATCGTTAACACATTGCCACGCCCCATTTGCAACGCATTGTGTTTGCCTTAACGGCAGCGTCATGGATGGCAAACATCTTTTCTGTTCGCCATTGAAGTATGTATATATATATATATATATATATATTTATATATATATTGTAAACACAACCATCTCCTCTACCCAACAACGACAACACAAACAACAACAACAACAACAACAACTCCTGGATAAAAGTGTCATTAACGAGAACGCCCACAATGCCCGTAAAGTGCTTCATATTACGCTACTAATTGCATAATTTCGTTGCCATTTTTATTAGTCTCTCCGTGCGATGCTCTTGCCTTTGATGTCGCCAGCAGAGCACCAGCAGAGCACCAGCAGAGGGCACTCACCAGACCATTGAACAAACCTTCGACCATCGCCATCGAACATTTAGTATCTGTGTACCATTTGATGGCTATCCGCTGTTGGAACTCCAATGGCATGTTCGAGTTTGAGTTTAAGTTTGGGTTTGGGTTTGGGTTTGCTGATGGCTATTTCCGTGCCATTTAAGTTGGAGCTGTGTGCGACAGTGCAGTCTAAATGCGAATGGTCGCCCACAATCGTCATTTGATTATTATAAAACGGAAGTATTTATTGCATAACGTGTTATGTGTTCTCATACTCATCCATTGTGGCAGCTAATGTCTTTGAACTGCCAGCGTTTCATTCGATTTCCCATCTAGAGATGTGCAAGCTAGTTCAACATGTTTACACGTTTCGAAAACGATTCAAATATTTCAATTCATCTATCAAATTTTAAATATGATGACCCATTGTAAGATATCCAGCAGCATTTTGTAGATGATTTTAAGTTCCAACTATGAATAACTTTATGTGGAGTATTGCTTTGATATTGAGCACTATCCGTTCTGTGTGTGGCACATCACTATCTGAGTGTATATTGAATTGAAGTTTCTCTTGCCACACACTCACGTTGCAAGACAAGAATGCTGTTTTGTATGCACATATAAATGTGTGTTTGTATTTGGCTCTTGTTGCCAGTCTTAGTCGATTAAGCAGAACTTTTCAATGAGATTGGGACTTGGGAGCGATAATGGGAAAATCCAAGTCCATATCTTATTTACGCTTATATTACCAATATTCGGGCAACATATTGATTATTTTAGTTTTGTTTTTGTTTTTTTAATAATAATAATAAATAAAGCATTTTTTAGTGACCACCCTGTTTTGTGGTGCAGCATAAATATATCTCTTGATATATTTAATGGGTGGCAAAAGTGCTGGTTAGCAAAATATGGTTATTTTGTTACTGTTGTCTGCTTTACAGTTAACTGCAGTCAAAACTGTTGCTGTTGTGGGCATTATAGTTTCCGCATCCTTTGTTATGTAATTCAAGTTTTGCTATCGTCTGACAGAGCCCAACGTGAGCATCATACACAAGCAACTGAGTTGGAAACAGATATAAACACACACTTGCACACGCACACACACACACTCGCACACACACACATTTGATACACATTTGTATGTGTGAGTACTGACAAATGCACATTTACTACAAAGACAGAGTTTGGATTTAAGTCTGGGCATCATTTTAGCTTCTCGTTGTCAATGAATAAATTTGCTTAAATATAGCACTATTACTTTTTTACATTTTTGCATTTGAACAATTTAATTTTTCAATTTTTAAATATGTTTCAAACGCAATAACTTGAATCAATTTTTCTGCAGGAGGATGAAATATTTATGGAAAACATCTGGTTGAGCACCATTAGACAGCGTGTGATATATTGCAAGTTGAACTAATTTTGTGAGCTGGCTGCTAGATTATTTCATAAACTAAATCAATTTTCTCTTTAGATGTAAGTTGCAAAATGCAACAGTTTCAAAACAGGTTTACCACTTCGTATGGAAATTATTAATATAGCTATATTATTAAAATTGTAAATTATATTAAATACCTTTTTATTAAAAAATTGTGATCTTTTAAAAAAAAAAAAAAACAATCCAACGACATGAAATTCTGCAAAGCATTTAAATAAAAAGACACCAATTTAATTAAAGACAGTGCCAAGAAAGTTATTGAAAATATTCAAATTCAAGTTAATAAAAATTGAAATAAATGATTATTCTCTAGCTGTTCCTTTCAGAATCTTTTAAGCTATCTTCTTCTGCATTTGGCAAACTTAATCAACAAGGCGATCGATTATCAAATTAACAAAAAAAAATATATGCAATATATATTGAAATTATTTAGACTTGCCCACATAAGCAAATGAGATTGTGATTAAGAATAATGAACTAATTATTATAAGATAATTATACCATAGTCTTCAGCGGATTCTAATGAATTTATTGAGACAGCTTGACAAATTTGACATAAACAAATTAAATTGGGCCTCCGCAAGTGCGATTAGCCCCTTTTATGATTTTGTGTTTACTCTCAGTTTAAATGACGAATAAAACCTGCACTTTCCGCTCAATTCAACAAAATGCCGCATTTCCTGCTCCGACGTACGTGTTTGGACAGTGAAAGCTCTCTCTCTCCAGTGAGAGATATGAGACATAGAATACAGAAGCCGATAGAGAGAGAGAGAGAGAGAGAGAAAGAGAGATGGAGAATTGTATAAGCGAGATGAAACATATGCAAAGATAACATATTCAGCAATGCATGAAGCTAAAAAACTTTCAAGCCCATAAGCCACAATGTCCACGTCTCTCCAGGCCTGACATTTATTATCTCATGGTGCGGCCTAAAATGAAGTTGTGGCCGCTTTCGTTTTCCTAACCACATACGCACACACACACACACACACACACACACACACATACGCACACCCACACATATTTATAAATGTGTGAATTTATATATTGAGAAGGAGGCAACGAGGCATACAGCAGCTTTGAGAAGGGCGTGGTGGGTGGGAGGGAGGTAGGGAGGGCAAGACGTGAATCTGACATTTCCTCGCTGCTCGTTTGCGGTCGACGACGACATTTGCATGCCCGGCTGGCCGTTTAACGTGTCCGTGTCCGTGTCTGTGTCGTCGAGCTAAGCGGATGGGGGTAGCAGTGGGAGCGGTGGGTAAGGGGGGTGGGGCCTTTACCATTACAGAGTCCGTACACGTTTTACGTAAATGTGCATTTTTCGCTAAATGTTTTGTAAATGTTTCCGTTTCCAACTTTATAATTAGTTGGCGGCGAGGGCGGCGCAAAAGAAAACGCAGCGTCACATCGCATAGCATCGCGACGCATTGCAGTGTGGCAGTGTGGCAGTGTGGCAGCGTGGCAGGAAGCGGAAAAACGAGAAAAGCACTGCGGAAATTGTGTAAGTTAAGCGGCTGCCACAGTCCGTTGGTTGTCAACGGTCCACTGCAAGCATCACGTGTCTCTCCAATATAGCACACTGTCAGTTACTTGCCTCCGATTAGAAGCCGAGTGCAGTTCAAGCTCCTCTAACATGTATACTGGTCACACATCCTACATAGAAGTGAGGGTCACATGTCCATCAACTCTTAATGCTCTGACCAGAACACTTAGAAGATCACACAAAACGGCAAGATAGTAATAGTAGTAGTAACCCCTACAAACTACGCTACCAAAGACACCAGAACCAACGCTCACCAAACAAATCAAAAACATTTTCCAAGCCACATTTAAATGAAGCTAAGAAAATAGATCTGTGCCAGACTCAGATTCAAGATTAACAATAAGCCTTGATCAATAGGGATGTAAAATGTGATAATCTCCTGGATATGGTACAATTGTAGAGCACTCATGGCCTAGCACTACAAACATGAACTAAGGTGTATATAAGGCAACACTTTGTAGTTGCCAGGTCAACCAACACGTTAGCCAAGTCAGCTCATTCAATTAGAGGAGCACAGTGGGACGCAGCCGGGACATCCGAGCACTCCAACGATATCTGCAGAAGTCTGCAAATGTTGCTCAACTGCTGGCAAAGAAGTGATCGGAGTATTAGTACTATCCAGTTTTATAACTAAATAAATGATGATATGATTCAACCAAAACTAACTACTAGCTATAATATATAAAACAAGTAAGAGTTTGATGAATTTAAAAAGTGTCTTAATTATTGCATTCCTATTTTAAGACCCTATCAAACATATCGAAATACTAATGTACGAATACATGCAAATCATCAAAGATAAAAAAATTATAAATGTTTAGGGTAGAATCTGGTAAATTTACAGCTTTCTCTTTACATCTTCACTTCTCTCACATCATATACAAGAGGAAAAAACTATATGTTCAGAGATTTGATATATGGCTGAGCCAAACTTAAAACTTTTCAAAGCATTAAAGATTTTTGTTTCTCGGTTTTGATGTTGATCGTGCACCAAGAAGGCTTGTGAAGAGCAGAAGGGGGAAAGTGTCTTTGGGGCTGTTAAATTAAATTTACAGCATTGAGCTGAACGAGACACGGAACGTTGCGTTATCCACCTGAGCTGCCGCATACAGTGGCACCTTTGCCGCAAATACACGGCAAAAATCACTTTATAAATGCGCATTCGCATCGCTAAAAAGAGACAAGATGTGAATGCAACATACGATAAAAATATAAGCAATTGTATATTATTTAAATTTATATAAATAAATTATTATATATATATATATATGAATTATAATATGGTATACAGAAACATGAATACAACTTGAAACTTCTGTGAAGTACTTTCATAATTATTTATATGTAGTGTATTTGGTATACAAATTACAAATAAAATTATAAATATATAAATTTATATATAAATATTATATTTTATTTATTGTTGTTATTGTTGATTTAGTTGAGAGAAATGTTGGGTTTTTTGAGAAAGCGCCACTGTGATTTGAATTGAAGTTTTAATTAAAAGCAACTACATGAAGCGCTGCCTCGCATAGGACCAACAAATGCAAGTTTCCCCATTTCTCCGTTTTAGCATTTGCAGCATTTCCAGCACCTGCCGCAACCTGAGTCGCAACCAGCGACTTATTAAACGCTGTCAGCGTTATGCTAATTAGACAGCGCGACCCACAAATTGCCGCCGCAAATCAATCAGAGTGCGCTCCTCAGTGCCCTTCCTGCCACAAAAACAAAACCAAAAAAAAAAATGTTATGAACGGAGGGTGAGATGGTGAAGGACACCAAATTAACGGTACGACAGTTCAACGCATGCTGATTAGCGTAATCAGCGCAAACGGAGACACTGCGTCCAATTTGAATGTAAATTTTTAGATGCCAAGCTCGAGCAAAAATCTACTTAATTTATTTCAGTCCACTGTTGAGTATCCAGCATCTTAATCCCTGCCTAAGTCCCTCTCCCCCCCCCCCCCCTTGATGTGGCATGACCTTATGATAGGTTAGGTTTACATTTGTGCAACTCCTTCAAGTAAAATTACAGTTTGGGCTTATTGAAGAATACGAGTTATTCTGAGATTTGCATTAAGATTAGGATCAATATTTGGAATTTGTCTATAAATATTAATGTTTAATATTTGTTAAGTATATAGATACAACAAATGTAGTGAGAACCATTTAACTTTATTGTTTGCCTGCCACAAGCACAGCCTATGGATTGATTTGATGTTACCACATGCCACAAATTGTTGTGTAACAAAATGTGAAAAACTTGAGTAATAAATACACTTTGCTAGTTATATCAACAACAACAACAATAAAACTTGTGAAGATGAAGCGATGAACAAACGGAAGTGGAACAATTGCAGTTGGAGCTCAAATGAGCTTATTGAAATATTATCGTCTGCCGCCTGAAGGACAAAGCAAATGCTGTGGCTGAGTGCATCACTTGGAATCCATTTAAAATTTCGTCCTAATCCAAAGTTTAAAGAAACCACAAGGCGCTGCAGGGACGCTTACTGGATATCAGCCAGTTGGGGAGACAAGCATAAAAATCCAAAATGCTGACAGGGTCGTCCTGCGTCTGGAGTAATGTGTCGCCTCATGGCCCCAAACTGGATGCGCAACGTTATTAGCTCTCTCGACGAGAAGGCAAAAGCGCAGACAATGGAGCTGCCACAGAAAGAGACATGCAAACGAGATGCCTTAGTTAGGGATGCTGTTGCTGCCACAAATGCTGCACCATAGTTTGCCACTTCTGGCTGGCAGCAACCAGCTATACACAACACGCACAGCGGCCATATTGACAACGCCGTGTTTATATGCAGCATTGACAACTTGGCATGACGCGAGTGATGCCAAAATAGAGCAACAACAAAATGCAGCAACAGCAGCAGCAGAAGTTGCCTCTTACCAGCAGCATTCTCATTACCAATATATCTGCTCCTGTTGCTGCTGCTGTTCACTAGGAAGCCATCAAAGTTTTCGGGCTTCGCCGAACCCGCATCTCAGTTCAAAATCAGAATAAAATAAAATATGCGAAATACACTGAAATTGTAGCTAAACGATTCCCATGGCATAAGTAATATAAATGGGAATTAAATGTAAAATCATTAAGAAGCTACTGGTTGCTCCAGATATTCAACAACTGTAGAATCGGAAAGATTTCAGCATTAGCAATATTCTTTGCGTGTACAGAACATTTCAGGGAGGAGCTATTTTGCATAAAACTTCCGGAGTTGCTGCAGCATATTTCAGCATCTTCCACAGCTATACTAGTTAAATGTGTGTGCGTGTGTGTGTGTGTGTGTGCGTGTGTGTTTGTGACTATATTACATTTTATGTCAAATGCGCACGCTTCCAATATTGACACACGCCGGCAGTGGCGCAGCACGAGACATGGAAACCTGCATCCAAATGACAAGCTACTGTTAAGTTATTTTCGTATTTTGGCATACCTTGCAGCATGCCGGAAGTCTCTCGCACCGATACAGCCACAGCCACAGTCACAGCTACAGCCACAGCTACAGTCCCAGCTACAGTTCCAGCCACTGTCACATCCACATTCACTGTCACAGCCAGAGCCACAGGCAAAATTACAGGCACATCCCACCCACAATCCAAAGTTGCCCTCAAACTGATGTTTTTTTCAAATAAAGAACACAATTTTCATAGAGAAGCAGCTTTGGGTTTGTGGCAACAGCCACGCCCACCATGCTGGCGCACACAGTAATGCAATTTTAATATAGCTGCCGGCCTAAAAGGGCTCTCCGATGGGCTTAATGGTCAGCTCATGCACCTGGACATGCGGGGGCGTGCCCAGGGCATACATAATGCCAGCCGATATGTCCTCCGGCTGCAGCATTGGTAGAGTGTCCAAGGAGTCGGGCAAAATCTCTGTATTAGTCAGACCGGGACAGATGCTCTGCATTGCCAGGATAACATGGGAATAAATAAATATTGTGCGGATCCACGTGCACCACAATTACTTACAGTTACTTTTATCTGGGTATTCAAGCCGTTTAGCTCCTGGCGATACGTCTCCAGCAGCGCGGTAATCGCATGCTTGGAGGCTGGATAAATGTTCAGGCACTGGAGCCCCGTGCCAGGCAGTTTAATGATATTGCGACCGGTGATGCTATTGATCAGCACCAGATGACCGGCCACATTGCGCTGCTGCATGGAGCGAAAGGCGCGTTGTGTGCAGTAAACCACGCCCATCAAATTTACCTGGATAACCTGCAGCAACTGGTCGGTTGGGAGGGTCAACAGCTGACCGTTATGCAACATGCCTGCGTTATTTACCAGGATATCGATGCCGCCAACATGCTCCTCAATCCAATCGAAGGCCGCTGTGACAGACGCTTGAACGCCCACATCGCACTTGTAGGCATGAAGATGAGCCTGCAGCTCTGCCGGCAGCTGCTCCCTGAGCGCCTCAACACGCTCGACGCGACGTGCCAGGCCCACGACGACGAGACCAGCCCGCACCAAATCCATGGCCACAGCAGCACCAATGCCCGAACTGGCTCCGGTCACAACGGCCACGCAATTTGCCCAGCGTTCCATGACTAACTCATTCGAATGGGTTAAATACCAGCAGAGCGATCCCAATATGTGCCCCACTCAGCGGAACACTTCGGCAACTAACTCACATTCTGAACGAGACGTTTCTTATATTGTGCTGGGCGCACCCAGAACGACTCCTGTGATGATTTGCATTAATTGCATTTTTAATAGCTGTCACGTGTCCCATTTGCATATCTGAACAATTTGTTGCGTAACTTTGGCACTTGATCAATGAGACAACTAGCAACTTTTTGTATTCAACGCGTATTTGTTTTAGCACCACAGTAATTTTCAAAAGCACGCAACGATGTCAAAGTTAATTGCTGGGAATAAATTATAATTGATATAACCCGTTCTCTCTGCTTTCCCTTCCCTTCCATTCCCTTCTCTCGCATTTCAATTTAATCTATCCAAATTAAAATGCCAAAAAGTAAATAAATAATAACTAAATAATTACAAATTGTTTAGATTATTGTTTTTTTTTTGTCTACAATTTTTGTTAGTTTAAAATTGCAAAATTTGAATAATTGGGCAGACAACAAAAGGTTGGCACTTCTAAAATGGTTCACCCATTGGCTTGATGGTTAGCTCGTGCACCTGGACATGTGGCGGCGTTGCCAGGGCATAAATGATGGCATTGGCCACATCGTCGGGTTGCAGCATGGGCAACCGCTTGTAGGCCTGCGGCACCAGATCTGTGTCCACCAAGCCCGGACTAATGCTCTATAGAACAGTGAGCCGTCAACAATTGAATGAATCTGAGGATGACGAACACTCAACTCAGCTTGACACCGCTACTCACCGTAATCTTGACTTTTGACTTGAGGTCGCGAAACTCCTGACGGAAGAGCTCTGTCATGGCAGTCAGCGCATGCTTTGTGGCCGGATACATGTTCAGCTCTTGCAGGCAGCCGGGCAGCGGATTGAACAAATGGTGACCCACAATGCTGTTGATAAGCACCACATGGCCAACTGAGTCACGTTGACGCATCGATTTGAAGGCGCGCTGCGTGCAGTAGACGACACCCATGACATTCGTTTGCAACACCTGTTGCACAACGTCCAGGGGCATTGTCACCAACTGGCCTCCGGATAACTTGCCCGCACTATTGATCAAAATGTCCGTGCCGCCCAGGCGCTCTTCGATCCAATCAAAGGCATCGCTCACCGACTCCATGCTGGTCACATCGCACTGCCTAATATGGAGCTGATCGCGCAGTGGCTCGCTCAACTGCTGCCGTAGCTGCTCCATTCGGTCCAGCCTACGGGCCAAGGCGACCACGGTGACGCCCGCTTGGATTAATTGCTGGGCAAGCACAGCTCCTATGCCCGAACTAGCGCCAGTTACAACCGCTACGCAATTCTGCCAACGATCCATGTCAAAGGCTCTCAACTAAATGTGGCACCACCTCTACGCTAGCCAAAACCAAACCTTAGCTTACACAGATCCCCGCAAGACCTGATCTCAATGCATTCATTGGCGTATCAATTTGCATATACCTATTGGATTACTACTAGTCATGGGCGTAGCGCCTCATGCAAATAATATTTATTTCAATAGGCAAAAAAAATAAAATTAATTTTAAGAATGTTAAATTTTTGGAAACAAATCTGAAAAGAACCAGTTTTTTTAAATACACAACAAATCATTGAGATTTAAGTATAATTTATTTTTAATTAGAATCTTTGGAAATTAATTGATGATATACCTAGCTAATGATGACTTGTCAACTCTCTGAGACCCCAGCTACGCCCCTGCCAGAAACTGAATCTGTTGCGATTCTTGCACAAGCCATCGCTCGCCGAGTCTGAGATCAGCTAGAGTGGGCACAGCCTCCATCCTCCAGTCTCCAGCCTCCGCTGCAGTGAGTCTACACCACAAGTAATGTGAGCTGCCGCTTACAACTCATCTACTAATGACATATTTTTTAACACTGACAAGCTTCGATGTATGTCGATTTCTTTCACATAGACACAATTATTTTAAATCCAAATTCCAGTTTTAGATGACGTACTTTGTGTATGTAAAAATCAATAATTTAATAATGATTTGAATTTAAAAACGAACTTGTCAGCGTAGTAATTGTTAGAATTGCTGAAAGTTCATCGTGTTGTGCCACAATGAAATGGAGTAGTTAAAGTAAGCCCAAATAAAGCCCATATATTTTCATATGTTAATCAAAAAACATGCATCGAGTTAGAGGCACGTGTAGCTCGATTTTTATTTAATAGCTTAATGGAAATTCCATTAGGAGGGGGAAAACATGTAGTAACTTGAAACCAGTTTGTCGCAGCTGCACGCATAAAAAAAAAAACAAAAAAAAACCAAAAACAAAGACATAATAAAAGAAATAAATTCAAGAAAACAAAGGCTCAACAGCTGGAGACAAATTCTTGTTGCAAAATAAAAATAAAATTCTATTTTAGACGCATTGCAAGAAAACTCAAATAAGAAACTCAACGTGTTCCCAACGTGGAATGCTCTCAATCAAATGCCGGCAATAGTTAGTGTTAAGGAAACATTCAGCCAGCCCGGTCACCCCAAATAAAATTCCACCAGCGCCCTTACAGATGGTGGGGGGTGGATTTGAGGGTGGGGTGGGTTGTCTGAGCACACGTGTTATTTGCACACGTGTTTATGGAAATTGAGGAACGTATTTCAAGTTGAGCGTCAGCTCAAAGCGACATTTGTTTGCCCAGAAAAACGACTAAAAAATGCGCATGAAAATTTCTCTGATTACGTATTTGAAGAGCGCAAGGAGCAATGAGCAAAACGCCGCCTAACAAGTGGCCCATCCTCAAAAAAAAAAAAAAAAAAACCAATAGCATCCACGGCGCTGGCAAAAGTTGGTGCAAACACGGGTCTATTAGTCGCATTAGACGCACACGGCTAGTCGAGCCAAGGGCCCATGCCACATGCCACATGCCATCCACCCGCACAAGCGTATCTCTATCTAGATTCCATCAAATATGCTTGCTTACTTGCAACTGGTCATAACACAGTTCAACATTTATATACATACATACAGCATTCATACAGCATACATACATACATACATATATACACACATACGTAGATACATATATACATACATATGTGCATTTGCTGTTATACAATTTGCACATGCAAATGTGTTAAATACACGAATAAATTTATTGAATTTAACTAAAATCCAGATTTATTTTGTTTTATTTTAAGTGTTTTTTCTATAATATAACATATTGCAAATTACTATTGTAAGACTATAAAAATAAGATTAAATAAAATAAATACAAGATTGTCTGCACTTAATCAAATATTTTATGTTTATATGTAAATCTGACAAATACATAAAACTATTATTACTATATTGTCGAGATTAAACTTGCTTATTGCACAGAATAAATAAATTTCCATTAAAATGAACATATATAAAATAATTACAATAACGAATATTGTTACTGTATCTCTTAACAACTACAACTTTTGTGTCTTTAAGACTGATTTAATTATTAAAATTACATTTTTTCTTTGTTTTATGTGTCTGTCAATTTCTTATTGGATTCTCTCAGCATTTGCATATGAATAGTGTAGAAGCTAATCGTTTATCAAGCCAGTATTGCGTTAACATTTTATGGTTTTCTGTTTGATTGGCCAACAGATGTATACACAATCTTGTATTTATAACATCCGGCGGGGGGGTAAGAGAAGAGAAGGGGGTGTAGCAGGCAAGTGGAACAGCTGCTGCTGCTGGCCATAATTCAAATTTGCAGTTTTCTATGCAAATTCGTTTGATGTTGCACAGAAGATACCTCGCAGACGACAACGAAGACCCTTTTAGCCGTCCACGAAAGAATGCCACAAATTATGCTGCCTTCCATATGTGTTTTACATGAGCGCAAGTGTGTGTGCCTCTGTGTGTGTGTGTGTGTGTGTGTGTGTGAGCCAGAATATATGCTAATGGAGGGAGCGAGGACAACAGCAGCCACGGCAAAGGATACAACCGAATAGTGCAGGAACACACATCATTTGCATTGGGCATGACCCTCGAAGGCGTCAAACGCAGCTCTTCTTATCGAAGAGGAGGTGTTTGTGTGCTTGGGAGGGGGGGGAGGGGGGGGCAGGGCATGTTGTACATCTATTTGTTGTTGGTGTTCTTTTTCTTTTTTTTTATTGTTGAGTAGCAATTTTGCAAAATGCGTCGTCCTTTGGTATATTGCATAATTATGCGCGCATCTGGCCAAGTCAAATTGGGTCAACATCGCAGCCGGATGGAATTAGACCTTAAGCCATTTGGCCACTTTATGCGTGCAGCCCGTTCGGCTTTTATGGCCAAGCAGGTGGTGCAGAGGAGGGTAATGACAGCCGGATTGTTAGCCGGAACAACTTGACGTTGTTATGGCCGCCATAAAAATCGGCGAATCGCAACATGCCGGATAAGCTGGGGCAGCCGACGGACGACTCTGTTGCCAATCATTGGAGTCCCTTCGTACCTTTCCAGCATGAGTCAGATTTGCGAATGCTGACAATGACAACGCGCATAGGAAGCTACATGATTGATTCAAATTTAATGCGCTTTTGAATTTATTTTCTGGCTAGCCAGTAATTAGTTTTAGACCGTTGCCAACTGAATTGCTGCTGGGTTTTTTGTATTCTGTTTTTTTTTATGACAGCTTTTGATAGGTGCTTCCGTTACCAGAAACAAATGAAATTGGCAATGTTTCAAAGCAAAAAAATATCCACGCTATTTAAATGTTGATACGAAGCGAAAATACTTTAATACATATATATATATATATATATATATATATAAATTAAAATAAATAAAAACGACATTTACTAAATAAAATTTAGTTCACCCGTATTTATTTGAATTTTGTAATAGGCGTGGCTTGTGTTATTTTTGATGCATGTGCCGTGTTGCCAGTGGCAATGTTAGTCAATTTTTGCTAGATGATTGTCAAAATCACATATGTGTAAACAAACTCATTTTGTTGGCAGCAGCTTGTGTCATTTTCTGAACTCATTTATTGATTCACTCGTGACTCATTTATTTGTCAGCACGCCTATTCACTGGATAACACAGAGCTCACGTTCCTGCAGACAGATTGAAATGCCAAATGCCACATACCGTTCACCCCAGAGTCCAATCTGACAGCAATAAGCCAACGGAGGTAGTGGCAGCAACTCCAACTCTGGCCACAGGTCCATCCACAGTTGTCAATTTGTTTTCGAGCCTTAGGCATTGGCTAACTCAGTTATATCAGATGTTGCTGCTTTCGTAGGACTGAAATTTGCTATGCTCCAATTTAGTGGCATTAAATGGAAGAGAATAATTTTGACGGTTGCTGCCACTTGTCTGACAGCCAGTTTTCATCACGTACAGCCAAAGCCCAACCCAGCCAAATTTGTGCGAGTGGCAGCACTTCAAGCAGCTACACATTTCAACAGCAAACGATTCAGCTAAGGCTGAAACTTCTCTTAAAGAATCTGTTATATATCAAGCATCGAATATATTATATATTATTTCTAACTGAAACGGAAATCATACTATTCCATCTTATGAATCAGAGAGTAAACCACAGCAACTGGCCTCACACAAGATATAAAGATAAAGCCACATGATTTGATTGAAAATGTCTGCTTACTAATAAGGCGTAGAAAAATATTACTAATACGCCCTGCAGTCCATCAGCTGCTTAGATGGCAGATTAGAAAATAAGTAAAGTGCCTGCAGCGAATAAACAGTGGTCCTGCATAAATGATTAGCATCAAAAACAACCAAATATTGAACAAAAGAGACAGAGAGAGAGAGAGAGAGAGAGAGAAAGAGAGAGAGAGGTAGAGAGAGACACAAACTGTCCGCACAAGCACTTCGCAAACTGCAAAGGGCCAGGGAAAAGTTTTACTGGAATCAGGCTGTGGAGTCAGCACTTGAGATGTTTAGACCAAAGTTGAGCACAATATTTTACAAGGATTTCGTGTGGTAAATCTATTGTGCACATGTGCACTGATTACAACAGTCGTAGATGGTTGGCTAGATGCTGGCTTTGGGCCAGCTACATGATAAATGGCTCGAGACTGCAGCCAAAAATGCACCAAAGAAATAAAGAATAAAAAATAAAAAAAAAAAACCAGCGCAAGACAAGAACAAGAAAAGAACAATCGTTGCATATAATATTTATAGTTCGACTCCTATAGGAATAGGAATAGACTTTAAAATAAGAATAAGAATTGTTTGGTTAAATTTTGAGGATTTTCAATATTTATTTTCTCATTTGACTAGTTATTTTTCCATCATAATGCGTTTTGCGTCGGTTCTGTTCATAATATTCATTTTATATTGTATTTAGTTCATCAGATAATACCATTTATGTATATGTATATTTAATATATAACATGTGAAAATTGTCTCTCAATGGGAATAAGGATTTTGTTTGTCACGTATTAATTTGTTGGACTGATTTTTCTTGCACTTTTATGGTACATACAATAGTTATCAGTGTATATAATATTAAACATAGGTAAATTAAGTAACATACAATACAATAAATAAGAAACGTATGCTCCTAATTTCTAAGGGCTCATAATATACATATAAGGGTCATTTAATTATAATAATGTATAATATATATATACATATACATTTATATATATATATATATATATACATATATATGTATATGTATATGTAATATATGTATTGCATGATTAAAAATATATCGATTGAGAGTCATTTGAAAATAGTTTTTCTTAGCGGTTTTATCTTCTTTTTTCTTTGTGTGACTGGAAATGTTTAAATGTTGTGTTATTCGAAACCAATGAAATTAGGAAAATTTTGTGGTTACATTTTGATTGTGGGGGGTGGTATGAAATTAAGCTGGCCGATTCGTAATACAAGTACGGAGTGCACAAGTATGTGCTATATTTGTTTAACACTAAATTAACAAATCTATTCTGCATTTTTAGCTGTTAAACTCAATAAAGTATTCATATGCATGTATGTATATAGCTTTTGTATATATGTATATATTTATTTATTTTCCTCATATATGTTTGTTTTTTTTGTTTTTGAGTTTTTCATTTTTTGTTTTATGTAGTTTGCTCTATAAACTTTTGCTTGATTTAACAAAGACGCTTTTAGTATATCGATTGGGGTTATTTTCTTTATGCTTTTCAATTTAATTTATATTTAATTTTTTTTTTTAAGTTGTTGATTTGAATATATAATATAGTTTAATTCACAACAATAACATTTGAATATGCATTTCCATTTTGCTTGAAGTTAAATTTGAATGGATTTTGTTTATAAATTTAAATAAATTATTTCATAAAGCTTAGTTTATTTTTGCTTTGATATTAAATATGCTATGGGTAGTTTTACAGTTACAGTAAGAGTTCCAGTTTACTTAGTCTTCACTGTTGCGAACTGAGTTGAACGATGATCAAGCCAGCTGTTCCTGCTGATCCGGCTTCCATGGATAGGCATTTGCCCACTTGCTGCAGTCCAGTTTCATCCATAGCGGCATATATATATGTATGTCAACGTGTGTGTGTGTGTCTGTGTGTGTGTGTGTGTGTCTGTTGGTATTCAAGTGTGTGTGCGTTAGCCTGTTGTCTTTTTGTTGACACCTCTTCCATTCGAATTGCCAGCCAGTTGAGCTACTCAGTCCGTTGCAGTCCGATGCAACCAGGTTCAGTGGATGCTGAAGTTGATAAATGTTGGATTCATTTTTGCCGACGTAATCTTAAATCGTAGTTGAACGATATCTTGTCACTTGCGCTTAATATATATATGTATGTAACATCCGTTAATATGGCTATAAACATTCTCGTTAATATATATATATTTATATATATATATATATATATATGTACAGATGTATATATATATATATATATATATATGTGTTAATGCATTAATGTTTGTATTTGAATTTATATATGTTGCTTGGTGCATTTACTATAACCATTATTTCTATGCATATGTATGGGTTGACTTCGCTCCTTTGGTCGCTTGGTTAACATAAGTAGTTAATAGGGATGATTACATATAGGTTAAATTGATGGTTAGTTTGCTTTTGCTATGTGTTAAACCAACAGGACTCAACAGGACTCGAATACGGCTATCAGTATGTGTTTTTTATAATGTTTGTGTTTGCTTCTTTTTTATACCTTTCGTTTGACCATCTTTCCATCCGTATATTAATGTATATTTTGTTGGGGCGTTCTTCATTTGTGGCTGTTCCTGTATTTATTGTCAACTAATCATTACCTAATATTCAAACTGCACACAGAGCACTCTCAATTGATTCATTTACGTCCACTGAGATCGAACACGAAAGACAACAACAAAATACGTGCCAGATATTTGTGGCTGGATGTTCGCTCTTCGCTCTGATCGCTGAAAGCTAAACTCAACCATAAAATGGGCTCAGTTCGATTGAAGCAAACGCTTAGTTGGAGTCCGAATCAGTATCGCTGGGTGGCACAGGCGATGCAGTCGGCTTGCTACCTGCTGGGGGAGCGGCGGGCTCCTGGCGGACGGGTCGCGTTGCCGCCAGATACGCATTCGTGGATTCGCCGTGCGTGGTCTCGATGCCAACCCTGCAAGCAAGTTGAGATAAGTTACGATTAGATTTGATTTAATGATGACTAATTGGCTGCCCAAGTGGCTGCACGATGGTTACTTACTTGTACTCGTGCCGCGCCAGATAGCGGACGTACTTCTCGGGCGGCTCATCGGCATCGGAGTCCTGCACGCTCACAGAGCGCACGGTGGTATGCGAGACCTGCGTGGCGGGCATTGTGAACTCCACGAATGCGTATGGCGCCAGTTCGCTTGGTATTTGGTCGTAAGATGTCAGCGCCATGCGGCAAACCAGCTGATGTGTGGTGTAAGCGCCTGAAATGCAAGTGATGCAAGTAATGCAAGTGATGCAATTGATGCCACTGCTGATCTGAATCCGCACGATTCGAGGGGATTCAAATTGAGTTTAAAACGTACCCTGTCCTTCCTTGGGCAGACGCGGACAGCGCCAGACAATGGCGCGATGATGATGCTCATATTTCGCCTGACCGGAGGTGACCTCAATTAGTGACTCCTGCAGCGTGTCCACAGCGCCCAATATGCGTTCAATGCCCTTGATCTTGCCGGTGCGTCGATGGGCCGACTTCACGGATCCATATCTGTCAGGGCCAATGTAAGTTTGATGCTTCTTAGCCGATAACCGATCAGCGATAGCTTACCTAAAGTGCTTCTCCACGCGGAACAAATATATCCAGCACTCGGGTATGGGAAAACGCACAGAGACATCCTCGCATGGTATCTGGCCCAATTTGCGTGACGTGAATCCGGGCACCAGGATGTCGGCCCGCAATTCCACCTTGTTGCCAGTGACGCACCAGGTGGCCTTCAGCTGCAGAGGAAGCTCACGGTTCTTTGGCGGACGCACGCGGAATCGGAGCAGTTCTATGTAGTTGGCATCTGGTGGCTGAAACCTGCAGGATTGAAGAGTGTGGAAAATGTCAGATTATTGAAATCATTTAAATATTGGTCAACCATATTGGCCAGTTCAGTTCCATCAGTATTGAGGAAGGCAGCACCTACTTGATGGTGCGTGTGCGCTCATATTCCTGCTGATTGACAACGCTGTGGAACTCGACGGCTTCCAGGCGTATCCACTCCTCGGTGGCCACGGGTATAATGTCATGGCGTCCAACCACCTCTTTGCCCTGTCGCCACATATCGTTGACGCCCAGCTCGATGGTTGGCATGCCCGTGAGGAAGGCCAGAAAGAAGAGGCGCACACGCGCTATTTGCTTGAGTATCTTGCCCTCGTAGTCCTGCTCAACGGTGATCTCGTCCACTGCCGTCACTTGCACTTCCTCCATTTTGTAGGTGAGCGCACGTTCACGCAAAGCGGGCAGCTTGAAGAGCGCCTCCTCGATGCAAACGGAGAACTGTTTCATGTCCTCGTAGTTCATGGAGCCAATTTTGAAGAGCTGCGAAGATTGTGGCGCATGCTCCACGGGCAGGCCAAGCTTCTTGAGATCACTGCCAAACTCCTTCACACCCTCATAGTCGCCAGCGATGGCATACTGCGCGAACTTGGTCAGCTTGTTGGTAATGCGCTCCGCCTTGGTCACCTGGCCGGGTCGTACACCAGGCCGCTCTTTGTAAAATATATACTGCAGTTTCATGGTAAAGATTTTTCCAAACTGATCGTATTGCTGCGCACCGATCTCTGACACCGAGTAGGAGGGCTGCAGCGGCAGCTCCTGGAATGGTTGCTTGTCGCCGGCCTGGTTTAGTAGCTGCACCACGGGTACATCGTTCTGCACAACAAGGCGCACAAAGATCTTTTTCCAGAAGCGCTGGCCGGTAATCTTCTTCTTGTTGGGTTGGCGCAGCTGCATCTCCCAGCCAGGGCCGACATAGTGAAGACGGGGGAACTCCTCCAGTGGCTGGGACACATCCTCGTCATACAGCGGCGTCTGCGGCGTATCCTGCGAATCTGTGCGCTTCATGCTGCTTTCTGTGGCAGCCGGTGGTGCTGGAAAGCCGCTGACATCATCCTCAAACGGATTCACCGTCGCTGGCGATGTTGTTGTTTGATCAGTTGCCGACTGAACAGCTGTGCGCGCCGGCGGCGGCGGTGGTGCCAGCTGTGGTGCCACCCCAGACCCACCCTCCGCCTTTGGTCGGATGACCACGCTGAATTCTTTGTCCACAGACTCCACGGAGTCCGCGCGCACTGGCGCCTGCATGGCATAGAAGTCGTCATCTTCATTCCCGAAACCGTCGTCCACCGAGTTAACCTCCCCAAAAGCATTTGCCGTTGTCGTCGCTGATCCAAAGGCGCTATCGCCCCAAGCTGCAATAGTTAATTTAAATAATAAATTAAATTAAATAAATTTCCATCAAGTTAATCTTAAGCTACATAAACCGATTGATTACCCTCTGATACTTTCTGGGGTGTTAAGAAATCGAAATAGGAGATCGATAACCGCAAATCGATATACTGATTGGTTATTGTCAAATTGAATATTCCACGCCCACCTACTCCGCCCTCAAGCGCCCACACCTCAAATTATTAAATGGCTGTATTATCCAAGTTTTTGAGTTGGATCCGTCACATTTGATGGGAGTAATAATCGATAAAAATAATCAGACAGTGTTATTCGATAAGTCCGTATATCTCCCACAATTTTAAGGAATGCGTCACCCAACGTGAAAGGTAACCGATACATCGATAAAACCATGTATCTTGAAAGTCAGAGGCACCAAATTTTCAGAAGCATAGTTAGCAACATTCGAAGGAAGATTACTAGGAAGCTTCTCAAATTTGGGTAAGAGCAATACAAAATTCACAAAAGCCAATTTCTACTGCAATTTATGAGGCAAACTGGGAGAATAGATAACAAGGAATCGGTTTAAAATATCGATATTTTTTGGCGGCACCTGGTACTACTTATAGTAACCGAGTATTAAGCAATTGCCCCTTGTTTTTATTCTTACCCCTCAGCAAATATTTAAAGAATTTAGAAAAACTTATTTGTTTTTACTAACCATCGCCTCCCGAGGGTGTTATGGCACCGGATCCAGCGCCAAAGCCGTCCAGTATGCTGACATTGTCCTTTTTGACCGAATCGAATTTGGCGGAGAATGCATCAAACTCATCAGGTTCAGCTGCAAAGATGTTACTGACATAACTGGCAGCTGGCTGTGGAATGGGTGGAGCTGCGCGTGGCTGCACCACCGGTGGCACCTTTTCCTCCGTTTCGGGCTCATCCACGGCAAAGATGTTGCCGACGATTGGAGCAGGCGCAAAGATCGGTTCGTCCTCTTCCTCGGGACTGGCAAACGGATTGGCAGACAGTTGACCGCTCGCAAGCCCGGGAAAATCTAATCCGGTGTCCATCTGCTCGGGCTCATCGTCGACTAGCTCCGTGTGAGACTCGTGTACAGCTTGTGCGGTGGCTGCCGATTCCGTGGGTGGGCTCTGATCCGATTCAATGGCAATCTGCTGCTCTGTCTCCGGTTCCGTGTCCGGTTCTGGTGCTGGTTCCAGATCGAACGGCTGATGCTGTGGTTCCGACTCTGCTTGTACCTCAGTATCAGCATCGCTGTCAGTTGGCGACTGCTGCTGCTGCTTTGGCTGCACGATTGGCGCCGGTTCTGGTTCCTCCTCATCGTCGGAGCGCGGCAGATCCTCCACTGTGGTAATTTCAATGTCCGGCGTGGGCGCCCTCTGCCTCTGCGTCGTTTCCGGCGGAGCCGCAATGTGAGCCACGATAGCCGCCTGCGGCTGTGAGGTAATATCATGGGTGCTATCATCCGGTCGTATCAGCATCGAACTGAAGATGGGATCTTCTCGCGAATTCGACTCGGGCAGATCATCGTTGAGCAAATCCGGTGGGGCAGCTGCCGCTGGCGCCACAACCACAGCTGGCTGCTCGAACAGACTAAGTATGTCCTCCTTGGTTTTGGGCGGCGGCGGTTTTGCCGGCTTGCTGCTGCTCCCAAACATGTCCAGCAGATCATCGGCACCGGCAGTCGGTTCCGCTGCTGCTGCTGCTGGCGGCGGTGGACGCTGAGGCGGCGCCGGAGTCGGCGTCGGCTGCTGTTGTCCGTGTCCCTGCATCATGTGCGCCGGCGGAGTTGGCCGTGGTGGTGCCGATGGACGCGGCGGCGGTGGCCGCGGTGGCTGCTGCTTGGCTGGCGACGCCATCGGTGCGGCACCCTGCAAATTGGGCAGCGCCGTTGGCACACCAAATGGATTGTCAAGTGGCGAGGCGACAATGACGCTGCCGCTCATTAGGTCCACTTCGATCGCCTGGGTGTTGGCGCTGGAGCCACTGTCCGAGACATCCACATCGAGCAGGTCGGCCAGCCCCGAGTCGGGCGTGGGGCTGGGCGAGTGTAGATCCCGCATGGATACGGGACTTGGCGAGCGGGTATCGGGAATGCGGCCCAGCAGCTCCGAGCTCGTCTCGTCCAGCTGGCTGGAGACCGTATTAATAAGCTCCTGTGTGCTTTGTGGCGGCTGTGGTCGCGGCGGTGGCGCTTCCGCCTTCTTGCCATCATCATCCTCCTCGGCGGCGGACTTTAGACTGAGCGCATCGTCCTCCGCCTCGATGGTGGTGCCAAAGAAACTCATCGCTGCATCAATGTTCGCAGCAGCTGCGGGCTCCGCCTCCGTTTCCAGATCTTCGCCGCCAAAAGCGAACGGATTCGAGGTTGACTCACCGAATGGATTGTCCGCTTCGCTTGGCTCCGTCTCGGTTTGCATCAAAAACGGATTCACGGCTGCATCGCCCCCATCCAAATCGTCATCCATCAGAAAAGGATTCGCCATTTTGACTGTCTGTCTGTCTGGCTGTGTGTGTGTGTGTGTATGTGTGTGTGTGTTCGACGGTTTGGTTTGTGGGATTATCGCTCAATCAGCTCGCTCTCGAGCAGTTTGATTTCCGTTTCGCCAGGTGCGAGATTCTCTGCTATGGATGTGTCAAAGGGATCAATGTCCTCTGCTTGTTGCTCCAGCAGCTGCTGTGTTGTGCGATTTGGCAGCGACGGCGTAAGCACCTTATCGCCCAGTCCAAGCTCCTGTGCGTCGCTCTGGGTGTCGAGTAGAGCTCCGGGATTGGCTTGTTTGCTTGCGCTCTCGGGCAGCAGCTCGTTCTCGAGGAGCTTGAGCTCCGTCTGGCCGGGCTGTAGATTGGCTGCTATCGATGTGTCGAATGGGTCAAGCTCCTGATCGGTACTGGGCAGATGCCTGCGCTCCTGGGCGGGCGTTAGTACCTTTATATTGATGTTCTCTTCGACGGCCAGCAGCACCTCCGCAGGCACCGGTGTGGGCGGTGCACGTGGATTAAAGTCGGGATCGGATAAGCTCTGCGTAAGTGTTGGCTCGGCAATAAGATCGGCTTCAATGTGCTTCAACTCAATGTCACTGAGCTTCGCATCCGGCACATACGATGTGTCGAACGGATCCTCCGATTCGCGCTCGGCAATGGACTGCGCAGTGGGCGCGTAGTAGGGTGTCAGTGGCTTCTTGTTGGCACCCAATATACCCTCATTACCGGCGGCCAGCAAATCCTGTGACGGCACCAGAAAGCCAACGCTTCGCGCCTGTATATTCAAGCTAAGTGACGATTTTCGTCGTGCACTATCAAAATCCGGCTCCGCAATGGATACCTCAGCTGGAGCGGCAACCGGTTGCTCTTCTTGCTGACCGGCCCGCGGATCAAAGTCGGGATCGCTGAGTGAGTGTTTGAGACTCGAGCCGGTTTCGTTGAGCAGCTCACGCTCCAGAAATCGCAGCTCGGTGGCCTTGGGCTGAACGAGAGCACTGATGGCCGATGTGTCGAAGGGATCAAAGTCCTGTGGCTCCTCTAGCTGATCGACACTGAGTGTGGGCGCAAGTGGTGCTGGCACCACCTTACTTAAATCGGTCGCACTGCCAGCCAAGAGATCACGACTGGGCTCTTGTAATGTCGAGCTGCCAGCTACCTCCTCGTCGGCACGTGGATCGAAATCGTCGTCCTGCTCGAGTACGGTTGTCTTTTTGATCACCTGCTCCGCGTAGTTGGTATTAAAAGGATCGTCGTCTAGATTTTCGTCCTCGTCGTCGTCGCTGACATAGATAGCCCCGGGCACAATATGCGGTCCTGTCAGTGGACGCGTCGGCGGAGGCGGACGCTTTGGTTTACCTGCAACATCATATTATACATAAAAATATACGTTTTGCTGAATCTTTAAATTAATCAATAATCAATAATAATGCTGTTAGCATTCATGTTTAAGCACTTGGTTAAAGATTGTTTATAAAGGAGATTGAGGGAACTCGCTTAGGAATTAAGTGGTTGACTTATCAATCTTACCTGATGTTTCCTCTTCGGTATCTGCTTCAAACTCTGCCCAACTGGCGTCGGCGGCGGCTTCGGTGAGTAGCTCCGCTGGGGGTACTACGACCTGGCTGACTATGGTAATTTCCTCCTTTTTGATTAAAGATTCGGCAGCTAGTTCGGCAAATTCGTCGTCCTCCTCGTCCTTAAGTGCATCAAACTCGGCTAGATCGGGATTTAGCGCGGCAAATGCCGCTTCACCTCCCTCTTCGTCCTCGTCGTCGTCGACCTTTTGAGGCTTGATCAAATGCAAATGCAGCGATACACTTAAATCAATGGGCCCAACACATTCGGGCACGTCATCGACGAGGTCGTCGAGTAAATTGTGCTGTGGCTCGCCAGTTAACAGATCCGCCTCTGTATCACCCTGATCGACGCTCTCGCTGAGCAGAAGATTCTGAATGCCCTTACGAAGCTTACGCTTTGGATTGGCTAGAGCGAGGGCGTGTTCGCGATCGACGCGGCCAGATAGGACCTCGACAGCAGCTCCAAGACTGACTAGTTTCTTGTTTGTCTTGGCCTTGTCGGCGCCAACGATGACCTTTTCCGCGTAGGCGGTATCGAAGGGATCGGGTCCGTCGTCTAGACCGAGAACTGGTGAATCGGGTACGATGCCTAATTGAACCTCACCACTGGTAATTGCCTCAATGTAGTCGGTTGCGAAGATGTCATTGACTTCGTCCTGCTGCTCGTCGTCCGAATCCGATAGCTCTACAACGGCCTCCGCTAGCTTGTCGCGGTTGGCCTCCCGTTCAGCGGCTAGTTGGCGTTCGCGTTCGATACGTTGCGCTTCGCGGAGAGCAGCCTCCTCGTCTTCCTGCTTCTTCTTTTCGGCTGCCGATGGCAGGCGCTGGTAAAAGGACTCCTTCTTGATGCGATCGAGCTCGTCCTGTGTCTTGTGTAGTATAGTGTCGACGCCCGAGGTTAGCGCTTTAAACTTGGCCCATTCTTCGTCACCGGCGTCAGCGGTTTGCTGCTGCTGCTGTTGCTGCTGATGCGAATGATGGTGCTGATGCTGGTGCTGCTCCTGGGCAGCCGCTGGCTGTCTGGAGCCGGATGTAGATGCTGCACCCTCGACGTCTGATGCTGCGTCCGATTCGCCAGCTTCTGATTTGTTGGCGGCCGCCTCCTGTTTGGCTTTGAGATCACGTTTGTACTGCTCGAGCTCCTCTTCGGTGAAGAGTTCTTGGTCCTTTTTCGACTTCTTCTTTTTCTTTTTTAAACCTTTTGGTAACTTAAGCATTATCTAATTGCGGAGACATCGAGATCGGTCTGCAAACACACACATACACACACACACACACATACACATATTAATTATTATATTCATGAACACTGCACACATACATACAAATATTTTGTTAATTATACTTATATGTATTAAGATCTACAGCTCTACGGGACTGTAAGGACGGACGCGAGCATTATGTAAGCTGGGAATACTTTTATTAAATCAGTTACTGAAGCGTATCTCGGATTGGGTATGCATCGTACTCAAGTTGAAGAGTTGAATGATACTCTTTCTTGAACAATCTACTCATCAGTATATGCAAATGTATGTATGTATTTATGTATGTATGCCTGTGTATGTATGTATGTATGTATGTATATATACACGTGTTTACATACAGAATCTATCGATGCGTTGGATGAGTAATGGGATTGTCGCTATTTGGCAATGGGATAGATACGAAGGCACTCACCGCCGCACCGTTGACCCCTCGCAATGTCCAGAATATTTGCCGAAATACTCAACGAAAACTGTTTGACGTTTTATTCAATTTGGATGTTGCATTCAACTGCGAGCGTTGCATGTAAAAGTTTAAATCGCATGCAAAAAAATGAATGTGCTGAACAAATACACACACACACACACTTAGAGAGACACACACTTAACCACATCTATACTCTCGGATTGACACAATTGTGTACCTACACATGAACTTGCCACTTGCCAAAGCTTTTTTTCCACACCACCACACACAACTCACCACAGCAGGTACAACAATCACAATTACAGCAACAGCAACAACAGCAATAGAAATAACCACTATAACTGTAACAGCAACAATGGCAGCTTTGCTTACACTTGCCAAAACGAATGAATGGAAAGCAAAAGCTTTCCAGTTATCGGACTTGTTTAGGAAAACACCTAATCGAATATGTTATTTAATCGTATAAAATATATTAAAATTTTTATGAAAAAAAGGAAACAATTTATTTAACAGAAAAATTTTAATTGTTGTTAATAGGATCAAACAAATATATACATATATTTTTTGTAGAGAACATTGCCTGTGGAACTTCTGAAATAATATATATCACAAACTGTATAATTTGCTTGACAATTTGAATTATTACCAGTGCACAAATTGGAAATATTAAAAAAAATATGCAATAAAAAAATACTTGCATATTTTTTTTAGCACACATTAAGCACAATAATTATTAATTGCGATAGCATAAGCTAAGCCAAAAATAATTTCTTTACGTGTAACCTTCAAGGCTGATTTTCAACATTTGCTTTTTATTTTACAAGCAACAACCAAGAAGGCGATGGATTAAAAAACATTACGAAATACAGAAAATATGCTTGAAACCTGATTGTATTTGTTAAAGTGGTCAATAGATACAAAATAAAAGTACGGTAAATAAGGACAAACGTCAATGAAAATGGGGGGCAGTAGAACCTTTTACTTGTTGTTGTTGCTGTTTTCGCTTTTGTTATCGCCAGGAAAAATCGATGATTTTGAGACGCACTCAGAGAGGAAGGCTATAAGATATGTGCTTCGTTGCTGGAGAAGCAAATAGAGAGCGATGTGTTGCGTGCACCCTACTGCCCCGAGCGCCTACGCACACATCCCCCCTCAGACGCCTTGAGTCACACGCACTCACACACACACACAGAGTCTCATACACACATGCACGCACATGTACATTGGTTACACGTTTTTTCTATCTTTTTCGTTAAGTTGTTAAACATGTTATGAAAAAAGTTTTTCTTTATTCAGGGTTCGGTTTACTTAAAAGGTTTTTGCAGCCATTTCATTCGCGACTTTAGACATTCACAACTTTATGCATATATCAACAAAATAATTGTAACAAAAAAACAGAGGAATATTCTGAAGTAACTGTAGTAGTCGCACCGTGCATGTATCTTGCTGGTCTTTTCACAAATCGCTTTTTCGTTTCGTTTCGCTTCTTGATGTGTTTTTCGTTTCGTTTAGAAAATTATGCAACTTACGTCTCACTCTTTTGCACTTTCAAAGAACAATTAAAAAAAAAAACAGTTGCGAATGTTTCTGACTCAAAGTTAGGGAAATCAATTATTTTTTTATATATTTAATTTTAATGTTTTTTTTGGCATTGGTGCGGTTCTTTGTGTAGATTTTCTTTATATTATTTTTCAATGCCTTTTTTCTTCTTTGTTACCTCTGATTTGAACTATCGGGAAATCTAGAACAGAATGACTGAAAATGCCACGAAAAATCATAGGAAGTGCTTTTTGCGAACACAGCGGTATCCTTTAAAAGCTTGCCGCGAAAAAGCTCCACGAGTAGCGCGCACAGAAAACTTTTCTCATATACATACAGAAGCAGAAAGCACGTGCACACACACAGCTGACGTCGTTTGCTGGATAGCTGCTTTCCTGCATCGATGTCCTGTTGGTTGGTGGGGGGGTCGAAGAGGCTGCTGCAGGCCGGTGCTGTGCCAGAAAGCTGTAACGTGACAAACCCGAAGGCATAAGCTCATTTCAAGAACAACATTTAGAATTCACGCTCGCACTTCAAGAGAGCCAGAAAGTGATGGGAGAACGCTTTGAAGTTGGGGTTGCAGCTGGGCCAAGAAAAAAGTAACCAAACAAGTCCTGTCATTGTTGTCACTATCATCAGTTCCGACACTTGAACTTTGCTCTGGCGCCTGCGCGAGTCTTGTGAGACATTGTTTTTTGCTCTTAATGAGCGCAACACTGTCCCTAAATGCCCGTTGTGCAGCCCTCGAACAGAATGACAGTTAAAATGTAATTGATTTGGGTAGGCCTTAAATTGGTATAAATATTATGTTTATTTCTTATAAATTCATTTAATTGGTATTTTCAGAATCAATGAAACTTTGTTCTTCATGATGTTCATTTTGTGAAAATAATATTTATTACAATATTGTCTGATCTTGGCATTTAAAATTAAGTTCGAAATAAGTAATTGTAATTGTAATAATTGAAAAATATTGTAAGAGTACTATAGATTGTATTGTGGCCTCTACTGTAAACGACATATTTTAGATACATTTTATAGCTCACATATATATAATATATATTGAGTGATATTTAGGGTACGCTTAACACATAATAGCACTTAAATGCTAGCACACGCAGTGACTTTCCATTTATAGATTGTATATTTTGATTGTCATTGCTCACAATTATTTTATTGATACAAATATTACTATCTGCTAGTGAGATTGTGACTCCATGTTGAAAAGTACGCACATCACATTAATCTTATCATCATCAATCAACACCAAGAAAAACAACGATAAGAAAATCAGGGGTGCAAAGTTTCAAAAGACAGCTGTTTGGACAAATAACAAACCACATTGTTGTAAGTTGTTTAGATTACATATATATGTCTACATTTGTTGATAGCCTCTTATTTGCGCATAGATATTTATACACAATGCACACTTGTACTTTGATGTGATATGTAAATAAAAACTATGTTCATTAAGCTAGCGGCTTAATGGACGGGCGTGGCAAGCACAGTACAGCCCTTGATATCGGTACAATTAACATCTAATTAATGACGGGCATTATATTCCCACGTAGGCCAAAAATATTATACGGCTTTCCTGTTGTTGACTCACTTGCACTTGTGGCAGCCGCAATAGGTGCATCCCTTTCAGTCTCATGCGCCGACTATTGCTGCTCTCCTCTGAAGCGAATGGGAGAATCGAAGCGACAACTGTTAAACCACCAATCCTGGATGTCACCATAGAACTGCGTCTTGTGCAGCGACCTGGGACTATGGAGCTGCTCACAAAGCTCACAAAACGGCGAACTTTCGGCCAGTTTATAGTGTTGACGCCACCAGAAGTACCTCATATATTCCTCCACATTGCTGGAAACATAACGCATATATTCCGCCAGTTGCTCCACGCTCCCAAATCGTTCCGCATCGATGTATGAATGGGGGGGTAGAAAGCGAGTATAGTTGGCACCGCCAAACACGACGGGCACAATGTAATGCGGAAGCACATTGTAGAGCTTTTCCGTGACATAGTCCACGCATAGGGAATTCTCAAAGGCCAAGTAGAACATGTAATCCGTGTCCAACATTTGATCGCAATGCGGATCACCACGAGAGCATCTGCAAGCACAACGGGATTAGTCCAACTTTCTGATTAGGCTGAACATATACTCACTTGAGTGTGCCGCAGCTTCCATAGATGTCCAAATCGATATATTGCTGCAGTGCAGCAGCTAGCTTCTCTCGCTTCGACAGCGTCGTGCAGTGCGAAACAAACCAGGCGGCCATTCGCTTCTTTTGCGGCCACAGACGCCATACAGTGCTGTCGTTCCAGCTGCCAATAGCTGGCGGCTGACGCCAATTCGGATGTGGACTGGGCGCCACAAGTGCTCCGGTTTGTACATCGATCAGCTGGTTATAGGACCACACAATGTCCGAGTCCAGGCGATAGCTCATCGTCAGATTATAGAAATTCTGCTCATCGCTTAGGCGGTGCTTTGCCTCCCCCGGTGGCTCCAAAGAGGCAAATACATACATTTGGTGGGGGCTACGATGAAGCGGCAACGCTGCTGCCCACGGGAATGGCTGTGCCACATGAAAAACGATGGCGTCATAGAGCTCCAGGCTGGGTAGGTAGTCATGGCGATTACTAAATTCACACTGATAGATAGGGCAATGAATATCATCGCGAAATTGCTGTGGTCCCAACGTATCAAACGGCAGCTTCCACCGATCATCACCAAAAAAGCTGTTCCAGACGAGAATTGTACGCGTGTCTGGCTGCTTCGCTGGCTTGCTAACCAAATACTGTCGCAATATGCCATACTGATTCAGCAGTGGTGAACTCATAAGCATCTGGGCAACAATTACGATCAGGCAGAGCAACATGAGCAGCAACGATAGCGTCCATCGTGATGGCAGGTACATTCTACGCCCAATTAATTGAACCAACCGAACAGCTCGAACGGCCATCGGCAATTGCCGTATTTCTGTAAGATAATAAACCCCGGGCCAACATATAGTTAACGCCAAATAGTTTATGCCGCTCGCCTCGCCTCGTATAGCCGCGTTCCGCCTCTTAGCGACATAACTAATCGCCGCCATAGTTGTATTCAATCTTTTGGGGTCACCAAGACACTTTTATGCAAACATGTGAATTACCGTCACACCCGACGACGAGAACTGATAAGCCCCATCAGTTAATAAAAAAAATAATGATAATGAGTATTGGAAATTGATAAAAAGAAAAGCACTACTCCAGCTCAACGAAAGCATTTATGAAAAATAACTATTTAATGAATGAAATAAATTATTCGAAATAAATTATTATCGTGTGTGAATTGTGATAATTTGAGTTCAATGATTTCCCTATAAACTTAGTCCAGACTTTTATCCACACATTTGTGAAAATGTTCTACAATTTTGCTTCAGAAGTCTGAGACATTTTCACCTGCCTGTGTTTGATTTTGAAGCAAAATTGTAATTTTAGTTTTCAAGAAAGCTTTTAAAAATAAGACATATCATTCAGATCAATATTATAAACATATATAGTAATTCAAGGGTTTTTTTTTTTTAGAAATCAGTTTAAGCCAAGTTTAAGAATATATTATTAATTTGGATATTAATTATCTTAATAGTCGTGTAAGAGAATCTCCACTTTTAAAAATAACTTAATATAACTGAAAATTAATTTGTAAATACTTTCTATCTTCGCGGTACTTCGAGTCACGAGACCCGTCGTGTAAACATTAATAATTTTCATACAGATGGCTACTCACCCCGCTTGTAGTGGGAGATAAGTCGCGCCCGTCCGCATAGATAATCTACATGCGCCCGAAGAATTGCCACAAATTCACAAGTTATACGTTTGATGTGTACAAAAAATTTAATTAACGATAGCCAAAGATAGAAAAACAAACATGATTAACTTGAACAAGTTGCACAATAATAAACAAAAAACAAATTACTGGATTCTTAGGGGGAGATGGGGTTAGAAATTCAAAAGGGGTAACTGGTAACTAAATCGCATACGCATGCCTGCAGATTAGCTCGACATGGTACTGGGGATACATAAATACACGTATTATATACAAATACACGTTGAAATTAGATCTACTATTACATATGTATTATCACAATAGACGACTGACAAGCAGCCTAGATGCCACAGCAGGAGCGATTTGCTGAGGAAGCAGCGCCGCTCTGCTGATCAGCTTCAGCGTCATCCGAGATGCTGATAGTGCCGGCATTTGGCACTAGTCCGGTGCTCTGCAGGTGCAATGCATTGGTATCGTTTCGCTGTTTGCTTCCATGATGCTCCACCATTAGTTGGGTTAGCAGCTCGAAGAGGTCATGGACACCCTCATTTTCCTTGGCGGATGTCTCCACGTACTGTGCACCCACTGTCTGCGCATAGCGCAAAGCCGTCTCATAGCTAATGGCACGCTGCTCCTCAAGATCAGTCTTGTTGCCCACAATGACCAGCGCAATTTCACTGCCACGCATCTGTTTAAGTTCGCGCACCCATGACTTGACTTTTTGAAATGAGTCCTGATCGGTGATGTCATACACCAGCAGTGCTCCATTCGATCCCCGATAGTAGATGGGACCCAGTGCATGAAAGCGCTCCTGCCCGGCCGTATCCCAAATGTTGAGCAGTGCACGTCGCTCATCAGGCAGCGTCACCTTTTTGGTCACAAAAGACGCCTGCAACGTACTAAGGTGATGTGTGTTGAACTTATCTTCTATATAGCGCAGCACCAGCGATGTTTTTCCCACGCAACCTGCAAGTGCGCAGCGCATTGCACATCAAAAACAAAGACACAAAACGAACAAAACCATCCCAATTTCGATTGGAGCCTTACTTACCTTCGCCCAGCAGCACTGCTTTAAAATTGAGCGTAGGCCCAGCGCTCGTTCCGCGCGAGCTCATTGTGTTTCCACTCGATGGCAATTTAAGTAGCGACTCCCAAACATCGATTTATCTTCATACACTTAAGATATTGTAGTTGATTTAATTTTCATATAATTTTACGGTGTTTGCTCAGTCCATAAGCAATATCATGGATGATACCTTATTGTGGCACAACGCATATCGATATTAATGATACAAAACGTATAATATCGATATCTAGTATACTTGTGATATTTATATTTGTATTTAGTTTTTTGCACGAGCTACTTTAATATTGAAACCTAATAAACTTATTAACATAATATAAAAAAAAAAATATCGCGTTTATTCATGATAAATGCTTAAAAAAAAATGCGTGAGAAATCGATTATGCATAAACGTGCAATATATCGCATCTTAGGGAATATTTAGTGTTACTGAACACCAAAACATATCGTTAAAATATCGATAGGCGATTTACTGAGTTTACCGCGCATTTTGATTTATATGATTTATCATTCAACATTAAATGCTATAAAATGAATATTTTACATTATATATGAATAGATTTGATGCCAGTAATCGAATGCAGTAAGGCACTGCAAGGGTCTGAACTTTGCAATTTGTTTTATACGCACACCAAGCCGACTAACTCTCCGTTACTCTCCCCAAAAAAAGTTGCGAAATTCCAGCACATTTTGCACGGATGTCAAGGCGTGCGCACTTCCGTTATCAGCAAGCTGCAATTGTTTTCGCTGAGCTGCTTACTTCTCTTGCAACGTGCGCTCTCCATTGAGGCGTCACTACGCAGCGCCCGCTTCCTCAAAAAAGATGAAGAGACACACTGGGCCGCACAGTGGGCCGCTCATATGGATGCGCCTATATTGTCTATACATATTATAAATATTCATTCATCACTCCATGCGTATGGCCAACAGCCATTGTATACAGCTGCTTGCATTTTCTCTCTCTCTCGATTCACTTATCTTGCTCTCTCTCTCTCCTTGCTCTCAATCGTCACGCGCTCTCTTTCTCCCTCTCTCTGTGCCTCCCGGTTCGACGGTGGATCTGACTCTGCTGCTGCTAATGCTGGCTGAGAGTCGGAAAGTTGGAGAGGCTGAGAGGCTGCTCTGATGACAACGGCACTGACGACGATTCATTCTAGTATTAAGTGCCGCCGCAGCAGGAATCCAAAAAATCCCAGCGTCAGGCGCGCACTCCGTGTGCCCCCAAAAAGTCCGGACCAAACCGAAACCGAAACGTAGCGAAACGCACCGAACCAAACCGAACCGAAACGTAAATGTGTAACACCAATTGCAATACAACATAAAGTACCAACAAAAAACTAAAATAAAATAAACCATCAACTGAAAATAAACCAAAAAAATAATGAAAACTTAAGCAAATCAAATCTGTTGATATTGAATAACGGTACTTTCAAGTTCAGTTATAAGTGGGGCGTTTGCCTAAGCTCTGCCTTCAGATTACTTACTGCTTACATTTTCCTGTGCAAAACTTACATATACACAAACAGACCAATTCCTGCCCTACAAAAGCACACACACACACACGCACACACAAAATACATACACATATTGGTGTTGTTCCTTGTAGGCACAATTAAGGCTTCGGCATTTTTATGTACACAAAGTTGTTGTTCAGTTCGTTAGCATTTCAAAATCGCAGTTGCCATCTAACGGTACACAGCCTCTGCGGTTATCTCTCTGTGAGTGAGTGAGGGGTGTGTGTGTGTGTGTGTCTATTTGGTCAGTAAGTCAACAACAACTGCGCAACAAACCAGCGAAAACCAACAAACAAACAAAAAACAAGGAAATTTTGCGTTTTTGTGCTATTTGTTTGTTCGTTTGGTGGTTGCTCTTGTTGCGTATTTCATATTACGCACTTTCTCGTGCACACGCACGCACACGCACACACATACATGCACGCACAAGGGATTCGTTGCGTAAAAAGGCGAAATTCGCAGCAAATGCAATTGCCACGCCCCACACCACCCCGCCACGGCCAGTAACTCACACACACACACACACACACGCACACATACAAAGTACGAAGCTGTAGATGACTTTTCCGGCATGCGTATGCGAATGCGTGTGTGTGTTTGTGTGTGTGTGTGTGCGTTCTTAGCTGAGACTTGTGCATTTTAGGGATACACAGGATACACAAAATGTGCGTAGACGCTATAAAGTGAAAAGCGTCCAACTGCAGAAACCATAACAAAAGACAAGAAAAACATTAAAAATAAATAAAAACAGCAAATCGAGTGAAGGAATTTTAGTGAACCCAGAAAGGAAGACGCAGATACCGAAAGAAAGAGAGAGAGAGAGAAAGAGCGAGAGAGAGAGAGAGAGAGCGAGGCAAACCGAGAAGCAACAAAAGGGGTACAGGAGCACAGCATGGATAGCTCACCGGATCTATCGCTGTCGCTAAAACTGCGACGCGGCTCCAGCGATTCGCGCGACAATTTCTACATGGACTTTGCCCAGGGCATCGATTCGGACATCGAGGATGTGGACAATAGCAATACAAATCTGGATGCTGCACTCGCATCGGGATCGGGCGTCCAAGTGCTGCCGCCACCATTGCCACTGCCACCGCCGCTGCCGACAGTATCACTGAGCGAGGAGATGTTGCTGCTGGTGGCACCACCACCGCCACCACCCGGTCTGCTTGGCCAGCCGCTGCCGACGCTGACAGAGACGGAGGATATGCCACCAACACCAACGCCGCCGCCGCAGCAGCAGCTCAGCATGGAGGGGAGCTCGCCACCTTGCTCGCCCAGTTCCAGTTCGGTGCTCGAGTTGGAGCTGATACCGCCGCCACCATTGTCCCCCCGCGATGATGCTGGACTGCGCACCGACGACGACGATGGCGAGGAAACAGACGATGCCGAGGAGGCGGTAGCTCAACCACCGCCACCAGCTGTGTACCTGGAGGAGGATGGCGCTGAGGCCGGTGTTGACAATGATGATGACGATGATGTGGACGAGGATGAGGATAAATCATCACCACCACCACCGCTGCCGCCATTGCCCTCTAATCTGTCGTATGTGCAGGGATCTGTAACGCCACCGCTGACCAAATCGCCATCGACATCGCCATCCCCACCGCCGTCGCCGCCGCCAAAGCCTGTAATGAAAATCGGCCATATTATATCACCGCCGGCGCAGCATGCTAAGAAGGCAGCACCCAAGACTCCCTCATCTGAGAGCGAGGAGGATTCACAGCCAATTTCTGCACAAGCCATACCCAGACATCAACCGGAGTCGGAACAAGAGCCGGAGCAGAAAGAGTCCGAGATAGAGCCACAGCTAGAGCTGGATCCGCTGCCCATGAGCGGTGGTCAGCAGCTGGCCGCAGAAGAGTACAGCAGATCACTGGACAATGAGGATGAGTCGACCACGATTACCACACCGCCTAGTAATGGCTACTCGGCGTCCTCAATCATTGCACCGCCGCCAGAAAACTTTGCGGAGCTAGACGATGACAGCCTGGGACGCGGGTTCATACCACCGCCACCGGCCGGGCTCGAGGATGAACCGGTAGATGTCGAGTATCCCGAGCAACCACGTTCTTTGGACGTTGATGAGGAGGAGCTAACCAAAGTGGATTCCGATGAGCTGGCCGACGACGAAGCCGACGACGATGATCCAGCCGATAGCATCAGCTCGCCGAGAGCAGCCAGCATTGCGAGCGGTGGAATCATGTCCACCAGTGGCGCCATTGCAGCCATGGCATCTGGCAACGTGGTGGCCTCCGCTTCGGCCTCACCCAAGCCGGACAGCCGCAGTCGCAGCGGTAGTCAGCGTTCGCGCGCTGGCTCCCAACACGGCCCACTCTCCGGCTCCCATACAGGATCACGGGCCGGCTCTCAGGCAGGATCAATAGCCGGCTCCCGGGCCGGTTCTCGCACAGGCTCGATTGTTTCTGCCAATGCTATTGGTGGCACTGCAGCAGTGCTGTCGCCTCAGTCTTCGCTTAAGTCGCAGACATCTCTTAAATCACAAGTCTCCATCTCGATGAGAAGCCCGGCGCCATCATTGAAGTCATCTTCCCAACGCAGTGGCGAGCGCGTGCAGAGTCCACCCGTTGGCGAGGGTGCTCCGGTGATGCCATCGCCTCCACTAATGCGCAGCTCACCGCCCGAGCTTGCCAAGAGTCCACCGCGGCATATGCACAGTCCCCCGAGGGTAACCACCCCCCCACGCGTCTGCAGCCCCCCAATGGTGAGCAGCCCGCCCAAGCTAGCAGAGGCAGCAGCAGCGGCCATTGCCTCAGTTCCAGCTGCGATTAAGAAACCAGCCAGGTAAGCAGCACCTCACTCCCATCCCAAATACACCCACATTAAATCAAGTATTAATCCTCTCCTGCAAATACTGATCAATCTGAGTCCGGGGGAAATAGGAGCAGTTCCAAATAAAATAACATTCAATTAAATATTAAAAATATAAATATTAGCATTGATAAATATAATTTTAAGACTTTTCAAATTCTGTGATTATTTAATTTGTTTTTTCATTTCATTAAAATTTACAAATTTACAAATTTTATTTATTTTTATTATTTTTTCTTATTACAATTATAACAAATGTTTTTATACAATAGAAATGATAAAAACTTCTGCTGGAAATCCAAAGGACTTGGCAATGTGCCTCAGTGAGAGAGGGAGAGAGAGAGAGGGGAGAGAGAGGGGGAGAGAGAGAGAGAGATACTGACCAGAGGCAAGGACCGGCATATTTGGTGGTATTCGGGGCAGCCCAACAAAGTGTGGCAAGTGCGCTTGGGATGCTCATCTGCTTAATCTGCCTCAATTTGATGCAGCAACGTTAAAGTTAAGTTAAAAAAGAAACTTTTTTTTTTCGTAATTTAAGCTTAATGGCAATTAATCCAGCTAATTCTGATTAATTAGTGATTTTCGTAAATATTTAATTAAAATATGATATTTAATATTTTGCCCTGGTTAAATGCAATGTTATCGAATTATGTTCATCTGGAGTGGGTTGCTGAACAGTGTGTGGAAGCCATGTTTTAGCTGCTGGTTATTGTTTGCTGCTGCTTGTTGGTCTACTCCGATTGCATTATGATGAGGCAAGCACTCCAACACACCACACCAGCTCAGTGGCACAGACAGACGCACACTTTTGATAATTACATAAGCGTTGCGATGGCTCTCAGGATCTGAGGCTATCTGGCTCTCGGCTGCTGTCTGCCTCCATTAGATGCTATTAATAGTAGAGCAAAACAGTTAACACTCGACGCTTGCCGCATGTTGCATGCTGCAAGCTGTATGCTGTATGCTGTATGCTGTATGCTGTATGTTGCCCAGGGCTTTCGTCTAATGCATACTACAAATGCGCCCCCTTTTCCCGCTCACCCCGCATGGATGCGTCCCACTACAGAATAGAGTCAGCAGCGTTGCCAGCGTTGCTTTTACACTTTGCATTAATTAAACATCACGTTTCCAGTGCAACACCCGGACAAGTTGCACAACCATTCAGGCCCACATGGCGTTTACGACATTTTGTCTTCCATTTTGCCTGTGGGCGTCAGTTGTCGCTGTGTCAGTGGCAGTGGCAACTGCAACAGCTACCAACTTGATTGGCTTGCCACAAACGACTAGTGGAACAAAGAGAGGCTGCTGCTGCTGCTGCTGCTGCTCCAGGTTGTTGTCCTCCGCTAATGTCACCTGGTGCCGCCAACAGACGCAATGCTACAATTGACACGGCCCCGTCCAGCCACGGCCAATACAAAATAGGTCAATTGAATGTATGTTGTGCTAAGGCTATTATGTCCAAACAGATGCACCAGGGATGAGCGACAACTGCCAGTCCTGCAGATGACAGCTTGTCCATTCAGTGCCCTCAATGCATTCGCATAATGGGCATTTCCAAGCCAGCGCTTGCCTTGTCACATAATCAGATCCGATGTTGGAGTCCGTTGCGAATGTGTCTTCCCAGCGAATGCAAACATCTTTCTACAAATAAACAACAATAGTCAACTAAGCACTTTGAATTAGTCGTTGGAATATGTTTTGTTTGTTGTTTTTATTTTTGTTATTGTTCACAGTATTTATTTAGCTAATGCATTCGACTTGAAATGTACTTCTTACTTATCGAAAACAATGGCTTATATCCATATATATATATATATATATATATATATATATATATATGACACAAATTAAACAACAAATAATATATATATACATATATATATATATATATATACAGTGTCAGCATATATCAATATCAACCAATATATTTATCCAGCAAAAAAATATCACCAAGATCAATTTATAGTTTACAAATTGTGTTCCGTTGAAGTTTTCTGTTTTGTGTTTAATTTTGCAGTGTAAATTTATCTGTTGGCTTCCACTTTTTGTGGCTCTAACCTGCACGCTTGTGCCACATGCCGCACCTCATGCCACGTCCGGCCATTAATGCAACAGTCGAGTTGAGTCGGGATGAGTTCGGTTGGGTTGGGTTTGGGTTTGGGTTGGGTTGGGTTTGGGTTTGGTTTGAGTTGACTTAAGTTGGGTTGAGCGCAGGTTAACAACCCCAAGTGACACGCCATAAAGTATGCAGCACGCTTTTAGAAATGCGATTACAAGAGCGCTTGAGTGGATGATGCACAGCATTCACTGTATCCACAGTATTCACACACTAACCAACCACAAGAAGCATCAACCAGAGGCAGGCTGTCAGGCAGTCAGTCCGTCAGGTCGACTCCCTGAAAATTGTCGACTTGAAGTGCGTTATAGGATTGAAACCACATACGCCCTATGCCAGAGTCGCCCTATGTCAAGGTTATTTATAAGCTCTGGCTTGGCACACTTGTTGCAATTTGCCAGTCTCATTCCCCCTTAATCCGAGTACCTGGACTGCACCATAAGGATGAGCACCCATTCGAGTGCCGCTGCGCTCTTCACAAAATACTCTCGAGTGGCAAGCTCAAACTCAATCTGGCATCTGGAATTCAGACTTCAATTTAAATCCAAAATACGATAGTAAATGCATTTCATTGCATTCACAAGTGTTATGTGAATGACGAATGCGAAATGACGAATGCATGTGAATGCATGTGAATGCAAATATGAATGCAGCACAGACGGTGTGAATAACCTTAGATTTGTGAATGCGAAAAAATGATATATTTGAAGTTGATGAATTTGCACTTGAGTCTTATATGCTTAAGCCGTTAAAAAATATATATTTAAATAACTAAATATAATATAAATAAATATTTAAAATTAATGAATATTTAAACGACATTTTAATTATGGTATTTTAAATTTGGAGTACAGTTTTGAGTTTATGATTGATCCATTTATAAATGTATCATTTGTAAATCTAAAAGATGCAATTAAAAGAATTAGTATAAATCTCTTTCAAGTCTGTCCCAAACACTGAACAGCTACCCCAAGTCACCATATATATATATATATATATCAAAATGTATATATGCTCATAATTCTAGATTGGACTTGTGCTAGAGAACGATTAGTTTCAATTGCCACTTTGGACAGCCCCTGCGGTTTATGGAGGGGGTTTATCATTAGTTGCTCTTTTTTTTCACATTTTTTGTTTGATTATTTCTTTTTTTATTTGTTTGTTTTACTATTATTAGGCACAATTTTGGAGCACCCGCTGAAAGCAGCTGCTCTGCATCGAATGACAATGACAATGACATAGATCAAATGAATTTGATGGGGCTACCAAAATGATTTATGGGCTTGCAAAGAATGCGCATATTTTGTAGAGTTGTGCAGCATTTAAACATGAGATTGGAAAAAGTTAATTTTTGATCTGTTCATATGGATATATTTGATATCTATATACATATTTCATATGTATGCAGGCAGCGTTGAGGCTTGCAATTCCATCACTTTTGAGTGTATTTTGTATCTTGAAAGTCGCACAATGTCGATGTCAATGTGGATGTCGATGTGGATGTCGATGTGAATGCCGCCTCGGCGGAAGTGTCTGCAAATGTTTGCATTCAGTATGAATACATCATAGAGTGGTATTTGTGTATTAACACGATGCACATATACACAATGGGTTTGTGCATGTGTGCGAGCTCATGGCAACAGTGGGTCCATTATTTAATTAAGCCACTGTTCAGCCTATCTGTGAGAGTCTGCAAAATCTGCGCAAGCTGCGCCCAAAAAGAACAAAAAATGACAAAACGGCGGGGCTCATGGAGATCTGGTGACTGGCGGCACAATCAGTGAATCGACGTCGCTCATCGTTGCGACTGCACGGCAAATGTTATCCGATCCAACTAACCCAGCCACGCACTTCATGTCGTCTGTATCCATCAACTCGTATTCCAGCAGCAGTAGCATTGACAGCAGCATTGTAGCAACGGAGCCACCAGTGGCCACGCTCAGCTACCAGGATGAGCAGAAGTCATCAGAGTTGTCTGGCGGCGAGCAAGTTGCCGTTTCTGTTGCCGTTGCCGTTACCACAGCACCACCCAGTGTGGTGACCAGTCAGCCGCGTGCACATTTTACGACCAGCCATCATCATTACCACTTGCCGCACCAGTTCCAGCATCCGCATCACCAGAATCACCACACGCACAGTGTGCGCGTGCCGACGCCCACAGTGCCGAGCAGCTATTCGCCATCGGCAGCTGCCCTGGATGTGGATGGACGCTCGCCCGGCTACGGGCGACGTGCCCTGGCGCTGGCTACTCCCGTGCTGAGCAGCTCGCTACTGGCCGCGTCCGGCGAGGCTGGACACGTAACTGCAGCCGTTTCGCCGGGTCGCATGTCGGCACGTTCCGGATCGCAGCATCACGTAACCATCGATGAGTCCAGTTTGCCTACAAAGGATAGCGTTGAGAGCGCTGGACCCAGTGGCCTCATACTCGGCGGCGGTGACGGCGATGGCGATGACAATAATGGTCGCCATGGCAACGATAGCTCAGAGACGCCCTCATCGCCAGACAGCAGCAGCTCCCAACTACGACATACCGACGGCCAAATGGCACTCATGTATCACTCCCATCAGTTGACCAACTATCCGGTAATACCGGCCATCAAGCGCACCCATCGCCCCTCCTTCGTCTATCCCCCAATGCCGCGCATTAAAGCGTAAGTAGCAACCTATTTTTTATACGAATTTCGCATTCTAATCCTCTAATGAATTCGTATTTTGCTTTGCAGCGGCGATGCTTTGGCCACTCTCTTCTCGGCCCTATACGGCAAACTGCTGGTTGTCATGGGAATCGCATTTCCCATGGCTGAGGTCATATCTACCTATATACCACCATCCTTCTATGAGGTTAGTTTGAGTAAAATACACACACATATATATATATATATATATATATATATATTGACATTCATTTAGTATTAATATTATTTGAGGAATGCATTTGTTTTGTGGAGTTTAACTTTGATGGGAACAGTCAGCACAGCATTGTTTTAACACTTCTCTATTTGTTCCGTGTATTTTGAACTCTTATTTTTGAAAAACATTCAGCAGCAAAAGTTGTAATTATTAAGAAGTTTTTTTTGTTTAATTTGCTATATTTTTATCAATAATTGTTCCAATGCATTTCCGGTTTTTCTTCATTTTTTAGGTGTACTATTTGTACTTGTACATTGGCAGCATGATTTTCCTACTATTTATGTACGCCACATTGCTCTGGGGTCGTCCGAAGTTGCCAGTGCCCATGGGTAAGTGATTTATTAGATCTGAGAGAGAGAGAGAGAGAGAGAGAGAGAATGGAGTTGGAATTGATGACTCAACCTCTATTGGCCTTTCGCATTTGCAGCTACGTCGCCAAATAAGTCAACGGCCAAGGTGAGCACCACGGACAGCATGGATGAATCCGATACGGATAGCACCTCAACCAATCGCCGCATTCCGCCGCCCATCCAGGCGCGTCGTCCGTCGCTGCTGTCGCCACTGGGCAGGCAGCATCACTATGGCAGCTTCTATTTGCGCATGGGAGCTGTGGGTGAGTAATTAGCAGGCAAAATTGATGTCCCTCATCCGTCCTCCATCATTCGTTGTGATTCCATTTGTCACTCATCCGTTGTCGTTTTTCGATTGTTGTTGTTGCAGCATTTGGTATTGGCAGCATGATCTACTCTGGCTTGGAATTTGGTCAGTACTTTGAGCTGAATCCGGACACCAAGTGCCACAATGTGCTCCTGGCACTGACGCCAGCGACGCGCATGGCCTTCATCTTCATCCAGATGTACTTCATCTTTTTGAACAACGAACAGATCAAAGTGTATCGCTACAAGATCATCGCTCGCTTTGGCCTGATGCACATGATTGGGACGAATCTGGCTGTCTGGCTGAACGTGTTGATCCAGGAGACGAAGCACGAGATTCTAACGTTCTACAATCCGGAGAATCGCACACTGCGTATCTCGCATCGCATACCCGGACACTCGCGTGGACACGCTGTCATCCAGCACGATCCGACCGCACATTTGCGTGAGCCACGCGGCTTGAAGGGTCCGTATCAGATCTTTGAGTGCCGGCGCACCAATATCATTGGCACTTTGGTACAGGATGCCTCGCCCTTTCTGTTCCCCTGCACCATTGAGTACTCGCTGATCTGTGCCGCCATCCTCTATGTGATGTGGCGCAGCATCTCACGCCCACAAAGCACACCTCAACAGCGACCGGACATGATTAGCTCCCCAATGAAACGATCGCCTCATCACTACTCCGTGGACTGTGCCCGCGCCCACAAGGGTCTGTTTGTGGGCATACTGATCCTGGTGCTGACCATCATCTCGCTAATCATATTCTTTGTGCTCATCTCGCGACCCGAATTTGTCGCACTGGCCGTAACCGAGGTGACCATCTGTGAGCTGCTTATCTATGGCACAGCGACCATAGCCACACTCCTGGGCATGATACAGATCCGACATCTGCAGTATGATGCGTATCGCAGCTTCTCCCTGGACGACATCCTATTGGTGGGGGCACAGACCGGTTCGTTTTTGTACAACATCTTCACGGTTATCGCCGGACATTTCACACTGCGCAGTGATGATATGTTGGTGCCGATAAATGCACTGGCCTCCATCGTGCAGACAGCCTGCCAGACCATGTTCATACTGGATGCCAGTCGCCGACAGGCGGTCAGCCCGGAACATCTACGCAAGAAGCCCGGACGGGAGATAGTCACATTCATGTTGGTGGTTAATCTGGCCATGTGGGCAATAAGTACGTTGGAGAAATCGCGTGCCGAATCGCATCCCATACAGCTGAACTTCTATGGGCTGTGGGCCTGGACCATAATCACCCATGTATCGATGCCACTGGCCATATTCTATCGATTCCACTCGACGGTCTGCCTCTGCGAGATCTGGAAGCGGGCCTACAAGCTCAAGCCGACGTACATGTGAGAATTCGCCCGCTCGCGCATTCAGAGCATTGCGCAGCAGCAACAATTCTGTGAGGATCTCAAGACGAATCTATCCTACTGCTACTGTTCGACAACTCTGGCTGGTGGCGAGCTCGAGGCGGTTGATGAGGCAGACAGCGGTGGCAGCGGTCTAAATGCCACTGACACTGAAGCCGGAGGAGTCACTAACGGAAATGGCACGGGCAACGGAAATGGCAACGGCAATGGCAACGGCAATGGCAACGGAAATGGATCGGGCTCAGCTGGAGTGGCATCTATCCAGCTGGACGAGGACGAACAAAGCGGCGGCAGCGCAGCCAGCCGAGTAGAACGGGCCCCCGGCCGGGCCCTGTCGCCGCAGAGCCTCAACACTGACAAGGCCTTCTGTCCGGTGTACGTCATAAATGGTGAATGAGTTTACGCGCACTTTGAGTTCATTGACGCGCTCAGCGGACATGAGCTCAGCTTCGTTTAGCACTCGACCAACTCCTCCTCCTCCACCACCACCCACCAAACATAGACAAAACATGCAAAATCTAAAACATACAAAAAACGTAGACACCGACACCAACACCACCAACAGCACCACCACCCAGCAACCACTTAGGAACCACCTTCATGACAAATTGAACGGGTGCAAACAATTTTTAGAGCCAACACGAAAAACAAAACTAAAAACAAAAAAAAAAACGAAAGTTAAAACATATCCGTAAGTTGGAAATGGCAATGAAAATGAAAACCACTGAAATTTGAATCAAATACTAAACAAATTTACATATGCATGCACATTTAAGCCCAAATACATATATATATATATATATATATAGATATATATATGATTGCAGGTAAATCATAAGAAGACTTCATATAACGAAAGCTCCAAGCTAATTTGAGAAAAAACCCCATAAGCAATGTCAAGTCCTACTTAAAATAATCGTCTCATTATCGTATCGCATGTGTGTATCAGCGAGTGTGTGTGTGTGTGTGTGAGTGTTTGAGGCAAGACAAATCTAAGGTTTGCTGACGATTATAGGTGTGGATCAGTATATATTCATACTCGTATACCCAGATTATAGACTCACAAACGAAAAAGAAAGGTATTTCAAAAGATTTTGTAGTCGATGCCTCCTAAAATATAATGCATAAATATGTCTATAACAAAGTTCCATCACAGATCTTCAGAGTTTGCAAACAGCGAGTGTTTTTTGCACATATTCCATATACTAGGGACTTCATCTTTGTCCAAATCTAGCAGAATACTTTACGGGGAGCAAGAAGTTGTGAGTATGCATATAACCTGATAGCAAATGATACTATACCAAATACAGTTGGCATTCCTTCATTAACGTTCTATATGCATTAAGTAAGCATATATCAGTAAAAATATATATATATATATATTCATACATATATAGTCATACATACATATATATTAAAGTATTTACTTAGATGTTGCTGCATAATCGATCTTAAGTACACCAAATCAAAATACATCTACTTGCATATTAAATATATGTCGAGAAAAACATAAACCCCACCAAATGCGAGCGATAAAGTCAAACAACCATGAAAAGTATTAATTATATATTGTACTACATAGTAGCATATGATATAGAAAGGTTATTCAGTATGGAATGGTCTCTCTGAGAATTAATTCGATATCACCAACAGCTAACAACAGCAAAAAATAAGTTGATATCAATCGAATATACAGACATACATACAAACATACATATAAAATATACATCCATCTACATTAACATATATATACCAAGTGAAAGCCTAAGTATTTGCAACGCTTTAAATATAAAAAAAAAAAAAACACGATGATATATACAATCGGCCAATTTATTGTTAAAATTCCTCGTTTATTAATCGGATATCGTTGTCATTATATTGAATAACTGAATTTGGGTTTGTTAAATTGCATTGATTAAATTGAATATTCGATGTTCTCCTATATACTATTTATTTATTTATAAGCATTCTAATACGAGTACTTACTTGTTAGGAGGTTCGTTTTTCCTTATCCATAAGTTCTTGTGATAATTTTTTAATGCTTGTTCAGATTGAAATGCCAAACATTATGTGTTATGCTGCATCCATTATTTATTAACCAACCAGAAAATAATTGGCTTAGACTTACGTGTTTGTAATAAATATCCAGTATTTGGTAAGCTCAAACAGTAGAAAGACAAATCAAAACGAGAAACGCAACGGAAACGCACAAGTAAAAAAAAGACAAACTATCTATTTTATAATACTTAAGAGTAAAAACACACCTTAAAAAAATCTTAAAAAAAAAAAAAAAAAAAAAATTTTTTTGTCTACCATAAAGGTATAGTATTTAAACAGAATGTGTGTGTATGTATGTATGTGTATATATATACATACATACGTGCAACTAAATCTTAAACATAAGTTTTTATTAGAACTACAAAACCCGTATGTGTAAAATCTTGATTCATATACGACCAACATTCACTTGTATATTTTTCAACGCCAAAGAGTTTTTACTTAGCCTAAGTTTGAATTGCTTTATGTAGACATATGCACATTGTGCGGCACATATGTATACATATCGGAGTATACATATGTGAGTGCAATCAACGATTTGTGTTCATCTTTGAGAGCAAGTCAACAGGTATTGTATATTTAAGTTTTCAACGTAAGAAAACATATATTGAATGATAATTGTATATGTATGTATAACTTAGTTATCTCAATTTTATATTCAAACTAAATTTTTAATTAGTCTAACTGTAACTTTGTATGCATTTTCTTACATGTATTTAATCTACAGTTAAACACTGCTCAACAAAAAAAAAAAAAAAAAAAACCAACAACATAATAATAATAATAATAACAACAAGCAAATGAACTTGAAATAAATTGAATTCCGAAATGGAAATCGTATAATCCAAAATGTCTAATCGAAATTGATATGTGTTTACAAAGCGTAATATTAGAATTTATTAAACTAGTTACTAATTACGAAATGAATTCGAACTCCACTAAAATGTGTATTGAAAACTCCTATTCCAGTAGCCAAAGAAATACTATAAAAATGAAAAACAAAGTAAATCATACTAAGTACATAAATAAAAGTCAAAGTCAAATAAACGTCATACCAAAATAATTATTTTTACTGCGTTAACTAGCAACTTTTTTTTAAATACAAAAGTAACAAAAATGCCATAAAAAAAAATAGAAATTTCAAATAATAAATAATTACTTAAAATTTGATTTAAATCAGCTGAATAATGCAATAGATTCTGGCAATACGAATACAATTGACTTTCATATAGAGAAACTCCAGTTTTGTGTGTACCCCGTAAAACAGTAAAATGAATAAAAACCATTTCGATTACTATGAAAAGACAATTTGTTTTATTTGGATTAAATCGGAGCTAGTTAACAATTTCCCTTTCTCTATCCCCCTCTCTCTCTCTCTCTTTCAGCTTGCCAAATAAACATAATGCTACAAATTGGGAGCAAAAAATGAACTCAAAAAGTTAAGAGGCGAAAAAAGTTTTGTGCTCGCATTCGTATTATCAAATGGGCATGTATCTGTGGCAAGTGCCAGTGCCACACAACACCGGCTAAGGGTTGCAAATATCTGCAGAGAGTGTAAAAACAAAATCTCTTGCGAATCTCGTGGACGACGAGGCAGCTTAAAAGCCCGGGGCTGCTCAGTAAAAGTTGGCTGCAGCATTTCAATTTGGCATCGAAATACTTTCTCCAGGTGGATCCAACGCTCTTCTCTCTCTCTCCCTGTCTCTGTCTCTCTCTCTCTCTCTCTCTATGTAGCTGTTTATACATGTCTCTGTCTTTTGCCCTATCTCTTTCTCCGTCTCTTGCTCTCTCTTTCACTCGCTCTCTCTCTCTCTTTTTTTTTATCAGTGTCTTATTCGCTTTCGGTTGTGGATGCTGTGAGCTGCCCCTGATTTTTGCTGCACTTTTGTGGATGCTGTTCAGCCAGGGGCTCGGCCCTATGTACCTATTGAAGGCATATGTAACAATTTATATACCAACTCGTTACCCGGGATTTGAACCACGCCCTGGCCAACTGAGCTGGTGGAAAACTAGGTTAGCATTTCTGGTTGTTGTTTGCTTTTTTCTCCATGTTTTTCTGTAGTCGCTTATTTTTCTTTATTTTTCTGTTCAGTTCAATTACATATACAAGAAAAGTGGGCGATTTGGTGTGTCCTACTGTTTATCCAGGGCCTGTCAAGGGCCCTGTTTGCCTTTGTAATCCAATTAGTACCTTATTTGAGACCCGGCGAGCAGCGGCATTGTCCACAAAAACTGCAGCTTGACTTTTACATATATACCCCCCCGCACACCTATGTATATATGTATTTATTTATGCGTACGCCCGCACCCACGCACCACGCACCACCCACACCTAGAAGACCCCCACCAACCATCCATCACCTACCACCTACCATCTACCACCTACTAACTACCAACTGCAACCTACTGGCAATAATAACTGTGGGCGCGCCACATTGCAATTAGGTAGGAAAGCAGGTTTACGCCAAATGCACCCTCTTTGGCGGCAAACTAAAACCAAAAGGTGAATGTCCTTTGCCCATTTCTCACGCATGCGCCACAACCCAAGCCCAGCCAGAGCCGAAATACAGTCAGAAGGAGCAGCAGCCACAGCCACAGCCACAGCTACAGTCGCAGCAGAAATGCTTGCTCTGACTTACTTGACTCCCGATGTCCCGACGACATCCTTGGGCCATGTTGCTCCTCTTGCACGCTTCTGTGTCCTTATAAGTACACATTTACGTATACAAAAATGCACATATAAATCGTACACAACACGCATAATAATAAGTTATTCTTCTCTTTATCTTAGTCAAATCTACAAATATACCCAAACTCCTCATGGGTATTAAAAACATAATGTTTTTCATATTTTTTTAGGTTTACTTAAGAAGTAGGGATTGGTCAAACTGTAAATTCATAGTGCATTATCCGAGATAGAAAAAAACATAAATTCGTTTTGTATTAAAAAGCTTTAATAATTATTTCGAAATTTTTAAAATGGCAAGACACAACTTAAGTCAATCGAAAATAAAGGTTTGACTGATCTGATCACAGCCATTAAAACAGAAAATGTTTTCATAAAGCCCCGAAGTCCGAAGTACCAAATTTCTAGGAAGCTTAATTGCTTGCACATTAGGAAAAATAATATAAATGTCTTCACTTTCCCACAAATATGATATTATATTTACTATATACTACTATAGACTATATGTATATGCATAATAAGAAACTGTCTCGTTCCGAAAGCAAAGGTAGCCCAACAAATTGCTGTGCTATACTAAATATGTTCTTTCTTTCTCCAGATTAAGACTTTTCTTAATTAATTTATATGTATATATTTTGATATTCTGTATTCAAATATAATCCCGTCGAAATTCGTCTTTAGGAAGCGATTCACAACGTTTCTCAGTTAGCTGTGGAGTTTGAAACTTAATAATGAGTAAAATTCAAAAATCTTTAATGCATTTGAAAAATTTCGAAATTTATTACATTATTAGGCATTTGTAGGTATACCAAAAATACACTGCACACTGCAAAAAATGTCAAAAAGCTGTTTAATTATGCAATCTGTCGCATTAGTGTCGGTCATCAGAATTTCAATTCCAGACATTCATCATCATCATTATTCAGTTGATCATCGTGTTGCTTTTTTTGCGTTTCATCATTACATTTTGTCTGCCAACTCGCACAACGAACACGGTGTGCAGTAGACTGCGAAACTGGCAACGGTAGAAGCAGCGGCATGTAATTCTGTATATCGTAAATATTTACGATACACCGAAAACGTACGACGCCGACTGCTACGTTTGCTATTACTACTACTGCTGCTACTGCGGCTGCGGCTGCTGCTGGTCGATGTTGCTGCCGTCGACTGTTGCTGCGGTCGCTGCAGCTGCTGCTGCTGCTGCGACGCGACGTTGCCGTTGCCGTTGGCAGAGCTTTGTATGCGTTCTACGTTTTGAGTTGTTAGTTGCGTTCGAGCTCAGTCATACACGAACTGTTACGAGTGATGGAAGAGTCAATACGGTGCTTGCAAGCGGAAGCGCCAACACAAGAAAATAGCCAAAACCAACATCAACAACATCAGCCACAGCAACAGCAACAGCACAGCACAATAGAAACTTTAGAAATAAAAAACAAACAATTAATGAAATAGCGATCAGAATCAAAATCGAAATCTGATTTATTGTCTAGCCAAGTTTTCATTTAGCCTGTGGCCAATTTCGCTTGAATAGACATTCAAATTAAATACTTGTAGCTATTGCTATTATTATTGTATATATTGTTGGCGTTGCTGTTGCTGTTGCTGTTGCCGTTACTGTTGCATTTTGTTGTTGCGATGAGGCTAGCTATAATTGCTGGCATTAATTTTTGTTTTCTTTTTTTTTCCTCAAGTGTTGAGCTTAACTATTTTTTTTGTGAAACTTGTTAGCTCATGACAACATCATCAACAACAGCATCAGTATTAATAGAGAAAAACGAAAAACCAAAACAAATTAAGAGCAAGTGAACGATAGTATTTGTCTGAGTGCGCGTCGTCGTCCATTTTGTGTCTGTGTGCGTGCGTGTGTACGTGTGTGCCCCCCTTCCGTTTCCGGCAAACGCAACATATTTTTGGCAAAGGCAGTCAAAACGAGGACAACAACAACCGAAGCCAACGCAGAAAACACAAAGCGCGCGCAACAATCAAACCCCAACTCAGACGTTTGCCACGTCCAACCTCACTTCCCGCGCCCCTTGACAAGCCACATATATTGCCAGCAGGACGAAGTCGTAAGAACGTCATGCGAGACGTGTAAGAAAAAGACCACAACAACAACAACAACAAACAAATAACACAAATACGCCACTTTAGCTTAACTGCCATTCCATTTGAAAGTTAAAAGAGACGTAAACGAATAATGAGAAGCATGTGAAGAAGAAGAAGAAACCCAATCAAGTAAGTAATTATAGCTGATTATATTGTATTTATAATTATTGAATAGAAAATTACAAAACACAAGCACACTTACAAATTAGCTAATAGTCGCATCAAAGATCTTTGTAAAATATCATAAATCAATTCAAGCTTTGGGCGCCCTTCTCAAGTTGTTGACGCATGTCGCAGTTACGCACATACACACACACACACACACACACATATATATATGTGTGTGTGTGAGTGTGAGTGGTCGTACTTGTTGTCACATTTCTTGGTCATCTATTAGAAAGACATTGGAATGTTCGCAATATGCGTTTGCGTTTCTTTTGCTTTGCTGCGCTACCTTCGCTGGCTGGCTGGATGGGTGTGTAAACCCATAGAAGTGCCACCAAAACAATAGCGACAAAAGTTATTTCGTAGTGGCAAATGTTACGAGTAATTGCAAGAAAACTGAAAATGAAATCGGAAACCGCAAGGCTGACAACGGGTCGCAAAACATACAACGCTTAAGTACATTGGCCACAGAACTGGGTCATTTTGATGGAGGGAAGCCAGTGGGAAACTTGATCTTCATGTATTTGCAATAGATCAGTCTCCATAACATTAAACGATTCTTCATAAAAACGGATTTTGTATCAAATCGATCTGTAAAGTATTACAAAATATTGTAAGCGGATCTCAATTTCCTACGATCTCTACACAAACTGTCTCAACTGGCAACAATCATTGATTTCATTTCGCCTTGAACTTTGCTTTGGCAGAGGCCAGACCCAAAACCAACATTATTTTAGTTTGCTCTTTGGATCGCTTTGACAGTCCCCGACTTATGTCGCTCATAAGACTTGTATTTTTTTGTTTTTTGCTATAAACAGTTCTGTCAAAGCATGCTGAACATGCGAGGGTTGAAAGTGATTCTAACGGTGGTGTGTTTTCCGCTGACCCTTTGGGTGGGTGGTTGGTTAGCATGTGGCATAGTACCACAGCTGAAATAGAAATACAGCCCAAACAAAATAAAAAAAAAGAAAAATAAAAAAAAATACTAATATCTGCATATCCAGCTAATGAGGCGGCGACCTCGCCCACAGTGCACATTTCCACGTGCACAATACCATCAAATTGCAGCCCAAAATGGGGTGGCTGAGACCGATTTGTCGCCCTTCATCACCCACCGCAGCGTGACGGCTTTTGAGCACTCGAAGCTGACCAAAGGAACGCATCAGAAAAATGAAAATGAAAATGAAAAAGAAAAAAAAAAACCAACATAAATAAAACATAAATTATACAAAGCAAAGCAGAGCAAAATACCCATCCACCCACAATGTCAGCAGCAGCGCCAGTTGTGGATCATTGACAGAAATGCATTGAGAATTGTGTTTCTTTTTCTGATTCTGTTTCTGTTTCTGATTCTGTTATTGTTTTTGTTTTTGTTTTTGCTTCGGCTTATAAGGTCAGCCTAATTTCCCATGTTTCAGTTTCTATTCCCTCGTAAATATATATTCAATGTGCATTTTTATTGTATTTGTAGCCAAAGATCTGTAATAGAATTATATATATTTCGTCATTACATTGGATGGCAAATTAGATCTTTATGCATTTGAGTGGCAATAATGAAGAATTTAAAAAATTATCCTACGTGTCAATAATGGCACTGGGTGTCTTTCAGTCGTGCACTCCTTTTTAAATTGGATTTATGTTATCCGGGCTCTTTCTACTGGGTGCTGTTTGTATTGGTTTTTTATTATATTTATGTAGCGCCTGACAGAAGACAAAATGTGTCCATCTGTCAGATAGCTCTGCTCATTCCCATGCATATTTCCATTTCAATTCCCAATCCCAATTTGGTATTCGTTTGCAGCTATACAATTGCATTTCCGGTTCTCAATGTGGGCTCCGTCTCTTTAATGCTCACAGATCTGCAACTGCACACACACTTACACACACACAACAAAAAATAGAAAAAAAAGACACTTGGAAAATAAAAAGCGAAAAGAAAAATGTTTATTTTTTCTTTTCTATATTAAAATGCTCCGTAAGTTTGCGATGGTTGTGGGTGCGGTTGGTGACTGTGTCTCTGTGTGTGTCTGTCTGTCTGATTGTGAGTCTGTCTGTTGTTCGCTTCTAATCTGTCATCGGACACTTTTGTGCAACTATCATAAAAAGTGTACTTATAGCAACAATAACAACAACATTAACATTAATGAGCAATGCAACCCACGATCAGCCACTGAAGATGTGCAATGATTTGTTGCGGCTTAAATCTGAAAATGTAAACATTGCTTCGACGCTGCATGTGGCATCATCTTGTGGCACTTTCACACACTCTGCTTGCCAGCTGGTTACCCAATCAACACTTTTAGTTTCTCAAACATTGCAATTAACGGGTTTGCGTTAGTTTTGCACTAGTTCAAAGCTCAACTCGATTCTCAGTTAAGACCATAAATGACCGCTTAGACGTTTGGGCGGCTTTGACGGCAGTTGTTAGCCATCGACCGTTAATGGCCTTAAGCAAGCTTTCAATTTGAGACTCTGTGTTGGTGTTAATTTTGCTACTGCCACTTCAGTTGACGAAATATCAAAATATATATATATACTAGAATACCCAAATAGTATTTTTATGTTTAAATAAGATTACCAATAATATGAGATACAACTGATATAATTTATTATTTATTTATTTATAAATATTTATTAGAAAAGTACGGCATTTATAGTTGAGGCACTCTTAGGCATTATGATATATGATCCAAACCACTATTCATATGTACATTGCTCATATGTCTGAGTATCGTTTACTTTCACAATCTGGTTTATTTTTTTATTGTGATATTACATTTCCAAACATTTATAGTATTTAGTCTTGTATAGCTAGTCATGCCCCAGAAATAAACAAAGGCTTCAAAGAAATGCATACATTTTATATTTATTAATATGAATATGAACATAATATTTGGCAAATAAATTATTAAATTACGATGCCGATGTTTCAATCCTTTTCCTATTTTCATTTGGTTCGTATTTAAATGTAATTTTTTGCTTTGTTGCACATTCTTCACGCAATGCGGATTGTATTTTATGCTGTGTGCTTTAAATATGTTTACAGCTAGCTGAATAGGCTGAAATGGCGCACGACCTCGCCTCGGAATCCAAAACAAACACTGGCTCTCCGGATATGCATGCGTGCCACATGCGTCTTGGATGCATGAATGGGGCGTGCTAGGCGTTCAGCTCTTGGCCAGCAGCCAACAATATGTGGGGCAGCTCATTATAACAAATTCTTATATGAAATAATATATATGAAAAAAAAAATATATATATATATATATATATATATATATATCAATGACAGTTATTCCCGGCTGACTATTCATAGGAGCTGCTAAAAAAAAGTATTGAAAACTGATATGAATTATAAAGTCTCTTAGTTCAAATTTAAGACGTAAGAAAATAATATTTTCCTAAATGCGCCATATGAATAACACCAATCTAAACATAATCACTCTCTGCAAGAGTATATAAACATTTACCTATGACTAAGTCGGCTGATTTCAGTATGTTTTTTGTATAACTTATTGTTGGAGCAGCACAAAAAACTTGGCATTCAAAGGGCACGCTTCAATTGGGTGTGTGACCCTCATCAATCTATCAAGATCACTGAAGATCCATCAGAAGTTTGCTTGAATTTAGTTGACTTGGCTATAAACATTATCCAGCAAATCGAGATTTGGCAGACTGCTGGCCCAATGCCCATCAAGCGATGTTGCCGATTCCAAAAATAAAATCATTAAATTTTTTTGAAATTTCCACTTGTTGAGCGCTCTGCTTTTTTCAATGTCAATCATTTTGAAATAGCATTTAGCAATATTTCTAATTGTACTTGAGATTTTAAGAATAAAATCTGCTTTGTTTTTTTTTTGCAGTTTTCTAACATATTTTATATTATTTCTCATTCCAGAACGACCAATTTCTAACTAAAAGTCTTAATATTAAACTGCTGCTGCAAACTGAATGACTGATTTATATGAACAAATAGAAATTACCTCCTAAAAAACTTTATACTTCTCGAAAAAAGAACTTTAAACATACCAACACAGGAACGAATAATCATTAACTAAAATATTAGGGGATTTTCTTTAGTAATACAGCTTAACACTTCCCAAAAAACTAGATAGTTCTACAATATTTAACGCATCAGTTCAGCATAAAAAAGCCATAAAAAATAAACAAAAGAACGGAAAAAAATATCATAGAAAAGTTGGGGAAAGTATCAATTGTAAGTCGCTGGCGAGGAGATTAAGGAATGCAGCGGTGTCCCTATCTACATGAAATGCGAGAACGTCTACTGGATCAGCCAAGGGAAACACTACAACTGGAAAATATGGAGCGGGCCAATTTGCTGGATAATCGCCAGTCGGCATCCGAGTCGAATCAGGTCGGCACTGTGGTCAAGGTAGGGGCTGTTGAATGTACTCGTACCAAGGATTCCAAAGTCATATGCAATATATCGCTCTCAAAAAATGGTTCACACTCTCACAGTCACAGTCACACTCATAACATATATAATACACACATTCACAAACATTTCTAAATGTCTAAAAGAAAACTAATCACATAAATGTACAAATACTCAGGCGATTCCAGAAACACTAAAATACATCGATCAACAATTGAAAATGCTTGTAAATATTGCATATGAGCCCAAACATAACTACACACTTATGACTATATATATATACCATAATAATATATATATATATATATATTATATTGCCTTTTTGTTGTGTAGTTTTTATAGCAAATGTTTACATTAATCCATTATTGTTTGAGCTTTTCAATTATAGAAAAGTTCAGTTTATGTCCATGTGAAATTAAAAACGCCTCTTGATTGATAAAATGACTGATTGATTGATTTATAATCTGATCGCTCGACAACTCGATATGAACCACAACTAAATCCAAAATGTGACACAAAAAATAAGCAAAAAAAAATAAATGTAAATTAAAATCAAATCAAAATCCTTGCACGAGTAACGGAACGATTCGCCCCTTTACTTTAAGTTATAATATTGAAATGTGTATTTATCATTATGATTTTTATATTTTTTTTGGCAATAAATTGGAATTGTTTTTCAATTGTTATCCTTTGAATTTAACATGGAAATGCATGCACCTTAATTATTAACTATATTTTTCGAATGACGCTGATTTCATAATTGTGCTTTATTTTCTTGTATTGCTGTACATACGAATTCCAATTTATTGTTATGGCTGTTATGCAATTTACACACCAAGTCAGAAAACTAACCGAAATTCATTTTGAAACTTCACTCATTCCACAATTGAATACAGCTACAAGGGGATGGATATCACACGAGTCCCGCTCACCAGCGCACCCCGCTGGTGCCCCACGATCTGGGCGAGGATTTCAATTTGGATTTCGATGATGACTTTCCGATCGATGCACGACGACCAAAAAATGCCAAGTAAGTGTGTTCCATTCTGAGACTTCCATATATATACATATATTATAACCAAAACACCCCAAAGTTGTCCACCCTCATACTAAATGTGTGTTTCGTTTTCTATGTTGTCCAAAATATATATATATATTTATTATATGTATATATAACCTATAACCTGAAAAACACACATTTCATTTTGATTCAGAAACTTACCAAATCTTTCAAATGCGTATCGGAGCTTGTTGCCCCCACAATCCACATGCCACCACGAAGTGCCAAACAATCCATTCTTTCACAGCTTGAGTTTTTTAGCATTCGTTGTTTGATTATAATTTTTCCTCAAGAGAGTTGCTCCTCCATAATCAAACCTGTTTATAGTAAATACTTAGCGTTATCTAGGGGTAACCCTCCATCCCTCCCCGTTGTGGAATATTTTTGGTCCAACCATTGGTTAACTTTTATGTATTGATAGATGTTACGAAAGCTTTGTACATTTTTCATTCAACTAATACGCAAGACACCTTTGCAGCGGGAATCATCCACTGGTTCTGACGCATCCACAGAAAAGGTCAGATTTGGTATTATTCATTTCGATAATCCATAAATTTTCGATATATTTATATTAATAATAACTACCCAAATACTCTTTAGTTTCCTCTCTCCGTCTCCACACTAAAAATGTATGCAATATTTTCTTTTGCTTTGCCACACTTTGTTGACAATAGAACTAATGTTGATCTCAATGCATTGTGTTTAGCGTAGTACTTAGTACAAGAGCACATCAACTAACACTGGCAACCAGCTAATCACTAGTTACTCCTAATATATATAACTTTATTTGTATGGAATTATATGTGGGTTACTTCTCGCTGATCTAATACTTATATATATAGATATGTATTATAAGCCAGACTAAGCTACTCAGCCACTCTCTGCTGACCAACTTCCCAAATATTATTTCTCTTTTATTATTGTTGTAAAATTGTCGGATTGTCATCTGGCTGTTTGTTGTTTGGCAAACCAACAGATTATAATGTCAATGAACTAATGCCTCACAACAGGCAAGGGCTGAGGCAGAGGCACGGGCAGAGGCAGAGGCACATTGCCTTACATTTTCGATTATGTCGTCATTGTTAAGCATGAAGCATGCAATTCCATCTGTCACTCCCAAGTTCCCCTCGCTCCCACCATGAAACAAATAACCAGCGTTTCGGCAGCAACAAACAAAAAAAAAAAAAAAAACATTTAAAATCGGTTACACAATGGCGGAAAGCGTGTAAGCTGAAGAAGTTGCTAACAAAATTCGCAAGTTGACAACTTTTCAGTAGGCAACCAGACAGAGCAACCCAACAACCCGGACTTGGGCATGGGCCCGGGACTGAGCCAACAGCCAAGCACGCCATAATCTTTGGCCCAGTACTGGCTGTCAACTGCAAGTATCTGGCTGCTCTCCCTGTGGGTGACTTCCTCCGTCTCCGTTTCGGTATCTGTCTCCGTTTTAGTCTCTGTCTCTGCTTGTCTTAGGTGTCATTGTACGAATGACTTAAATTCGCATTTGACACACAATAGGAAAAAACATCGAAACATGCAATCGCAATTTGAAAGGGTGGCACATGTCAAAATCAGACACTTTCAAGTTTCACATAACTCGTTATGTAATTGTAGTTAATGTCGCGTTTTATCATCTCTTTCTTGCCACATTATCGATGAAATTAATGCGAAGAAAAACCAGCCCATACCACACATAAAATATTGGCATCTACATATCGATTCTGATAGCCCTAACCTTCTCCAACTCCGTATGAGTTGCCTGCCTATTTCTGGATGATCAACTCTCGGAAAATTGCGACGCATGATTGGATGAATGCACACAAGGTTAATGATTGTCACCTTCAATTAAGCACGGCTCTTGCCATAGTAAAACTCAATATATTTTTTTTTATAAATAACACCAAAACACCTGATGGGCAATTACAGAAGCTATATATAACAAGGACGAGGGCGCAGCTCAATCAGCCCTTATAATGTGTGCTCCTTCTTGCCTTCTGATGATAGCCTCACACATTTTCAATGTCATTTAATTTGAGCTATATATAAATAGTTCCCGTCACTATACATGCCCTCAATTCATTATGAAAATCAGGCGCATTACAAGAGGTTATTATAAATCGCCATATCTCCCATTGATGATTGTTTGAGAATGAGTGAATTTAATCGCAGATCCCACATATGAATTTGATTTGCTTAAATTGTACATATATATATAGATGTGTGTATATATATATATATATAAATATTCTGAATTATATCTTGACCAGACACATCTAATATATTCAAATGTAATTCACGCAAATCCATCCACTCCAAACAATGCAGCAATGCGTGAGGAATGCTTCTGTTTTTGCTCATTAAGTCTATTGAAATATTTATCCTCTGTTTGCTCGGGGTTTTTTTTTTCTTGGTTTTTTAGTTAGTGCTTGCCAACTGCTCCCCATTTTTATCGGCTTATACTTATAGTTGCCTCTGGGTGCGGCCTTTGGACCGACTGTGGCAGTTTGCCCCTTTCCCCTTTGGCAACTCCATTCGCATACATCAGCGTGTCATTCAGTGCACTGCGGCGCAGTTGTTAGCAACGCGACGCAAAGCGACGCGACGCGACGCAAATCCCATTCAGCCCTTGGTCAAATGCAACCCTTTCCTGGGCAGCGCACCCTGCAGTCGGCTGGCTCGGCTTATTGATACGCGAAGCGAACGGGAATAAGGACTGGAAGCGCCCAGGCTGGGTCTGCAGAGCTTTGACGGCTTCGAATCGACGAATGGGCAAGCAAAACAGAATGCGATGTTGGTTGTTGTGAAACGTGCACAAAACAAAACTACGCAAAAAACAAATACGAAAAATTTACGATATAAAATGGCTCGTCGCCAGACTGTGAAAGGAAATGAACTGCGCACCGATGCCAGCGTCGCTGCTTTTTTTATCGTAAATGCTTGGTGGCAGCGCACTGTGGAGCAAAGCACATAAATAAAGTGTGCATGAAAACGCTTCACATGAAAGCCTTTTCAGAATGTTTGATCGAAATGCTTTGATTGGTAATCTCTGCTCTTTTAAGACTAACGCGAAATAGTCAATAGGCAATAGGCTTTATCGTGGGGATGATTATCTTAAAAGCCAGGCCCATAAAAGCATTAAGCCCGAAAAAACATTGAGCCAGTGTAATAAATTTGTGAATTCTAGTCTGAGCTTTATTCTTTTGCATGCATTCCAAGAAGTTTTAATAATGTTTTGAACAATCGCACCCACTGTGCCTTTCATGTTCTGTAGGGTTTAGATTGCCCATTCCCGGCACACACACACACACACACACACACACACATTCACACACCCGTGACAAACGTGGGTAATGAAGTTTTAGGCTGTTGCTTTCAGTTAACTGACAGCTCGCCCTTTTTTCTTTTGATTTTCTGATTCGACTGTTGCGGCCTGCGCCGCCTTCAATGTGTTGTGGGCTGCACTACCAAATTGCACAATCATCCCGCCGGCTAAAACTCACCCTGCCTGTTGGCTGTTGGCTGCTGGCTGTTGGCTGCTGGCTGTTGGTGGCTGCTTAGATACGGCGACGTGGGAATCGAAATATGTTTTGCATTCACAGCTCAAGTGACCCATTTTCTTAATGCATTGTTGAAAGACTGAAAATATAGTCTTTTGTTTGCAAACTCAATTTAAATATTGGAATGCAAAAAGCGAAAACACGCTTTTTTCATCAAATCAAACCAAAATTTATAAATAAAAATCACCTTAAATTATAAAAAGCTGTTGAATGAATGCACCGGAAACAAGCTGACAAATGACAAATGAGTGCGCCGAAGTCAGAGTAAGCCACTGAGCCACTGAACCACTCCCTTACGGCCAAGGAGCCGGGAGTCAAGAGTTATATACGGCTCCTGCCTCCGTCGTCGTAGTAAAAATCACAAATCCGAGATGTAAACGACACTTAAACGATTTTGCGCTTTGTCAACAAGATAGGCAAGTGGAATTCGCAGCTCGATTGGTGGATTGGGGGGGGGGGGGGGATGGGGCAGGTCGAATCCTCACAGCAATCACTGCAACCAAACAAGTCATTAGCATTCTAATAAAAAGAACATATATATATATATATATATATATATATGTGTGTGTGTGTATAAAAAAGAGATGGAACAAAGCAGATAAAGAAAGGGATACCAAACAAATGCAAAGCCTTATGCAAATATGCACTACACAAACTGGGAAAGGGACAGAGATGCAGCGATGCAGAGAACATGTGAAATCACAATGTGTCCTACTTTCTGGCATACAACGCGTCGTTTTCCCCTACAGTCAGTTTGGCCCTGCATCAGCAGCAGCATCCTCCAGAAGAGAGCGAAGCGCACACTGTGCATCCTATGCGAGGGTGAGATGGAGAGAGAGAGCGAGAGTGTGAGTGAGATAGTGAGATAGTGAGCGTGAACCAAAGATGCAGAGTGCGACTGGGATGGAGATAGAGAGCAGAGAGGAGAAGAGGACATTCGCAGATTCGGCGCAGATTGGTCGGCTGCTGCAGAGGCACACACAGAACGACGGGACTTGGAACCGAGTCGAGCCTTTTCAGTTGTAGTTGGATAGTAAAGGCCATTGGACGTGTTGTATGCAGCGTTCGCAAGTCAGTGTGAAAGCCACACAATACAGTTTTAAGTCTGGACCATATCTATATCCATATATATATATTTTCATATATATATATACATTTTTTTGGGCATTTATTTTTTGAAGCTGTGCAGAAGCTGTGCGAATTGTGAAAAAGTGACAAATAAACGATTAAAAGTGATGATAAAAACTAAAAAAAAATGTATATAGTGATCAAATATCAGCTAATTAGACAATAAGACAGCTCAGCATTAGCGAAAACGCAATAATATTGAAAACTAGTGCAGTTAAATGAAAACTTTTTTGTGTTATTTGCTTTTGAAAAATTCTTGCAGTTTAGAAACAATTTGCTGCGTTGTGCATTGCAAAAAAAAAAAATACGTTGGGCGCGCTATTGAATGTCTATCCTGGTTTTATTAGCACCGGGCAGCTACATGCATACACACCCACCCGCACATACACCCCTAAACCAATACACCAATACACGTACATTTGTATGCCTATTTAGTCTGCTACATTTTGTAGCACCAACAGCGCCTAGCTGAGAGAGCAAATGTGAAAATTTACTCTCGAGTGCTCGAGTCGAAGCCTCAGCTTCAGCTTCAGCTTCAGCTGTAGCTACACTTTCAGGAGCAATGTGTACATGTGTATATGGTACATAAGCATATAGCTCTGCCACGCATACACACACAGAGAGAGAGAGAGAGCAACTGCTGCTGCTTTTGGACTCAATGCCGAGTTTTGTAGTTAATCTCACGCAGTAATTTCCCCTGCCGCAGCGGAATGTGTGAGAGAGAGGGTTGAATTTGCTGAGGCTGAATTGTTGTTGTTTACTTGCTGTCACTGCGTAGAAGAGAGGTCACTAGGTCGCTCCAGGACGCATTCCAAAGCAGTAACAACACGCAGCAGCAACAGCAGCAACACTTTAAGTGCGGCTTAAGCTTTTTGGCCACGCCTCATTTGTCAAATGCATTTCAAATGCGTTCCACACAAAATATGAAAAAAGAGCACCAATCCAAACGCATACAGAAGAAGAGCGAGAGCAATTAACAACAAAAAAGTATTTGTTGCATACTTACATGCGTTGCATGCAACACCAGTTTGCAAACTGTTTCATTAATAATTGATGCCACAGCCAAACCAGATCGCACAAAGTGAACCAAGTCTTGTGATAAAAATAAAAACTTACAAAGACAAATAAAAGTATAAATATTAAAAATAAAAAAAAAAACAATAAAGATCTTAACGTGATCGAAATCGGGAAGTGATCAACACAGCTAGCACAACGGAGACCGACACGGAAACGGAAACAATGGGCGGCGGTGAAGTGAAGGTCGCCACCGTCGATGTTGAGGGCGGGGACAATATGGCAACGCTGCCGGTGTCCCGCTCCCACACCGCTGGCAGCACCGACAGCGCTGAGAAGAACAACGCAGCCAACAAGGAAATGGAGCTGAAGAATGTTATGCCGCAGCCGTTGCAAAGGTGCGCTTGCCTGGGGAATAGACAGGGAAAGAGAGACCCAAAGAAAGAGAGAGACAGACAGATATAGCGAGATGAAAAGATAGCAGAGAGATTGCTTAATGGGTGGCCAGTGTATGCTTCTCAAGGCCGCCAAAATTGCCAGAGCCGCTGTTACTCAGTAATACGCACACACATTAAATATATAGATACACACACACACACACACACACGTATCCCCAAAAAACTTTACTGTATATACTCGCCTGTATGTATATTATATGTATATATGTATTTATATATGTATGTAGTTAACTACACTGTAATATGTACAATTATCAATCAATGTATTCACTAACACATTTGCAATGAAAACGCCAAAGTTCCATTTCCAAGAAGCACCCAAATTTCTCCAATTATCATAATAATTGTTATTTTGTAGCCATATTTGTATACAGAATGTTTTCTTCAACAAAAAAAAAAAAATTGTCAAATGTCAATTGTCAATTTATAGGGTTTGCTACACGTTCAAGCCAAATCCAAATAAGCACAGTTTTATGCCAGCGAAAATAACGGTGCATGGCATATATGAAACAAATCCAATAACGGGACCAATCGAAATATGGTAATATACCTAATAATACAAATGAAATCCAATACAACTGCAATCCTTCGCTCTAACTTCTCTGACCTCTTCCCAATGTCCCAATGTAAAACCAAACACGAAATCTTCACAAAGGAAAACCACATATTTTATATATTTTGCAAACTATTTTAGCAGTTACTAGATTTATACAAATCTGAATCTGATATGATCGAACATCAGGCTTCATCATTATATATGTTTCTAATCTAACAGTATCTGGCATGATTTGCAAAACACACACACAGCTTACACACCATCCACATCCACAACATGCAAATGAGTGTAAATGTGCTCCGAATAATCTGAGTGGGTGACACGCTTTTGGAAAAGAGAAGATGTTCGCCGTTGATGATGTCGCAAACTGGGTCAAAAAATGCATAGGAGTTGTTTGAAATACAATTCGCGCACAGTTGAAGAAATTGCGTTGTAAATGCGCAGAATATATTCAGAATATTTTCAATATATTCAAATGCCAATGCTCAATGCTGTATTTCTTACAACGCATTTATATAAGAACAAAGAAGTGAACAAAATTCGAATATAATAAATGTAATCCTGATAAGATTTCCATGTGAATAGCTAAATAGATAATGTGAGGTGTTAAAGGAGACCCACTGTGCTAAATTTGATGCCAATGTAGCTTTTAATAGGCGTTGATTGGCATCGCATATCGAATAGCAAAAAAGCAAAAAAAGCAAACAGTGGCCAAGTTGTCTGCGACGACAGCTAATTATGCATGTGGATGAGACTGTGCTCTCGGGCAGTCAAGCGATGCTCTTAAGATGCATGAAAAACACACACACACACACACTCACACACACTAACAGCCAGATGCAGAGAACACACACACACACACATGAGCACATTGAATGCAAATTTCAAATACACCAATTAAACCCCTACTTACTATAAATTAGGTAATTGACACTAATACACAAAGACACACACACACACACACACACTTGTGTTGTCAACAATGTTACGATTTAGGACTGGGTCATGTAAATTGTTCAACACACACATACACACACGGGTACACTCGCACACACACACTCCACACAAAAGCATTCATATAGAAATTTATAATTTTTCCACATTGGGAACAAGTATATAAATAAAATAAAATAATGTTCTCCGATTTTAATTTCAACACATTCGATTTCGCAGGACATCGTTGTTTATCGTGACGAGCCTGGTTTATGCGATTCTATTGATTGTCGTGTGCATTGCATACGTGATCAGCGATGTGACCACACACCGACTTCCGGTGCTCTACTATGAGACGTTCTTCACCTATCTATATGGCATCAGCATACTCTTCCTGTTGTACGTCTTCTGTTTCCTGCTGCAGGGTAAGTTTCGAATACCCTAAGAGTGTAAATGATTCTAACCACTGTGCATTCGCAGAGAGCTCTTGCTGCAATGGCGGCAAAGGGGGCAGCAAGCCGAAACCACAACCCAAGGAGAAGAAATCAAAGAAAACAAAGAATGCAGATCCAGCCGATTCGAAGGATGCGAAGGGCTCTAAGGAATCTGGAAAAGCAGCAAAGGGCGCCGCATATCAGGTGGGTCAATTCCTTTCAATTAACAGCCTTAACAGATATTTAAGTAGGATAAACTTGACTAATGAACTTAAAAATGAAGAGCCAATATCAAACGATTAACTGATTTATTCAGTTAACCTTTGACATGAATATGATTTGCTTAGAAAAGTGTCAAGGCAATTATGGCTTTTTCCCACAACGGTTCGCATCGGTGTCAGGGAGACAAGAGTAGGGCAGCCACAGCCACAGAACAATATGTGCAACATGAGATGCACCCAAATGGGGTACATTAACAGTTCGTTGTTAATTATGTGACGTGGTCTGCCAAGTGATAAGGCCACATCAATTAAGGCGATCGTATGAATTTGTTCAATGTGACGTTCTCATTATTCGCATCTATTGTATATATGTGTATATACATACATGTAGATAGTATATATATATATTTATATGTATATGGTTTGCTCTATTCTCATTGTTTTTCATTTCCATGCACAGGAAGCACCCGTCGATGCCGAGGTGGCCGTCACCCCGAAGAACGTACGCAAGCGGAAGACCACACACAGCGATCTCACCCACGGAAGTTTCTTTCTGCGCGTTGGTGCCATCGGTAAAACATCAGAATTCTACATTGTTTATTATACGCGTGCTTTACTGTACTGATTGGTTATTTTATTTCTCTACTTTTTGATTTCGTGTGTGCGTTTTCTTTTGGCTTTCTCAATTTGTGGTGTGTGTGTTTTTTTTGTTGTTGTTTTTGGTTCTCTTAGCATTTGGACTTGGTGCAATGATCTATATTGGCCTTGAATTTGGTTCGTTCTTTGAGATCCCATTCGATTCGCCCTGCCATCATATTTTGATTGGCGTTAACCCGCTGCTGCAGATGATCTTCACCTTTATGCAGATGTACTTTATTTTCATGAATGCACGGGTAAGTCCATTTAGTCCGCATTTGGGGCGCAGTTCATGTCGAGTACCTACTCTGTCTTAATATAAATATAATTAATTACTAACACTGTAAGCCTACTTAACTACTTACTACCAAATACAATAAACATACCAACTACTATTATCTACTTCAACTACCACAACTATTGTATGTTAACAAATCACGAGTACACACAGAAAAAAATAAACAAATATAAAGACACCTAACAAAACTAAGAAAGCCAACAAAGTCCCAGTCCTCCACCGGTCAAATTGAGGTTAGTTCTAAGTTTAAGCTTACGAAACAGTCGTTGGCCAGGGCTGGAGGAGAGTGCGGAATTGTAAAGCTGGATATCATTAGAAACAGTCGTCAATCTCTAAATTCCGTTACATAATGCTGAGTTCCCCAGGATATTCCTGCCGACAATTTGCGAGCCATATTTTGTACTCATGTCAAGATCACATTTGATCCAACATTTCAGGCTCGGCTCGGTTACTCTGTCTCTTTCTCTGTGACTCTTCGTCCCTTTCTCTCTCTCTCTCTCTCACACACTATCTCTCTGTCTTGCTACCTCTCTGCTTCACATTCTCACACTCTCCTTCCTATCTCTCTCTCACTCCCTCGGCATATACTGATCTCTCTTTTTAACTCTCACCATCCTTTCGTCCTTATCGCTCGTTCAAATTGGCGCGTTAATTGGCAGTTTGTAGTTCAGTTTGATTCATTCGCATTTATCTTGCAACATCATCATTATTATCATCAGTCATTTCACATGCTTTTTATTCGCTTTGCTTCATTCAACAAATGCAACATTCAAGTGATTGAAACATGAGTTTGAGTGATCTTTGAGTGCATAAACAATAATTGAGTGCATTCACAAGTCATGTCACATTTCGGCACACAGTCGAACTGCTCATTCTGACCAAAGTCAAAGCCAGTGATTAGCAAAAATCAGTTAAACATTAACCATTAACAGTTAGCAGCATAGTTAACAGTCACATTATTTACAATTTACAACACGTACACGCATTCATCAAGCATTTATCATTCCAATCTCATATAATCATCATCATCATATTAACTGCTTTTTTTTTTGTTTTTTAAACAAATTTCGAAATTGTGCAAAGTACTTAGTTTTTTTAATGAACCATTTTTGTGTACATAATCCCCACAACTCCGCCCCATTCGCGATCGCAGACTAGGCCACCATTTCAGGTACGATATACAACTCATTTTCTACTCTACTCTACTATACTCTACTCTACTCTACTCTACTCTACTCTGCTAATCTCTGCTAATCTCTGCTACTCTGCTAATCTCTGCTCTACTCTCTACCCTCACTACGCTCACTACACTCACGATAAACACACATATATATATGTGTGTGTGTGATACATATATATATATATATATATTTATACTTATAACCTATAAATATAAACTAATTTTATATATACACTATTAAAGGGATTTTGGGAGTGGGTATTACAGTTATGTAACTTTGTTTATACCCTTGCAGGGTATTCCAAGTTGAACGCAAAGTTGTTCAAATTCCATTTTGGCACTGCAAGAGTATTAAGACTTCGGTCAAAGAGCCGAAGATATTTTTGTATTATTGTATAAAACAACTTACTTTGTATTGTACACATACATAAATACATACATACATACATATATACATATATACATATATACAGACTTAGTTTTGTAAGTGCGATTCCTAACCGTACTCAAAATTGCGCTTGCGCCGTGCCTTTTCTCCCTTTCTCCCTCTCTCTCTCTCTCTCTCTCTCTCTCTCTCTGTTGTTCTCTCTCGCTCTCTCTCTCTTCTTATCTTTGTCACTCTCAGTTGAACATACACCGCTTCAAGGTGATTGCTCGCTTTGGCCTGATGCATGTGGTGGCCACCAACATTTGTGTGTGGATTCGCACCCTGGTGAAGGAGTCGCTGCTGGAGATAACGATCTATCACCAGAAGCGTGAAGCTGATCCGGATGCTTCGTCCATTGGCCATTCGATACGTCAGCATGCGTTGCGTCATGCTGGCACCGTGCTCCGTACCCAGGCTGGACCCAACACCGAGTTCGAGGTGCTCGACGGTGAGGATGTGCTCCCAAAGAACGTTTACAAGAGCGACAATGTGCTGTCGAAGCTGGTGCGTAATACTGTCGATGGCATTTCGAAGACCCTGGGCATGGGCGGTATTAGCAGCACCACCAGCAGCACCACCAGCAGCAGCGGCATCAGCACAACCACAACAAGGGCGCCATACACAACTCCCGGCTATCAATGGCACAGCACTACTATGGCCCGCAAGCTGAAGAAGTTTATCACTAGCACCACCGCTGCCACTAGTACCGCGGGTAGCAGCAGCACCGGCACCAGCACAACCACCACCACATCCACCACGAGCATTCCATTTAATAGAGCTGCCACCGTCGCCGACTTTAGCAGCAGCAGCAGCACGACCAGCGAAACAACCAATCCCTTCAATGGACTTCAGCGCATCTTGTCAAGCGTTGCACCGAGCCAGACGCCCGTCGATGTGGCCGCACCAACGTTGCCCGCTGCTGCCGAGGGCAATTCAGCCATCGACAGCGCAACATCCGGCATCTCCTCATTCTTCAACAATCTGGCCTCATCCACACCAAGCACCAGTGTCAGCGCCAGCACACCCGTGAGCACCACGGAGAGCGCCGTGAATATTATGAACAATCTCTTTGGTCCCGGAATGGAGAACAGTTTCCAAACGTATTCGGATATCTCGCATGATGAGTCAAACGGGCTGGTTGCCTTTGAGAATCTGGAGAGCCTGGACAACATTTATCCGGCAGCACTGTCTTCCAACATTGGCACACTCAACTCCACCGCCTGTGGACGCATTGACATTATGGGCAGCATCGTATATGATTCGGCGCCGTATCTGTATCCGTTTATCATTGAGTACTCGTTGATTGGCGCGGTGGTTTTGTATGTCATGTGGAAGCACATCGGCCGCTATCCGGGCCGGCTAAACGATGAGGATCTGGAGCATAGGCTCGAGGTGATGCTCTCCCGTCGAGCCGTTGCCATGGCGCAGCAGGCACGTTCCGGTCGCGTCGACTGCGTTGGCTCCTCGAAGGGATTGTTCTTTGGTCTGTTGCTGTTGGTCGGCGCGCTGATTTGCTTGATACTCTTCTTCGTCTTGGTGCGTCATCAGCAGTTCTCGCTGTTGGCCATTTACCTCGCCGATGCCAGTCACTGTATTCTAATGGCCTTTGCCATACTCGCCATCATTATTGGCTTCATCAGGTGCGTTAATACCTCCCTTTTTTTTTTTTTGATCAAGATTACCAATCTCAACTCCTCAACTCACTTGTTCACTCGAAACATGCTTGAATTGAACAGGGTGAAGAACTTGAAGTTCCGCTGCGAGGAACAATCGAATCTGAATGACATTTTGCTGCGCATCTCGGCCTTTGGACTGTTTACCTACTCTGTGTTTAGCATCATTGCCGGAAGCCTCAAGGTGTTGGAGAGCGAGCCCAGCCTGCTGGTGACGACCACCGGAGGCGTTGCTGTATTCCAGGTCATTTTGCAGCTGCTCTTCATTGCCGATGTGTCGCGCCGTCGCGTCCACTTGCCGGAGCACGATCGCAGCAAGCCGGGTCGCCAGATTGTCACCTTCCTACTCATCTGCAACGTGGCCATGTTCGCCATCTACACCTTCGAAGCTCAAAAAGTATTCGCCAATCCTGTAAGTAGATATGTACGTAAGCGAGACTGAGTTATGTAAGACGATTAACGCTCTCGTTCGTTCTATTCGTTATATATTCGTTATATTCGATATATATTCATTCCATTCATTCTATTCATTATCATCGATTTCGTATTAATATCAAACATTTAAACTTCACATGTTTTTGTGAATTGAATTGTTTTTTTAAAGTTTCATTCAACTGTTTAATTATCAGCAATCAGCATGTTTTACTTCAAGATGTCATCAACATATTAAATAGATCCTCATTATATATACACATTGTATTTTAAATTCGAATATCTATATTTTTTGAATGCTTTCAAATTTCAGTTTAAGCACAATTTTATTTTATTTATCATTAACATAAACATGAGAAATCAGAGACTTACATGTTTTACTTAAAATAACATAATAACTTGAAGTAATGTCAAATAAAATCATTAAAACATTTCTACAATTATTTAAAGGTATATTTATATATTATTCAAAACGCAATTAATAAAACACAAATATAAATATTATATATATATACAATTTCTCACATGTTAACTATATGATTTATGTCAGTGTATTTTCCTGCATGCTGTTGTTGTGGATCTTCCTTGTGTGTCTAATGATTTTGGCCATGTTGTTAATGCGTTTTGCATTCTCTTTGAATATAACAGGTGCAGCTGGAGTTCTATGGCTTTGTACCCTGGTCGATCATCCAGCGCATTACTCTGCCCCTATGCATTTTCCATCGCTTCCACAGCGCCGTCACACTTGCCGAGATCTGGAAGACCACCTACAAGGCACGCTTGGAGTAAGGTGTTTCCACAATGCATCTGTATGCAAAACGAAGAGTTTATGAAATGCACCAAAACGAAAATTAAAAACAACAAATTATAGCGAACCGAAACGCAAAGAAAAAGTTTAATGTTAGTTTCTAATTGCATATTATATATATAATACATACAAATATATATATATATATATATGTATATATATATATATATATATATATGAATATAAATTTTTGTTTTTAATTACGCGTGCGTATAGATTAACTAAGTTCAAAAACCGCAAAACAAAACAGAACAAAGCAAACCAAGAAGCGGAAAACAGCAACAAAATATGACGTGTATTAAAGGAAGCGAGTTCCACAAAAGAACCATTTGACCATTGCATGACGTGGTTTATGAAAGCCAGAAGCCAACACTTTAGAGAGTGTATTGATTGTATGATTGAACATTTATTGATGCTAAATACCAAAACCATAAAAAATCAACTACGACGAAAAACGAAACAAAAAAAAACAAAAACAAATAACTTCAAACATAAAAAAAAATTAAAAAGAAACCAAGTTGTGTATAACTGTCAAAGTACGTTTTGTGCGTTATTGTTAGTTTTTTTTGTTTTGTTTCTTTTATTTTTATATAGAATTTCGATTTGTGACATGTGAGCTGCGATCGCTCACACTTTACAACTTAAGAACTAAGTCATAGCGTTTAGTCATTGAATTCTGAATTCTGAATGCAAATGCAAATCAGATGCAACATATTTTTGTTTGTTTATTATTTTAAGAAATTAAGTGAAAAATAATTATATTTTTACAATTTCAGCACATAGTACGTTAATTAATTTATGTGAATGTATATTTCATATATATATATATAAATATATATATTTAAATATATATTTAATTTTTTTTTTCTTGTTTATGTAATGTGTTTTGTAACTAAAAGTTTTACTTTAATATTGACATAACTGTTCTTTTGTGTTTTGTTCCTTCGTTTTTAATTTCTGCTGCAATTCAATTAAAAATTAAAAAATCATGTAGCAATTAAGCCAACAAGATATATATACAAAAAGGTTGTTTACTTTTCGCGTTGCAGTTGAGTACTCCAACTGGAGGACTCCAAAATATCCTTTATTATAGCTGGACGCATAATTTGAATGCAACAGCGTCGCAAAGTATGCAACGCTCTTAACACACAACAATTACACATTTTTGTGTGTGAGTAGCGCTGCTTATGAGTGTGTGTGTGTATGTACGTGGACATTCATATATATGAAGTCAATCTCGCCAAATGCATGAGGAACGCCATGAATTGTGTTGGAGTCAAACACAAAGTTTACACGTATCATGAATTCATTAAGCAAGTTTTCTGTGGGTTTTTTGATTTTACCCCATTCGAAACAACAGCCGGAGAAAAACAACAACAACAAAAAAACTGTGATGAATTATTTATAGTTTATTGACTTTGGATGACTTTTGCTTTATTTATATTTCTTTTTTTTCTCTTTCGATTGCTTTGAATATTTTACTAATATCAGAATAAAGAAAATTCCATTACAAAATAAACAAACGACTCAAATACGCTCAACCAATTTCATGGCCAATTGTGAAACAGACTAAAATGCAAAAAAAAAAAATGTGCGAGAAGAACACAAGACATAAAAAAAAAAAAATCATATTGCGGTTATGTGCCGCCAAAAGCCAAACATTTTTAATACTTATATATGTTTATATATACGTATGTTTGTGTGTAATATATATATATACATAATGCTATATATATATACAAATATATACATGTATACAGATATATACAAATATATAGATAATCGTTTATAAATGTCCATTTTTTGATTATTAGTAGTGATGTTAAATGAAACACAGAAACTTAATAGTATTTATAATAATTTAACTATGTATGTAATAGCTGCAATACAAAAAAAAAAAAAAAGAGATGGTCGTATGTGGTTCGCCAGAACACTTCTTAAATCCCTGAACAATGAAACGCATTTAGGAGATGACAACACAACACGAAAAACGTTTACAATTACAAATTAAGAACCATTTTTAAAGATATGCTACGTATATCTATAAATATATGTATACTAACCCACCAAATTCAAAGTATTTCAAACTTTTATATGGAACACTCGCGGATAAAAGGCGGCAAACTCCATTCATCGCTGCCACCACGAAACACAAAAAAAAAACAATGAACAAAAAAACTATAACTACAACTACTTATAACACCAATGAACAAGTAAAGCAACAAAACAAAAAACTGGCTCAAAATAGGCAACCAATTAAGATTACTATTACATGTTGCCAAAAGACAAAGACAAAGAAGGGAAAACAAAATGCTAATCGAATAAAAAAATTAGAGAACTTTCTACTCAAAGGGAATATCAGTTTTTGGAACACACTTTGTACACTGTTGCACTGCAAGTACATATAAAAACGAGTACGGGGGGCAGGTGGGGTACATGTGTGTTCTGTTGGCAAAAATTATATACACTGCCGTCTCTTGTACTGCTTATACCAATACATAATTATATATATATATATATTATATATTTAACTATATATACATACTTATATATGATATGCATGTAAATCGGTGTACATCAGTTCCGAATAGGGCATTGCGCGATACGTGATCAAAGCAATCCAAAACGAAATTCAAATTCTAAGTGTAATTTAAAGCCAATACATTTACACATTTCGTAATTACGTATTATACTCGAATCTCGTATTAACTTCATATGTAACGTGTAGTTAAGATTGGCCCGCAAGCCGTAAGTAGTCAATACACAAAAAACATATTACACATTCGCAAAGGCGCCAACTCTTTGCCCTCGATGAGCGATGAGTAACTGTCTTTGCTAGCACGTATGTATGCTAGTTGTATACATATATGCATGCATACATACATACATACATACATACATAAATACATACATACTATATTTAAGCACTCAAGTGGCGAATCAAATTCAGTTAAGCATGTAATTGTGTAGCATTTAGTAATCGATAAATATTATTATTATGAGTGTACATCATATACATCATATGCATACATAAATACATACATATATACATACAATTGATAAAGCATAAACGGAGATAGGCAGCAGTTCGAAAGGAATGGTGAGCGATTTATGATAAATACAAATTTATATGCGTACATCAAATTGTTTTTTTCTTAAAATATTTAGTTTAACATAAGATCATATTTTATGTATTTTGAATAACTACAACATAAATTATTGAATGTTTCAACTAAGTTGTATAATTATAAGTGAAATTTACAAAAGAACGCGTCTACACATAATGGAATTATGTAACTGTATCTAAAACGCATGAGAAGGTCACTTCTCGAGATATACGCACAACAACCAGCAACTATATATAGTTAATGGCAAACTTACCGCACAAGCAACAACAACAAAAAAGAAAAAATATATAAAAATTACGAACGATCAACAAGTAAAAAGTTTTCAGAAATATACAACTACAAATATATAGTGTATGTATATATGCACATATTTACTTGCATATACATACATGTATGCAAGTACATATAGGTAATTTCAGTAAATAAAAACTAAAAAAAAAAAAATAAAATACAAAAATCAATATATAAAACAAAAATATAAGAAAAAAAACGTGGAGCATTACGCGAAATTTATAAACATTTAATATACATTTTCCCATAACCATTAAACCATTATTAAATAAATAAATACATAACTACAAATAATACAAAAAAAAAAAAAAACAATATTAATAATAACAAATTTTGAAAACCAATGAGAATTATATGCGCAGTTACGACACATACAAGTTGTAAGCAAACTTTTAAATAATTGTCGCATTTTAGATACCAAAATAATTTCCAACGCGAATAAACTCACCCAACCAGGCTCAACGCGCTCGGCGGGCAACTTGTGGCTCGTCTTGAGTGCAACACTCACATCCACACACATCCAAACACATCCACACTCTTTTACACACACATTTACACATCCATGCATACATATGAAAAATTACATAACAAACGCTAAAATTGATGGTAAACGAAAACAAAAAAAAAACAAAAAAATCATGAAAATAAAAACAACAAATGGCATACAAGTAATTTTAAATTGAATAAAATTAGTATTAAATATGTACAACAATTTCAAAAGCATTTTCAATTGTATGCGGAGAATGAATCAAAGAGCTGATTTTGAGTATTTCTTTTGACGACAGGATCAGGTAAGAACAAAAAAAAAAAAGACAACTTCTTTTGGAGGGAGAATGGAAGCGGGTCAATACCCAAAAAATTCTTGACAGCTCGGAATTGATTGGGATTTACTTTGATCAGTGTCTGGTCCTAATTAGTCTCAGGTCTCATGAACTCAAATAAACGATATCGGAATGGATATGGTCCTTTAACTGACTACACCAAACTGGCCATGTTATGAATACAATTTTCAGTTCGATGATATCATTTTATTATATGTTTTGTAAAAATAATCCGCCGTTTGATCACATGGATTAGACTAACCATTTGCATTTACATAATGGCGCATATAAAGTAAGAAGTCAATGTCATTTGTAGTTCCTGATTTCTCCAAAATAGTCTGGATGATAACCGCGGCACTTGAAGAACGTCGGCATAGATAGGAATCCAAACGACAAGCAACATTTTAAATAGCTTCTTAAGGCACAGAAAAATTTAATTTTGTCCAATCAACAATTTTGAAGTAATCATTTTGGGTTTCAATGAATTTTGCTAAGCACTAAACTTGTAGTTAGATTATCAAGATTGGACTACTATGGATATATTGTCTTATAAACACAATTGATATTTTGAAGCTTATCATAGTTTTTAATATTATTCTTATGTATGTTCATAAATATTTTTTTATAAATTAATTGATTTCCGTCTTTAAGCTAAACTGCAGCTGACACGTTCGTATTGATTTGGAAGCGGGCGAATCGATAGGCTCGACTGTCCGCATCGCGCACCAGACAGAGCGGTGGCTGTCCTTGGGAGCCAGATGCGTTTTGCGGCCCGGTTTCTAGCAAGTGACGCAGTCCACCAGGCGTTATGTAGCCGACAGCACAAACAGTTGCCTCAACGAAACTGAAGCCGGCACTGCTCACATAGCCAAAGACCTCGCGACTGCATTGGCGGCGGACGCTGTCGCACGTCTCGACCGGATCCGTGGGGAGCCAAAGGCGGCACATTGTGGCCAACTGGTCGCGCACCAATTCCGCTGTATTCGCTGGTCGTATTTTCACACGCCGAGTGCTCGTTTCCTGCAGTCGTCGCTTTTCCCGCACTCGCCAACCCCGCAAACGCTTTAGCAGGCACTTGTGGCTGTAGCGCATATCTTTGCGCAGTCGGTCGTTCAGATCCGGCTGCGGTGGCTCACTGTGCACGGGCGCGTTCTCGTCGCGCTTCAGCTGCTGCCAGCGACGCTTCCAGTCGCTGCTCGTTGGTAAGCAAATCAATGCGTTGTCCCCCAACTGACCGCGTGAATGAAGACGCAACTGAATCTGGATGAGACAGTGATCGGGCAGTTGCTCCGGCAGCGCCTGTCGACGTCGCACACACTCATCCAGGCGCTGCAATAGTACCCGATCGCGCAGCACATAAAAATCAGCTGGAGCCGTAGTCGACCAATCGCGCACCAGCTCCGGCCAGGGCGCCAGAAACGGACTGACCACCGCCAGCTTGCGATAGTTGCAGCGCTTGTTCGGCGGCAGACGGAAGTAGCGTGTGCGACGCTCCGCGGCTGCTCGTGATGCCTGATCCCGTCCTGCAGAAAAGAAAAACCAAACAGATGTTGGAACCATACTGTTGCAAAGCTGCGAGTGGGAGGTGCACTTACCCGCTACTGAGTCCGGTAAAAGGTGTTCGACACCCATCTCCCTGGCAACCGAGTCGAGCTCGCGTAGTCCACCTGGCCGGGCACCCCACATGATTAGCGTCAGCCAGAGTGTCATGCCATAGCGAGCGGGCACTATCACATCCCAGCCAGAGCCATAGCCCAAACGTTTGTAGTGCGCCTGCTGTGATCCTGGTCGCTGGATAAGCAGCAGTGGCATTGGTTGCAGCTGCTCTTCAAAGGCACACGGCTCGCCAGGCACAACAGCGTGCTGCTGGCGTAACTGATTGTATTGGTGTGTCGTTAGCATCTGCTGACCGAGACGCTCGCGCACCTCCGGCTCCCATAAATCACTATACGGCAGGCTGTCTGGCTGCGAAACGAGCAGCTCATTCGCATCACGGGCTGCAGCCTTGACGACGGCTGGCACATCTGTCTTGGTGCGCTTTCTGGGTCGTTGCAGGCGCGGATCGACCACATTGACGCCAACAATTAGATTAGATAGCAGTTCACTAGGCGAGCTTAGCTGCAGCGCCGCTTCGAGATAGTCGTGTGGTTGGGAAGTGCGCAGACTGGCGGAAAGTATGCGCTGGGCGCGCGGTCCGGTCAGACGAAAGCGATTGAATTCCTGCTTGAGCACCACCAGCTTTAAATTGTCATCCACATTGTCGTAGCTTCGATGACGCTCAAAGGCTACGGTGTGCGTCCAGAAGCGCAGATCCTTAGCCTTGGCAGCTTCTGCTTCTGGGGGAAGAACATGTTTTTGCTGCTTAGACGATTTCAGTTGGAATACATTAATAAGATTCAAAATAGTTGCTTCAGCAGCTGCCGGGTGGAGCCACAGCCATAGCGTGCCGACATCATCAGGCTCTCCTTGCCCCGCTTGGGGGCGCCACATGAAACTAGCAGTTTGCAGGGCACCCAATGGATACTGGCCATCAGCAAAGAGCTGGACACTGCCCTCGCGTCGTCCGCTCAGAAATGTTTTGGCAGTCATACTGAGACCACAGTGCGGACTGGTGAGACGGGCCAGTCCGGGACGCATCAGTTCTATGCTGCCGTTCAGCTGCACGCAACTGTAGTAGGAGATGTCCTGCAGCAGACAGTGCTCGGCACTCGCACGATAACAGGCTCGGTATGTCTTGTCGCAGCTGGCATAGGGCAGCCGGTATCCCCAGCGGTCGATCATAAAGAAGCGCTTGGCATGCCATATGTGCGTCTCCAGCCAGATGTGCTTGCGCTGACGGCGCACATACTCGCGCATCAGATTCTTTGGACGGCGACGATATTTACGCGATGGTCGCTTGCTGTTCACCGGCTGATTGCCGGCCTTACCCATCTGGGATTTGTGAGCGGCGCGATGTTTGCGAGGCAGCCGTTTGGGATGATGCGACATGGCGCGTCGGCGCATGTGCTTGGGCAGTGTTTGAAAGATGAGCTTGCTGCTGGCCGGCAACTGGGCATCAGCAATCAGTGACTTGATCTCCTTGAGTGCACCAGCAGCATAGTGATAGGTGGACACATGACTTGGCAGCGTTATGCGTCCACCCAGATTGGCATCGTATTCCAGCTTTTGTGTGCTCATTATGTTAATCAATTTCTACTCTTGTCATAAATAGCGATCATTCAATTAATGCAAAAAGCAGAACAATTTCAAAACACTGGCACGTGCGCCGCTTACAGTTGAGTTGAATGATCACAATTACTTTGACACCGCTTATCGATATATCGATAGTACCGATGACGTGCGAAATAAGTTGCCTACTGTTAAATCGACAAGCCACCACAGTTTCGCGATTATCGTATAAGATACATAGCTACCGCCATCGATAACAGATGAACAATTCTAGTTTCAGTTTTCCAATCGAGCCAGCGCCTATTTTTGTGTGGTGCTAAACGGCTAATAATGCAAAGATGGTGGCCGGTGCAGTGGCTGCTGCTGCTGCTCTTGGTCGCCGTTACACAGACAGCAACAGCGTCTGGCATCCAAGCACCTTACCACAACACAACAATCGCAAAAATCACTAGCCACATAAACAATAGCAATTGCCAGCAGCGTCTCTTTTGGCGGCTGCCCGCTAGGAATACCTGCCCAGTCGACATATTGCCGATGCGCGGAACCGTCTATATTCTGTACGATGTCAACATCTCCGAGGGCTTTAATCTGCGGCGCGACGTCTATATTCGCATGGCGGTGTTTGTGCGTCGCCTGAGACGCCGCAAACGCTTCCGCAATGTGCGTCTGGTGTTGCCGCCCTGGCCACGCCTCTACCACTGGCACTCGCACGGCCTGGGGCAGAGCGACCTGATGTGGCGCAACTTCTTCGATCTGGACAGTCTGCGGCGCTATGCGCCCGTCCTGGACTACGATGAGTTTGTTGCCGAATACAGGAAATTCGGCATGCCGTCGCCGCCCTACGTCCATGTGTCGCAAGCCTTCCGACTGACACACTACGAGATCATGCTGGACCAGGGCGTCTTCCGCGACAAGTACGAGCGCATTACGCCCGACGCCCACGACTCGACGACCGGCAAGCGTCTCGAGGCCTGCAACGAGAACTCCATCAGCGGTGGTCCACTGTTGCAGCAGCGTCTGCTGAGCTATAGCCGGTATCACTGTGTGCGGTTCCAGGGCAGCGCCGGTCTGCTGGAGCGAATGCTGCGCGAGGCAATTGACGAGGATACGGCGGGCAAGGAGGATATGGACGATATGCGGGTCTATGCGGTGCTCAGCGCCGAAACCGTTCTCCACGACAACTGGGGTGACGAGCACTTTTGGCTGGCACGTCGCTCGATGCGCTTTGCTAAATCTGTCAGCCAGGTGGCCGCCGACTTTCGACTCGCGATGCTGGCCACCACAGACTCGACGGCGGGCGTACAGCGACCAGCCATGTGGGAACTGGAGCGACCCAAGCGCGATGCACGCGGTGGCGACTATTTGTGCGCCCATCTGCGACGCGGCGACTTTGTCAAATCGCGCGAGTCGACAACGCCAACCCTTAAAGCAGCAGCACAGCAAATTAAGCAACTGCTGCGGGCATTCAATTTGAGTAGCGTGTTTGTGTCCAGCGATGCAACGCCATATGAGCTGCTCGAGCTCAAGGAACTCTTTTATCGGTTTCGCTTTGTGCACTTTACGCCCGAGTCGAATGTGCAGCGGCATCAACTGAAGGATGGGGGTGTGGCCATTGTCGATCAGCTGATCTGCGCGTATGCCCGTCACTTTGTGGGCACCTACGAGAGCACGTTCACGTATCGCATCTACGAGGAGCGAGAGATTCTCGGCTTCAGCAAGTCGAGCACCTTCAATACATTCTGCAAGGCATTGGGCGGCAATTGTGCCCGCAATGCCATCTGGCCCATTGTGTGGCATGATGATGACGACGATAAGCTCTACTAAATCTAAAGATAAATCTTATTTTTTGTCCTCTCAAGCTTTTACTTTGCATTTCTGTGTAATTCATAGCTTAAGTGTATTTGTATGTAGGACTATTAGTTTTATTTAAAATGCTGTGCAACTTCCAACAAACTGCGATGCCATACCAAAAATAAAAAATCGTTTTAACACACACCTTTTTATTTGCAAATGCGATTGTAATTAATATTGTCAGCAATTATTAAATATTTGTTTATATTTGAATAAGCTATATTTAAAATTGGCATTTACAAGATATCGATTATCTATCGATAATATTTTGGTATTAAATATTTATGGTTGGTATTTATCGAATTCACTATACACTAGCAACAATATTTCAACACGCTAAGTTTCGATAAATCGTCTCAGTTCAGTTTGCAGGTCTTGCACGTGTTCTGTTTGTAATTTAATAAATATATTAAAAAATCGAATTTCTTTTGCCAAAATGGGCAAGAAGAATAAAAGCGGCACCAATTTGGGACGCCAACTAATCAAAGATCGCTTTGGCCACACACCACGCCGCAAGGTGGACAACGATACAATGGTGCGTAGTATTTTGTAGCAAACTATTTACAATTATTGTAACACACACATTCGTATTGTGCATGATTGCATTTAAATATCTAGCTACACACAACGGAGCTGCAGGATGGCTATGACTGGGGCCGGTTAAATCTGTCGTCGGTAACGGAGGAGTCATCGTTCAACGCCTTCCTGCGCACTGCCGAGTTGGCAGGCACCGAGTTTCAAGCGGAGAAGCTAAATATAACATTCGTGAATCCAAGACAGCGCGTAGGTCTGCTCAGCAAGACCCAGGAGCAGACGATGCACCAGAAGCATGCCGATTATCTAGATCGGCTGAAGATACCGCGACGTCCCAAATGGACAAAGGAAACAAGTGCCGAGGATTTGGAGCGTGCAGAAAACGATGCCTTTCTTAATTGGCGTCGAGACCTGGCACTGCTACAAGAGAACGAAGAGATTATGATGACGCCATACGAAAAGAATCTCGAGTTCTGGCGCCAGCTGTGGCGCGTCGTCGAGCGCTCCGATGTCGTTATCCAAATAGTAGATGGACGTAATCCGCTGCTCTTTCGAAGCGTAGATTTGGAGCGTTACGTCAAGGAGGTGGACAGCAACAAAATGAACATGATCTTGGTGAACAAATCAGACTTACTAACGCTGAAGCAGCGACAGCACTGGGCAGATTATTTCGACTGTGAGGGCATACGCACGGCCTTCTACTCAGCCACACTGGTCGAGGAGGAGCTCAAGCGAGAGGCGGAGACGGCTAAGCAGGCGGCTGAGTCGTCATCGTCGGCGCTGGAGCTTAAGCTGCTGCGTGACGCTGTCGGAGATATCCAACAGTCGTTGGATGCCGTGGAGCACACACTGGACGCCATCGAGAGCAAGATACAAACAAAGCCAGCGAATAAGGACGAGCTCGTGCTGCCCAGGTTGCCTGGTGACAAGAACAGTGCTCATCTGTTATCGCGAACCGAACTAATTGATTTCTTGAGACACATCTTCGTGGGACCCAGGCACACTGCCCAGCATGTGACCATCGGCATGGTCGGCTATCCAAATGTGGGCAAGAGCAGTACAATCAACTCGCTGATGACGGTTAAGAAGGTTTCTGTGTCGGCCACGCCCGGCAAGACAAAGCGTTTTCAGACGCTATTCCTGGAAGATGACATACTGCTATGCGACTGTCCGGGCTTGGTGATGCCCAGCTTTGTGCTTACCAAGGCGGACATGTTGCTCAATGGTATTCTGCCAATTGATCAGATGCGCGATCATGTGCCCGCCGTGAATTTGCTCTGCGAACGCATACCGCGTCACATCCTTGAGGATAAGTATGGTATTGTGATAGCTAAGCCCGTTGAGGGTGAGGATCAAGAACGTCCACCTTTCTCCGAGGAGCTGCTCCTCGCCTATGGCTGTAAGTGAAATTAGTCCCAACACAATCCAATATCTGTTAAATAGATTTTTTTCCCAGATAATCGTGGCTTCATGACCTCTAATGGTCAACCGGATCAGGCAAGATCTGCGCGCTATGTGCTCAAGGATTATGTCAATGGCAAGCTGTTATTTGCCCTGGGTCCACCGTCGGTCATTCAGGCGGAGTATCACACATTTCCAGATCGCGAACGCAAACCTCTAGAAGAGTCCCAGCTGCCCGCCCAGCAGCAGCGTGCAATGCGCGTAAGTAATCAACTTGGCCAAAGACTTCGTTTTATTTTAACGTATTGCGAATATTCACAGATTAATAAGAGCACGTCCAAGGAGTTAGACCAACAGTTTTTCACCGACAAGCCCAGCATGGCGCATGTAAAAGGCCGCACCAATTTCCCGCATGTGCGTCTGGCAAACGATGGCAGTCTGGTAGCTGGGGATGCTGCAGCCAAGCCCTGGCGCACTGTGAAGAAAGAGCGACGCGAGAAGCTACGCAAGAAGTTCTCCCACCTCGATGAGCACTAAGTATGGCCGTGGGAATTCGTACCCACATACACAAACACAAAAAATCGGTGCCGCAGTGCAGCCAAGAGAGCACTTGGCATCTTCAGTCTTGCAGTAAATTGCAGGCTAAGAAAACACCCTGTCGTAAATTTAACTGAACGTAAGCATTATAATCTGTGACCCTCTGAAGTTTGCCGACTCTTCAAGATGTCGTCTGGCAACACTTAAGCAAATGTATGAATATAATGAATATATACATATACAAAAACAGATGAATTGTGATCCGTAATCTTATCAGCTTTTGCTGAGGTACACGCTAAAACCCCCACTCCTGAAGCCAGATTTTTCGGTTTATTACTGAAATTTTGCTGTATTCAATAATAATAATACTAATAATAATAATCTTATCAGCTGCAAGAGTCCGGTTAAAGGTGTCTTTTTTTTTGTGCACAGTTTAGATTAGAGCTTAATTTGAAACTTGAAAAACTACTGTAACTAAAGAAGCTTAAAGCAGCTTTTGTTATTTTCTTTTTTCTGTGTAAATTATCTGCTTTGAATAGAAACTTAACTCAGCTGTGCCTCGAATACAAATCATCAAACTATCTCGTTTCTCGTGCAACCAGTTGTCGATTCTTGTCTCTCTCTCTCTCTTTCTCTCTCACTCTCTCTCTCGCTCTCTATCTCACTCTCTATCTCTGTTGTTGCCTCTTGCCTTTTGTATGTACATGTTGCATGTGTTTGCTGCTCTTACAAGAAATGCGTTGCTCGAGTAAGCAGAGCGTAGCAAATGAACTGAGTTGAAATACGTAAGGGGGGACCATTGACTACTCTTTGCTGTTGTACTTTGATCAAGCAGCAGCGATTGCTGTGCGACCTCCTTTGCGTTCAGTTTTTGATAAGCGAGAACTTAATGTAGGTGTGCATTTATGCATGTGTGTGTGTGTGTATCTGTGTATACATTTACCAAAGCCTGTTTTCTCTTGTCTCTTGTTTCTTGGCACACACACAGCAATTAAGTAAACTGAAACTCTGATCCGACCAGTCTGTTTGCCAGCGTTGCAATGAGTGGATCCGCTGATACGGTTAATTTTAAGACGTTCAAGGAGCTTTTGATTACACGCCGCGGCCAACTCTTAATTGTCCAGTTCAATCGGCCTGCGGTACAAAATGCTCTCCGTCGTCGCACCATCAACGAGCTGTTACGCGCTTTGGATATAGCCAATGCGGATGGGGACATCAGTGTTGTTTGTCTGACGGGCAATGCGACCGCCTTCACATCGGGCAATGACCTGACCGAAGTGCTCGACTTGCAGCGCAAGAGCGGCGATTACGCACTGGACGCTCACTTTAAGGCCTCCAACTTTGTGATGAAGGCGCTGGTTAAGAAGATGCTTTTGAATCGCAAGGTGATCGTTGCTCTGGTCCAGGGCAATTGTGTCGGACTTGGCGTAGTCATTGCCGCGCTTTGCGACATTATCTATGCCACAGAAAGCGCCCAATTCTGGCTGCCCTTCTCCCAACTGGGCCTTTGTGCTGAGGGCGGCGCCAGTTGGACGCTGCCTCAGCTGCTTGGTCGCACAAAGGCGGCCGAGCTGCTGCTCTTTGGTGAACGTTTGGACGCGAAATCGGCCCTGCGCCATGGCATGATTGCTAGCCTGGTGCTCAATGAGCAGGAGTTCTGGACACGCATGGAACACCATTCACAACTCCCAATCGCCTCGATATTGTCCACCAAGCGCCTTATGCAGCTGCCCTGGCGGCAGCAATTGCTTGATGCGCTGGACGAGGAATGCAGCCAGCTGGAAGTATTGCGTCGTGGTCCGATTTATCGCGCACAGCTTTTGGCTTTTGCCAAACGGAACAACCTGAGCAAACTTTGAGAAGCAGCCGCTCGGCTCCCAAACTCAAAATGAATCAGATGCAGATTTAATCCATTTAATGCGTGTTTTATTCTTAAGATTTAAAGAGGTCAACAAAATAGAATTATAACGTTTCATATATAAAAACTGTTAATTTATTATGTTTTGTTGTTTCATCTAATTTAATTCCTTTGGTTCTGTGTTTTAAATATTGCATTCCCACTTAAAAATCAAATTCAATTTTATACCAAACATTTTTTTTTTTAATTTATAAGCGCATTGACTTGTACAGTACATCTATAATTATTATTATATATAACTAATGGAAATTTAAATATTTTAACAGTTGGAGTAAAAAAAAAATTAAATTGTTGTCTATTGATGCTAAGGTGTAGGTAATTCTTCAATTAAATTACGGATTTTAGGGAATCAGAGCTAATCTAATAATTAAAATTCTTCTACAAATTTCATTGTGTAATTTTTTGCAAATCTTGGAAATCCTTTAATAGGACTCTGCCGAGACACTTCCACTGATAAAATTTCAATCTGTAAAATAAAGATAATACTTACCAATATTCGTGAAACGAACTTATAACATAATATTGCACATATAAATATTTATTCTAAGGCACTCTGACAATTTCCAGTCCTGAGAAATCTTTCCAGTCAAAATAATAATTAGTCATCATTAAAAAATTAAATAATGAAAACTGTTTGCACAATTTACAAACATAAAATATTTTTTTATCGCCATTAGAAATTTATATTAAAAACAATTTTAAGCAAAAATTTTATTGCGTCCTATCTATCCATGGCACATCAGAACATATAATAAGATCTCCGCACGAAGAACAACCAACTCAATTAGATCCGTTTAAATTTAAGTTAACATTCGGTCGATGATATAACATTTGAAGCTGAATGGTCAGCGATTATGGAGCAGCTAGCGACACTAAAAAATGCAGACTCGACGATCCAAAAGAAGAACAAAGCTTCGAGAAAAATAAATATATATATTAAGCTAAGTTAACTTCACAGTCCGGCAAAAATCTGCGTATTGCGGGTGATATTGATTAATTAAATAATACAAAAAAAATTATTATTCTAACATATTATCAAGATCATATTAACAAGAACGGAAATTGTACAAAGTAGAAATATGTAAAAAATAACATCAGCAAATCCAATTCCAACCACATACATAAGCAAAAAATAATTACACCTTCAAAACCGTAGAAGATACGACAATTAGTTTCGTTAATGATTGAAGTCCTCTAATTAAATCCATCTATAAACTTGAGGCGACGTCGTCCTTCCACTGTATTTAATTGAATAACCATTGAAGTCCCAAAACATTGACTTGAAGCTAAAAGTCTTTGCACTCAAAACTATATAGAACTATAGAATAAAATCGTGACACTTTAGATTGAAAGATAAGAGTTTGTATTTTCATATAAGTTCTCAGAGTTTGAGCTGTGTTATTGCCTTTTCATGTTATAACTCTTTTGCATTTTCGAAATATTAATATTAAATATATTTTCAAGGTGAAGTGAAAACGATTTGCTCATTGTTTATTCGCTTTCATCGCCGTTATTAGTAAAAAGCAAATATATATTTCTTAGCCGTCATCTTAGATCTGCTCTTATAATGTAACTAAACAGAATGCTCTGATTATATCGGTTTTTATACTCTGATATTCAAGGTAGAAAAGTATATTGGCTATATGCAATTTTCGTCACGCTGACCGTCAGTCCATGAATCTGTCCATATATAAAGGCAAATTTGTTTCCACGGCCCATGGGCTGGAATTATGTAGATTATTGATAACCTCCGAATAGGCCTATATTAGTGAAAGTCGGCAAATAAGGAATATGTTGATCACTGACAGCTTTCAATTGTCGAGTCCCCTTCCAGCATGTTGGGCCTTTTCTACCTATTTCAGCTGGTATCAGAGTATTGCGTAGTCGGTTATGGCCGACTCCTGTAAACTGACCGATTTGAATTTTTTTTTAACTGTTTATTATTATTAATTATTTTCTGTTTGCGTGTGATTTAATAATAAATAGTGTGTTTTGTTATTTTTTTTGATACACTTTTCATGTGTTTGGTTTGACCTTAGTTTGAGATGGTTCTGGTCTTGCTGTTAGTCAAAGTCATAGATTTTCTTGAATATATACTTAGCTTAAAGTTGACTATCCCTTTTCGCTTATGCGGGATGAAGAATTTTTAATTTAATCAATTTTTTTGTTGTTTGTTTTTGGTTTCTGGTTTTGTGTTTATTATTATTGAAATGACTGTAAATGTGTGTTTTTATTGAAAATTTTTGTTGTGTGGAAATATTATTATTGGTATGCAAATATATGCCTTGCTACAATTATTATTGCCAGGTTCGATAAGAAAATAACTTTGTTAGATATTTATGCATTTAATTGCTGTTATTTTTTTTTTTTTAATTAATGTAATTATTATTTGTGCCCAAGCACCATTTCTTGGCTGAGCTATATTATATATTCTTCTTAATTGTTATTCTTGAATATTTAAACACTTTTTTTGTGTAAAGTAAAATTTGTTGTCTAGATTATTCACTAGCTGTCTTTTTATATAGTTCTTATAATTGGTTTGAATTTATTTTGTTGCATGCCGCATATGTTTAATACTTTTTGTTTCTGTTTGCTTTCTTGCGTAATATGCTACATTTGTCATTTTATAAACTGTTCAAGTTGTTTAATTTATTATTATATTTATAATTTACTACCTACGGGTTAGTAACAATAGACGTAAAGTAAAAGTTGATTTTATGTTTTTGTTTTATTAAATATGTATTTTGTTGTTCTTTTATTGCTTTATTAATTTACTAGTTGAACATTTCACCGACGCTTTCTATCGCTTGTTATTGCTTTCCATTGGCATCATACATACACATATGTATATCTCTGGCCCTGTACCCATAGACTAAACGATTATACATATGTATATAATATATATATCTAACATTGTCCGTCTCCTGCATTCAATTACAAATTTAACCACAAGAATCTCGTAAGCCACATAGGAGTATCAGTTGTCAAAGGGTATATTTGTGAGCAGATAAGCCAAGTGGACTCGGAGGTGCAGGGTATGCTCGCCTGTTGCAAGTGCACTTAGTTTCAGCTGAGCTTACGGCTCATCATGAAAACCCCGTAATTATCAAATAGTGAACAAGTAGGTGTTTCGCCTTTATACGGCTTAGAAATAGACGTGTCAGGCTCCTTGGATTCGTTTGTTGTAGTCATCAACGCACTTATGCAATATATGAATATGCATATACATATACATATACATATACATATACATATACATATACATATACATATATACATATACATATACATATATACATATACATATACATATACATATACATACATATACATATACATATACATATACATATACATATACATATACATATACATATACATATACATATACATATACATATACATATACATATACATATACATATACATATACATATACATATACATATACATATACATATACATATACATATACATATACATATACATATACATATACATATACATATACATATACATATACATATACATATACATATACATATACATATACATATACATATACATATACATATACATATACATATACATATACATATACATATACATATACATATACATATACATATACATATACATATACATATACATATACATATACATATACATATACATATACATATACATATACATATACATATACATATACATATACATATACATATACATATACATATACATATACATATACATATACATATACATATACATATACATATACATATACATATACATATACATATACATATACATATACATATACATATACATATACATATACATATACATATACATATACATATACATATACATATACATATACATATACATATACATATACATATACATATACATATACATATACATATACATATACATATACATATACATATACATATACATATACATATACATATACATATACATATACATATACATATACATATACATATACATATACATATACATATACATATACATATACATATACATATACATATACATATACATATACATATACATATACATATACATATACATATACATATACATATACATATACATATGCATATACATATACATATACATATACATATACATATACATATACATATACATATACATATACATATACATATACATATACATATACATATACATATACATATACATATACATATACATATACATATACATATACATATACATATACATATACATATACATATACATATACATATACATATACATATACATATACATATACATATACATATACATATACATATACATATACATATACATATACATATACAATCTTATAATTTTCATATCGTTTCTTTTTTCATTTAATGTTCAGTTTTTTATTTTTATTATGTAGTATATATATATATATATATATATATATTATTCGTACCCTTGCAGAGCGTATTACGATTTAATCATTAGCCCCGTCGATGTAGTCTGTATGTATTTGTGTGGCGAGGCCGATATAATTCGACAAATATATCATACAACAGACATCATACCAAATACGGACAAAAATATTAAGATCATGTATTAATATTTGGTAAGGAATTTATCAACATCGGACTTATATTATATATATCCAAAGTGTCGACAAAGATGTGCAGTAAAATTTACTCAGCGCGGGTCAACCATTTTTTTTCGTGATTCATTGTTAAGATTAGATGGGAGCTGATTGGGCCCAATCTGCAAGGGTATTTAATCTTCGGCATGCCCAAGATATCTGTTTTTTTGTTGTTTTTTTTTTTTCTTTTTTGTATTATTGGGCAAAACTACAAATTCTTGAAGCAGCTGAAATTTTCGATTGCTCTGATATTGGGTACAGGGTATTTAATAGTCGAGAAATCTCGACTATGCTTGATCGCACTTCCTGTCTGTTGGCCGTTACTGAGGACGGATTTACTACAAAAAAATGCAAAAGTTGTTCTTAAGTTAATAGAAAAGTACGTTATCCGTTGAACTAATTAACTAATTAAATTTCATAATGTTTTTGGCCTACGGCCTGATGTTGCATATTATGAATAGGCACGATTTCTCAAGCACCAGTTAGCATTAAGGATAGAGGATCAGGCAGCTCAACCGTAATTCAACTGAAGATTGAGGAAACCGGCCTGATTTTACTTTACTTTACTGGTTGCTTATTGACATAATGATATACATATTGTTTACAAATGTATCGTATTAAACTGTAATGAGTATTATTAATTTAATTTAATTTAATTAATGCTTTCTTTTCTCTCTTCTCATATTGTTTATTAAGGCAAACGCAAACGCATTTTAATTGTGAATACATAGTGTCAATTGTTATTTAATTGGTTTATTCATTTCAATCTACATTTTTCAATTCTAAAGTTTAGAATATGCCACTCGAATTGTTGTTGTTTTTTTTTTGTTTATCAAATTTGTTAACTATTCTAAAAGTGTAAGAGCTCAATTGAGCTTCAGCTTTAATTAGCATATAGTGTATAGATACATACATGTATGTATGTACGTATGTACCAATAAGTACATCAGATACTACATGCTGATGTACGATAATATAGTTTTCATAAATGAACTGTTGCCTACTCGTTCAGTGTTTTTGCATTTGTTTTTGCGTTGTTTTTATATTTGCTTTTGTTTTTTTTTTTTTTTTTTTTGCCTTGATTAAACTAATTTTTTTATATATTTTTGTATTACAACATTTGTTTTGATTATTATATTAATTTTTAAATATATATGTATAATTTACTTTACGTGAAATCACAGTCCGTATGTGAAAAGACTTTATATATGTACTCGAACGATAAAATAAATAATATATATTTAAATATATATATATATATATATATTTTGATATATACATATATATATATATAATGCATGGGCTTGTATATGTATTTGTAAATATGAATTATGTAAACGCTGTATATGCGCATATAACGCTCATTATTTCATACATCTCTAACAATTGTATTTATATATATATATATATATATATATACCTATGTACTCACTTTATATATATATATTTTATATTATACGCATAAGTACTATTTCAAGGCTGTGACTGAAATTTTTCTTTAACAAAATGTGTATTGAGCGAAATGTGTGTGTGTGTTTATATGTGTGTGTGTGTGTGTGTGTATTTTTAATAAAAGGCATTTTTTAAATCTTGTTCATTGTTAGAAAAAAACTTCTTGAGTTTAGATTCAAATTGATTTTTAGCTACATAATATTTATGTCTATTAGATTGGATTTAAATTGTTCTTTGCTTAATAGCTAAAATTGATTTATAATTTTTTTTATTTTTTTTTTTATGAATTTTTATGATGTTGTTCAACATTTTTTTTTAAAGATTATTTTTAATTAATTAGCTAATTTAATAAAAAAAAGCCTTTTTAATGAGTTTTTTTTTTGTTTTGATTTTTTTTTTTGGTTTTTGTTTTTTTGCATTTTAGTTTTTAAGTTGATATGAGCATTCACATAAGTTTTATGATCTACAAATTTGTGTTATCGGTGCATATGTATGTATTGCATGTACTCGTATACCATGTATGTGCGAGTGTGCATGCATCTTGTGTATGTATGTGTATAAGTGTGTATGTGTGTAAGTGTGTGTGTGTGTGTGTGTGTGTATGTGTATGTGTGTACGTGTTCAAGGGGACTAATCATCTTAAAGCGAATACTTAGCAAAAGCGCACCCCGGACAAAGTGAACCAAACGTTGAGAGAGAATGGTTAACAGTTAGTTAGGATCTAATATTGTCATCAAAAATGGAGCATGTGTTTCATGATTGGGAAGCGATAGATAGTAACAAAGTGTACGAGATGGGGCAATGTTCGGATCATTTATGAAGTGTATATTTTTTTATGTAATGTTTTGTTCTGTTCTGGTTTATTTTGTTTTGTTTTATTTTGTTTTGTTTGGTTTTAGAGTATTCATTCGCATTTCATATTATGTATATAGTATATAGTAGTAAATATATGCATTTGAGTACTTAAAGTGTGTCACTTGATTTTTGGTTTGGATTTTGCATTGCTTTCGTTTGATTTAAAAAACTTCTTACTCACCGGAGTTGTTTTTTTTTTTTTTTTTTTTTGGTTTTTTATGTGTGTAAAAATTCATAAGCGCCATTTGTCAGCTGATTTGATCAATAATAATATTAATAATAATGTTAAGTATAATAATAATCATAATATTGACTTGTGTAGCGATCGAGGTTGCACCTAAAACGCAATGCTAGTACGCCTGCCCCCCATGCAGCCACCTCCGCCGGCGCCACGCATGGTTCCATGCGACACACTGCGTCCCATGCGTGCCTCACTTCCGCGACGCTCGCGCGCCCGCCGCAACAGATCCGAGGTGCTGGGCCGCCGATTGTTGCTGGCAGTGGAGCCGCGACGTCGACTCGAGACTATATCCGACGTCGAGGAGCGGCGTATGTTGCCCGACTCAGCTGCGGACGCTACAATGCCAGAACCACCACCAGCTGCCATAAACGGCGACAGCAGGTATGGCGACAATGATGATGCATACGCTGTTGAGTCGCGACGCGGTATGCACAGCGACTGCGAATGGTCCAACAATAGATTAATCGACTCCTGCTCCTCCTCCTGCTCCAGCTCCGGATCAACCACCTCGATACGAAGATCCGGCGGCAGTGGAGTAGCTGTCACGGTCAGACTTGTGCCGCCGCACAACGATGTTGAGCGCGAGTGCGACTGGGTGGACATATCCGATCCGATCTTGTGCCCAGCACCCACCCGGAGGCCACTGTAAAGTGCCTTGATGTGAAAATCGAATGACTTGAAGTCAAGCAATGAGCGTCGCTTCTGGGCCCTCGTCTGCAGTGGGGCAATGCCAGACTCTGGATCAGTCTCCGGCTCTGGCGCTGGCTCATCCTTAGCCAGGTCATTGTTGTTGTTGAGCGTATCAAATTGAATCTGCTTGGCGTGCGAGCCAATTGGGCCACCAGTTGTTGCAGTTCTTGGTGTGGCACGATGCTGATAGGGTTGTTGTTGTTGCCGCTGCTGCTGCTGTTGTTGCACCTCATGTTTGCTTATTGTTGTTGTCATAGTATTGCTACTTAGGCTAGTTTTACTGCTAATCACTTTCAATAATTTATTATCGTTATCTAAGGACTCCTTTCGTCACTGAATAACACAGAAACCCTGCTTGGCAGCCTCCTTGGCATCCGCCTCCTCAATGAAAGCCTCCTCCTCATGCTTGGGCGAATCGGCACCGCAGGGTCCACCGCCGCTCAGACTGAGGGGGCCCTGCGGGCAGGCTGATTGTCACCGAAGCGCCAGTGTCGATATCATTGGCGGTCGCACTGGCTTATTCTCTAATATGCGCTCCAATTCCAGCATTACGCTGGACGACAGCCTCGGCAAGAGCTGTGAATTTATCCGTTAGCTGTAATGATTCAAACTTGAAACTTGGCTTGCAACTCACCTGCAGCGATTGCAGACTTTGATGCAGCTGCTCCGCCGAGGTGGCTCCCAGCAGAAGGCACTGGACGGGCTCGTGCTTCAGTGACCAGGCAATCGACAACTGCGTCGGACTGCAACCCAGCTTCTCGGCCAGCGCGGCCAAATCACGCAACCGATCGCAATGACGTCGTCCCTCCTCAATGCGATCCTTGCCCCAGCTACCCTGCGGCGACAGTGCAGCCTGCAACAACACACATCGTTTTTTTTTTGGTAATAATAAAAAAATATAGCAATTAATTATAATGGGGAGACGCACATTTCGATTGATCTCATCTTCGGTCCATGAGAAGCTTTTGGTCTTGAACGAGCCCTTGGGCAGGAATAGCTTGTCCCCGTTCTGCGTATCGCTCAATGCCATGGAGAGTGGTCCCCACGCCATCAGACCCACTCCTATTTTGTTGTACATCTCCGGCAAATACAGCTCGCACTTCTCGCGGCAGAACATGTGGTATTCCGACTGCTCCACGATCGGAGTGATGCAGTTAAATTGTCGGCAGTTGGTGTAGGCCTCCATTATCTCCACCTGAGACCATCTCGCTGTACCCCAATACATGGCCCAACCCTGCTGCATAACATAGCTCATCGCTCGCACCACTTCTGCAGATAATGGTCGGAAATCGGTATAAGTAATGCTAGACTTTTATGAGGCAAAGATACCCACCTTCCATGGGGCACATTGGATCCGCCTTATGAATGATGACGATATCGATGTAGTTCAACTGCAGACGCTGCAAACTTGCCCGCACGCACTCAATAATATGCTTTCGGGATAGTCCCCGCTCCTCGGACCTATACAATAAAGAGTCATATATATATATATATATATATATGTGGGTTGGTATAGGTGTACTTTTCTTGGTGTTACTCACTTTGTGCTCCAATACACCTTCGTTGTAATCACATAGGTGGTGCGCTTCCAGCCGGTGCGCTGCAATATTTTGCCAATTTCCGTCTCGGAGTGCGCCTCGGAAATGTCAAATAAATTGATGCCACTGTCGATGGCCAGTTTTAGAATGCCTTCGGCCTGCTCATCACTGACGCCCGGCGAGAACACTGGCCATGTGCCCAGGCCCACGTTCGAAATACGCAGTCCGCTCTTGCCAAGATTTTTGTATCGCAATCCAGGTGTGGGCGTCGAGCCATGCCGCAGCGGCAGCGCCGGATTAGAGCCAAGGCTTATCGAGCGACCTAAAGTGGTCACCATGTCGACAACATTCCACAGATGGATCAGTGTGTTGGGTTCGGATTGGGTTCGGCGAGCATGCGGCGGCAAAAGTTTGTATATTTCTTTGTTAGTGAATCCCTTTAACAGAGTGTTTTGTAGCAAAACAAATAATAAAAAGAAACACATAAAAAACGTGCAATAATCAGCAATATCAAAATAAAACATAACATTTAATGACGTCGCACAAAAGTATTGCCCAAATGCAAATGTTATTTGGTAAGTGCGATGAATATAAATTGTTATCTAAAGTTCTCTTTTTGGGCGTTGTAAGATTACTTAAATTTTAATTGCAAGATTCGTAATTCTTGAATTTATATATTCTTAGGCACGCCAAATATTATAGACTCTTGCAGCTTGGAATTCAACTGTTCCAAAAGATGTAGTCTAGAATCGGACAGTCTGGCAGACTAATCAAGAAATTTATGGGAGACGTGACGCACTTAAGGACAATATTATGATACCCCCGCTGCATGGGTATAAAGTAATTAATTATGGCCTTAGCCGAATGTCTTTTGGCTTAATTGAAATCCAAGCTGTGCATGCAGCTGTCAATATAAAATGTTGCCTAATAAAAGTACATTTATGCGAATTACAATTCTTCAAAAGAGTTTCGTGCCGGTTAGAAAAGAGATCAAAGCAATTCGTACCATTTTTCGAGATCGGGAAACGTAACGATGTTCGAGATGGATGTATGTGCGGCTTTTTATACGTCATTGATATGTATGCATGCATACATATTTAAGTATTACAAAATTTGAAAACATAAAATGATAAGGAAAAATTAAAAGAAAAGAAAAGAAAATTTAACAAGCCAAGCAATCGAAGAGAATTTAACGAAAAGACCAACAAAATTATAAGGTTATATAATAGTGAGAAATTCGATACCGAAATCAAGATGACCGCCCGTACCACTGAACTCCTCCATACAGTCGAGTGACGCTATAGGAGCCCGGCACCTGCAAATAGACCCGCATAAAAATGTTTCGATTAAATTACTTTTTGTATTTGTAAATTATTAAAAAAAAATACTGCTTAATAGTTGTCATTCATAATACATATTCCCCGATAAGTACCTGAAATAGGTGCGCATATTTGTATAAGTATTTATAGATATGTTTATGGCAACAAAAAAAAAATACTCGATACTCATTGCCAAGTATCGAATCGAACTGGTTGTACACAATGTCGGCCACTTTTCTAGTTAGCCACTTTGAGCAGACATTGAAAGCAGCTGCAACTGGCATTACCTGTAAATGGTGACCGGGTTTGAGTCATCGCTGGCATTGTCCATATTGTTGTTGTTGTCGTTGTTGGTCGCTTGTGCGGACGTGGCGCCCATTACGAAATTCAATGTACCTGGCAACGCCATACCAGGCACACTCAAAATGCCGTTATTTACGTTCATTACGGTGTCTGTCGCAGCGGCAGTCGCCGTTGCTTTTGCCATCGACGTCGCCGTCGCAGGCGCTACCGTTGGCGCCGCAGTCACTGCAGATATTGGCTCCACTCTATTCGCTGTGCCCCCGTTCGGTTGCAGTACCGTTATAGCTGCAAAGCTGCCGTTATTGCCCAATTCGCCGACAGCATCAGTGACTACACCGCCGCCGTGACTCTCATGGTCAAGGAGCAGCGGGGTGCTGGCATTCGGCATACCAGCGATGCCCGCTTGCTGCGCGTATTCGTACGCTGTGTGCGCTGCACTCGTGCTGCCCTGCTGCTGCTGCTGCTGCTGCTGCTGCGTCGCAGTTGCGTTCGTATTTGTATTTGTGTTCGCATTCGCATTCGCAGTTGTATTTGCATTGGTATTGGTGTTGGTGTTGGTATTTGTATTGATGTTGGCCGGGCTGCCATCACTGTTCAGACTGCATACGATGGACATGTTGAGCGGATTTTGCTGGCCAGCTGCTCGACTTGTTTGCTACTTGCTGCTACTCCACTGACTGGATTCCATGATTGTTACGCTTTTCTGTTAACTTGGCTGTTTGCATTTCTTGTTGTGTCGTTCGACTTAATTATATTTATTTTTTTTTATGTTGAATTCACATTTGTTGATTATCCGATTTGAACACTACTTTACTTAAATTTGACTAATAATCACAATTTGAATGTTTCACAGCAGCTTTTAGCTAAAGCTGCTACTTTAAGGCAAGTCCAGTCAATAATTTGTTGCTTTGGATTCTATAATATCGATCAATTACTGTTGTTATATATATATATATATATGTAAATACGCATACATAATGCATACAAATGCAAATGTAACTCATATATATATATATATATATATATATGGATGTAAATACGCATACATAATGCATACAAATGCAAATGTAACTCTGCCAGACAGGAAATTATGCAATAATCGCAGAACCGGAAGCAGAATATAATTTGCAAAAGTTCAACTACGATTGGTATAATATATATATTGGTTAGTCCACTTACAAAAATGCTAAATATTAAATAATTTAATCGTGGTCGGCTCACAATAATTCAACAGAACAGCTACTTGAAGTCATTACCCACTCTATGGCAGAATTGTAATTGTTGCCTTTTGAATACGAAACATTGTGTGGCATGTTAACACTCGCAACCACATCCAAGCCCAGGAGAGCAGAGCTGTCACAAAACATGTTAAAGTATTGGGGTCAAAGTTGATGGTGTCATAAACGCAAGCGCAATTTGTGTGCCCCAAAACAAAGTGGGGCAGATGCCAACAGCAATCTGATTTACACACTGCAACACAAGTGAGGATTGACAAATTGGATTAACAACGATTCAATAGTTAGCAAACTTACTGAGCAGTAAAGAGTAAATAGCTTCAATAATTTTGGGTGATTGATTAATATTATTTTATTTATTTATTTCTTCTATTCTGCAATTTTTCAAATAAGGAACAAAACCATGCAAAACGTGACTTGAAGCCAAATGTTTGCTCGTTTAGGCATATGCTTCACGTGGCTGGTCACGCAACACAAAAAACCGAGCGGACCAAAATGCAAATTTGTATTTTGTGACCGAGGCTCAGCATTGACTTTGGCTAAAACCCAATGCCTAATTTCTATTAGCAACACGGCGGGCGTCAACTTCTTTTGACTTCTGCCATGACCTTCGGACAGGAAAGGGTAGCCCCAGAAAGCAGTCAACATCAGCACAAGTCCTAAGTGCAACAAACAGCACACAGCCAACAACAAACATATTATTACTCAATTTATTCTATTGTTTATTGATTTTATGGCACCAGCAGTGCATTAAGTTAAGTTCAAAATGGAATTTCGATCAGCGATTACTGGCATTTGCCAACTTGAAAGCAGTCATTAAAGTTCCAACATGTTCACACAAGATCTACTGGATTTGTAATTTCTTGTGCACTTCAGCTAATGACAATGAATTTGATTTTGATTCTTATTTTTTCACAGCAAAAACACATTTAATACACTTGTCAAAGTTGTGTCATTTGCCAGATTTGCTGCTCGGCTCAGCAGTTAAATTAAAAAAATCAACTTTTTGTTGCTGCAGTAAATAGGATAATTTTAGCTGTTAGTTTCTTTCATTAAATATTCAACAGAAAACGATGCTTGACTCATTACAGCATTTAAAAATTGCAGAAAATGGCAGCTGCAAAAACTTGAAATTGCATTAAAGTAGCACATTTTCCATAAACAGTTAACTATAAAACGTGCCCAAATCACTTAGGATTACTGGAGGCATCAGTTTGTTTTAATTTGAGTAATGCATTTGTTCGTCAACAATGTAAACTATTCAGAAATCACAGATTGGAATAATAAAGGCAATTTTATATGCATTGTTTGATAATATCTAAAATAGTTGCTTAGCACTTAAAGCGTGTGTTTGTATTTGTGTGTGTGAGTGTGTGTGTGAGTGTGTGTATGTGTGTGAGTGTTGGACTAGCCAAATTTTCGATTTAATATGCCGTATAATTTATCATTAGACACAATTATTTGTATATTAGCAGCTGTTGGAATTGTGCGCTTACAGTGACTCCCAAATGTATGCTATAGAAAACAGCTGCTGGGCGAATGGAATCGGATTACTATGATTTTGTTATAGATGAGTGAACGTATGGGTATGTGTTTGTATGTGTGTGTGATTGTGCGAGCGTTATATACACAATTATATTTATTGATTTTTTATTCAGTGCTTAAATTGTCTCATTGCTGATTATCTGTTCAGCTCTATATATATGTGTCCCATATATATATATATATATATATATATATATATATATATATATGCTTTTGTATGCATTTACAAGTCCCGCTCAGCCTTGCTTTGACACATTTGGTACATAAATCAAGAGTCTAGGCCATATTCTGCCTGACAGTTGGGGGCTGCTGCTGCTGTTGACTATTGGTTGCGGGATTATGTCAACTGACTCGCAGAGCCTGCAAATTACATAAAAGCTACTGGGCCGGGCCCTTGATCTTTATAGGAGCAACCCTCTGCACACATTTTGTAGTCGGCGCAAAATGCAAGGAGAGGAGAAAAAGAGCTATAACAAAAAATACAATTTTATGCACTTCGTTGCAGCTGCGATGGACACAGTGGCACCAACTGAGACACCCCCCCCCCCCCCCCATTCACCGCATTCAACCATCCTTGATTTCTCTTGATGCTGAAAATAGTATTCACACACTCACACACACACACACACACACAACGATGTACATATACAAGTTTTATTGCGTCACTTCTCAAGCCGCGTTGTTTTGAGCATCCATTTTTTATGTGCATTTACACGGCCAACGCTGTGAAATGGATTATGAGTGCAACAAAAAGTCAGCAAGATATGAAAAAAATAAATAAATTGTAAACTGAATTGAAATACCTGGCTATATGTACGAATGTGCTGTATGTGGATATATATGCGTTAACAAATATAAATGTTTAGCAAATTTATGCGCTTATTTTTGAATATTTTATGTGTTTATTTTTTATGCACAAATGCCCAGAAAGTTAGCATTTTAATGCATCGCATTAAGTTGAGGTGCTTGTATTTTTATTTGGTGTTTGGATTGCCGCTGTTTATAAATGTATTTCAATTCGCCAGACCACAGATGTCGAGATTATGTACTGTGTCACAAATATATATATATATATATAGTTCCAGGGGTAGGCGACGCTTTAAGGAAAGTGTCGCTTGGGCGCAGCACGCAGTTGGCATTATAAATAATAAAATAAATACCCAAATATATATGTATTTATGTACATACATACATGCATTCACTGGCCATAAGTATGTATAATTAGAGCCGCATTCAGACTCATTTTTCGTTTCACTTTTATGGTTACGCGTTACTGGTAGCTGGTCGATATGCCGCATTTTCTGTGTTTATTTACTGCAGATTTCCATGACCCATACAATGGCATTTTGACTGGCATTTATTTGCGCTTGTAGGCAGTTCAAATAAGTGTCACGAATTGTTATTATTATTAGGAACTAATTGAATGTTACTTTGAGTGACCATATAAGGAATGTCATTTAACCACAGTCAAACATTAAACTGTATTAATTTTTCCACTATTTCCAAGCGTGTTGATCGAATTTTAAGAAATTACATCACTTACGTTATAGATGGCAAATAGGATGGGAAATCATTAGCTTTCTAGCTAAGAACTTAAATACATTTAGATTCCATACCAGGTGTTATAAGGCAAGGCAATCGATATAAAGGCAACTGAAGGCCTTCGAAATTTTACACAAATTGTTTTATGATTGCTTCTTTTGATCGCGACACGCATATTTGTGCGTGTGTGTGTATGTTTGTCTGGGTACAATGTTTCGTGTGACATGCAACATTATAAACATTCAAATGCTTGTCATGTTTATATGACCAAAAAGATCATTTGACACGCGCATGAATACAAAGGCAGCCAAAGGAACTTGATACAAGCTCAATTACAAATATTTTATATATATTTATATATATAAAAAAACATATATATTACAAATAATAAATAGCAGAGTATTGATGATTTGATTGACAATGAATTTGAAATACTTGATGATTAAGTTATTATGATTTTGCCTTAAGGGACAGTTGGCAATTGGTGCATAATATGCACATCTGATTTTGATCTAGTCTGGTTGGATAACTGAGATGAAGACTCAAGAGATTTTATTATGCTTGTTTTTTTATTGGGGGGTTTTTTTTTTATCGCGCATAAATGGGAAAACAAATAAATAACAGAATGCTGCAAAGTGTAATGAGGATGTTGAGACGTGCAACGCGCCTCATGCGGCACAGGCGCAATGGACCTTGAGTGTTGCTGTGTGTGTGTGTGAGTGGTTGTGTGTGTGAGTTGATTAAGAAACCTTCTAAAACATACGTAATTCTTTCCATTTCTTGTTTTTGTAGTTGACAGTAAAACATTCAAAGTAAAACAAATGTTTTATTTGCTTTGGTTTTTTGGAGAATAACTCAAATTTCAAGGATCACAATTGCAGAGAGATCAGCAAAAGAACCCACACACTTAAAGGAAAATCTCAATACTGGATTAGATAACTTCAAAGCAAACACTTTCCGATTGCACTGACAAAAAAAATGAAATCAAAGTATAGTTAATATTTTTTAAATATAATATGTGTATTGGCCACGTCAAGAAGTCTCTCAGAGTTGCTGCCGGCGCGTGTTGCAAAGTAAAGCCTCAAACAAGACGCAAACTAAAGGATGCTCTTCAATCTGTATGTCATAACAATGGGACAAGCCACAAACACTCTAAACAAAAACAAAGAAAAACCCAAAGAGCAACTTGATAACCGAAAAAGTTGGCTTGCAATGGGATTCACATATCAAGACAAATATAGAAATTGTAAGATGAACCAACGAAAAGTGTTGCAAGCAACTTGTGCCTTAACACTATGATCAATTATTTGCCACACACACACACACATATATATATATATATATGCAAATCTTTCATGTGATTGGATAAGCCACGATTTGGCGATTGAGCACACAATATCACATCATAAACGGCACTTAAGTGTCGATTAAGAATCCAAATTTTTTAATTTTATTCGATTTGTGAATCTGTTACATACTCATTGTATTGTCAATGTGTGTGCATGCACAGATATATATAATATATACTTATTTATTTATACATAATGTGCGTTTGGCTGTTATACATAATTAATCACTGCATTTAATATTTGCATAAATTATACATACATATGACTTTTGTAAATATTTGTGTTCTTAAAAGTTCTACACTATTTCTACGCTAAGATTTACGAATGTTTTAAAACAGATATTTTATTGTTGCCGATTGCTTTTCTACAGCTTGTTATAATACATATATTTGTATATATATATATATATATATATATATTTTTTTTTTTATATATTTTTTTAATATATTTTTCAGTTGTTTTCTTTTGCCGCTTTTGCCGCGCGCCGTCGCCGTCCGTTGCGTCTGACACGCGAAACACGTAACACCGCAATGAAGTCGACAGGCGAAAGACAAAATATTTTGGCCCGCCAGCCGAAAAACAGCAAAGCGAAAATGGCGAATACGCTGGCAGTGGCACTGGCAGAGGCAGAAAGCAGAAAGCAGAGACCAGAAAGCAGAGGCCACAAAGCAGAAAGCAGAAGGCAGCAAAGCAGCAAAGCAGACTTGGCCGACCTGGCACAACGGCCACAACACACACGACTACAAAATTTTCTGTCTTGTGGCCAGCGGACGAGCGGGGAAAACATTTGTGCGAAGGCAGTATAATAAAAAAACAACAACCACAACAACAGCAACAAATATAAAAAACATAAAAGAACAGAAAAATGAAACGGCGGCAACATCTCGGCAACGGCATCGGCATCGGCATTGGCATCGAAACGACGGCAAAGCTAAATGCACGTGTTACTTGTACCAGAAAAACAATAAAATACAGGAAAATGTGGTACAAGCGGCGAACTGAGAGAGAGACAGACAGAGAGAGAGAGCGAGGAATAATAGAAAATACACAGAATGAAACGGAGTGAGAGAAAGAGAAGGAGAAGGAGAAGGAGAGAGAGAGAAATGTCGAATAAAAGAGCAGGCTAATAGCAAGCGCAATTGCAATTGAGAGTGTTACAAACAGAAACAAGCTTTTTTGGCTCTCTGTTTTTGTGGTGAATTTTGAGTGGCACACACGTGTTCCACTTTTCAAGCGCACCATTCCAAAACCGCAGTGCAACACATACCATCGAACGCACAGAAAACACCGCACATCCAAGTCCAACCCACCCACCCCCTTGTTGTTACTATGTTCTGTCCAAAATGTGTTTTGCCAAGGGAAATGGAAATGGAAATGGACACGTTTATTCGTGTGCAAATGTATGTGGACGAGTGCGAGTACGTATGCAAATACATACACACACACACACACACACACATTGTATTTACATATGTGTGTCTTGTTCATACGGAATTTGTGTCGAGCGGCAGTGTTTGCACTTTTTTTGTTTTGACTAATACAAAGCGTAAGCCGAGTTAAGTATTCTTTATTCTTTTTTTTTTTATTATTGTCGCCTGGTGTTCTTTTGAAATCACACAAAAGTCCACCGTGACACAGATGTGACAGATTCTTAAAGAGTGTTCCATCTGCAAGAATTACTATACTAATTCTATATTGAACATACATGTTCTCGATTTCTATATGCATTAGCATAAAAGTACAATAAATTTCGAATTGGGATTCCGGCTGACAGCTCAATTTGTTACAATTTAAGCATTAGGTTTAGAGTAGATTTGAAAAGTTTTTACAACATGTCGTATGTGTAATATGCCCATACACATTCACAGCTATAAGTAATTAAGAAAATCGATTTGTATGAGATTATATAAATATTTAAAAGAAATAATAATACACTATTTCGAAATTCTTTGTAGTGTTATTTCACAAAAATTTCTGTTTTTTTTTTTACGTCGTATGCGCAATATGTCCATATATCGAACGAACACAACTACACATATAAGTCCAAGTTACTACAAGTGCCACTAGGAAAGGCAGCTTGTGAACTAATTGTCTTGTACTTATACTCGAATGTAAATAATATATAGACGTGGGATACAAACATATTGTTCAGCAGCAATTATTCATATAAATATTCTATGCGGCGGTTTTCCCCATTGGACTTAAATGCGTAAAAGCAAGGAGAGTTAAGCAACAAATAATATGGATAGCTTTCAGTCAATTATCAAACAATTATTTGCGAAAATTCTTTAAATATTATTTACTATTTCTTTGAATATATGCAAGTATTTAAGCATAGTTTCCAACATGCTGCTTGAGGTTGATGTCTTGGCTAACTAAGCATCGATTCCTTTCACACGGTCATTAAAGTGTTGCGGAAGCTGAAAAGCCAAAAGCTTTGCATCGCCAACAAAATCACGACCCTTACATGACGCATTCAAAAGCTCTCGGGGAGAGTTTTGCAGCGGGTGTGCGCATTTTATTGCTGGGAGCACCAAGAAAATGTGCTGCTGCTGCAGAATTGATTTTATGTGAATTGAAACCTAAAAGTAACTCTGTCAAAGTCTATAAATTATAATTTACTGATTGTAAATTTGTAATTCTATTAAATTATTTATTTTATTAATTAAATTGAAGGAACTGGAAAAGCACTTGAAAGCTTCTGAGCTTCAAATGACTTTGATTGGCCAATGATTTTCAGCACGTGCCAACGGAACATATATCATATCAAGTTGAAAGTTGTAATTGGAATACAATTTTTATTGATATACTCACATGCGATGGTAGGCATCCGGCTGGGTCTGGGCACATGTCACGGACTGCTCGGACTCCGTAGAATCATCGCGCAGCGTCGCAACGCCGAGCGGTAGTATGGGTATTATAGCAGCTGTGGCAGCTGCAGCTGTTGCTGGCGGTCCCGCCAATGCCCCCGTGTATGCTGTCGGCGGCGTTTCCGTAAAGTTTTGCGTTTGCGGAGATGGTGTCGTACTTACGGCCTCCTACACGAAGCCCAGCGCAAAAAATATGAGAAAGAGGACAAAACACAAGTTATTAAGGGGATTGCTCACATTACCAAAAAAAAAAAAAACAGTGCACAAAGATTAAAAACACACAAAAACCTTGAATTCAGCTGCGCTCGGCACCGAGAAGCGCTTGCGTTCGTAGAGAGCTTCACGCTCGATGGAGCGGCTACGGAAGGCTGGCGGCAGTGAGCGATCTGGTGGTGTTTGCAACTTGGGCGTCTCCGGCGTATGAACCCGTCCACCAGCGCTGGATTGTGTTGCAACACTTTGTTGCAGCTGCAATTGTTGGCGCTGATATTGCTGTTGTTGTTGCTGTGAATGTGACGATGTTGTTGGTGGACTTTTTTCGTTTTGAGATTGCTGCTGCTGCTGTTGTTGTTGGTGTTGTTGTTGTTGCTGTTGTTGTTGTTGTTGTTGTTGGTGCTGCTGCTGCTGTTGTTGTTGTTGTTGTTGGTGTTGTTGTAACTGGTGTTGCTGTTGTCTCTGCTGGTTCTGCTCCTCACGCTTTTGCTGGCGTCGTATTTCAAAATCCAGCAAACGTGCCTCTCGGTTCTCCTTGTCGCGCTGTTTACATGCAATTGTTGCAAAGTGCATTTTAACTATAAATTCATCAGCCTTAGGCTCATTATTTTGCTTAATTACGAGAAGTGCGTATGTAGTATCTCATCTTTGGGCTCACTTCTTGTTCGCTCAAGCGATTCTTTGATTTGATTGATGAAGAAACGCGTGCATAAATTTCATTTAATTTTGTTTTGGCTTTTTTTCTTTTTTGTTTATGATTTAATAGGTGTTTGTTTTTAAATTAATTTTTTGTTTGGGTTAGAGATGCGTCTGCTTGCACACACAAACACACACACGCGCACACACACGCACACACGTACACACACACACACACACACAAGTACACGTGAATGAACACGCGACACTCACACACACACACACAAACAGTCAGAGAATTAGAAAAAAAAGAGAGAGAGAGACAGGAGAGAGAGAGAGAGAGAGAGAGGGAGAGAGAGAGAGAGAGAGAGGAGGAGGAGCACAGAGACACTCACTCACCTTGTAGTTAATCGCGTCCTGCTCTTCCTTTTTGGCCTCACGCTCGTTGCGCTGCCGATCGCGCTGCTTTTCCTCGTCGCTTTGCGCTGTTTTGCTGTCTGCGTTGGTTTTGTTGTTGTTGTTGTTGTTGTTGTTGGTAAACGAATGAAAGAGAAACAGAAACGAAATGCAGATAACTAATAACTAATTGGTACGGTAAATTGAACTGCCGTCGACTGCAGACTGCACGTTCCATGCGCATTTCGAAAGAAAGAGAACCTTTCAAAATAAAACCAATCATTCGCATACAAAACATATAAAACCTAAAAAAAAATACATACATATTTACATAGATAGTTGAGGATCAGGACGACAGTATCTGAATAAGCATGCAGTACATATGTACATAAATAGTTAAAGATTCACATTCGCATTCAGAGAAGACACACTAAATTGCACTACGTCCCTTTTGCATTCATTCGTGCACAATACTAATACAAATACAAATACACTAAAAAAAAACATACTAATTTTTACATTGATCTAACTACTACTAATGGGTACTACTAATAAGCAAAACTATTGTTTTCACACTGGTATGTAGTTGTTGTTGTACTTATGTATGTATGTACATTTCATAGATGGATCAGTTTCAATATATTTGGGCACATAAATCTTCGAATGTTTCCCGTATACCGATTTCTGCGACTCTCTTTATATGCATATCGAGTTGGCCTAAAAGTGCACACATTCCAATTGAACCTATTCAGCTAAGACAAATAAACTGGAATAGAGTTATAACTTATTCGCATTTAATTGATCCAATCCTTTTTATTTATTCAAATATTTGAATTTTTTTTTTCTTAGATTAGATCTTTTTAAGCGTGTGAAGCTCTAGCGAAGTTAGTTGCAACATAGAAATAAAGCAAAAACTAGCTTTAAACTTAAAAGTTGTCTTTAATAGAATTGTAATATAAATTTCAATATATACTTTACAGAAAGAAAATAGATTTTAAGAGAATTGTTTTTATTGCAATTTTCCAATTGTAATTTAACGTATTAAACTGAAAAAATATATTTAAAAAAGTGATTGACTTCCGCATTAATTAAATATTGTGAAGATTAGTTTTAATTTGTATATATTTAAGTAAAAAGTGTAAAAGTGTATATCAAATGTATACTTTTAATGCTTGCTGAACTTTCAAGAACTTAACTTTTTTTTTAAATAAGCTGAATTGATTTAAGCTAACGGCTTTATTGTGCAACTACATAAGGCTTCTAGTCATACTAGTATATCTCTGCAAGTACTATTTTCAATATGTAGCCGGGTGGGGGAAAGTGTAGAAAAAGCTAATGATATTGGGTGATGTTGGCTGTTGGCAGTTGGCAAATGTGTGGGTTAAGTGGCCTTCGATATGTATTAATATAGTGACATCCATATATATATAAGTATTGTATACAAACAAGTGTACATACCAGTTTCGAATGGTGTTAGTTGGGCTTCTGCTTATTTCATAAACATTGCACTTAGTACAATAATTGTATTAAGTGCAAAGTACATACATATATATATGTGCATGTATGTACATATGTATGTGCCATAACCTTTAAAAGGGAATCACTCGAAGCGAGAAATATGACAGAGACTCAGAGAGGTGTTCTACTTATGCACTTATCTATGTGCATACAGCTATTGTACATACCTACTTATGTACTGCAATGTACAGCTATGTGTTAGTAGTGTTGAACAAGAGCAAACTATATGAGAAACGAGACGAAACGAAACGAAACGAACCAAGAAACGAAACGAAATGGATGAACTAAAAATAAATATATGTATTTATTGTACTATTTATGTACTATGTACTATGTACTATGTACTATGTACTATGTACTATGTACTATGTACTATGTACTATGTACTATGTACTATGTACTATGTACTATGTACTATGTACTATGTACTATGTACTATGTACTATGTACTATGTACTATGTACTATGTACTATGTACTATGTACTATGTACTATGTACTATGTACTATGTACTATGTACTATGTACTATGTACTATGTACTATGTACTATGTACTATGTACTATGTACTATGTACTATGTACTATGTACTATGTACTATGTACTATGTACTATGTACTATGTACTATGTACTATGTACTATGTACTATGTACTATGTACTATGTACTATGTACTATGTACTATGTACTATGTACTATGTACTATGTACTATGTACTATGTACTATGTACTATGTACTATGTACTATGTACTATGTACTATGTACTATGTACTATGTACTATGTACTATGTACTATGTACTATGTACTATGTACTATGTACTATGTACTATGTACTATGTACTATGTACTATGTACTATGTACTATGTACTATGTACTATGTACTATGTACTATGTACTATGTACTATGTACTATGTACTATGTACTATGTACTATGTACTATGTACTATGTACTATGTACTATGTACTATGTACTATGTACTATGTACTATGTACTATGTACTATGTACTATGTACTATGTACTATGTACTATGTACTATGTACTATGTACTATGTACTATGTACTATGTACTATGTACTATGTACTATGTACTATGTACTATGTACTATGTACTATGTACTATGTACTATGTACTATGTACTATGTACTATGTACTATGTACTATGTACTATGTACTATGTACTATGTACTATGTACTATGTACTATGTACTATGTACTATGTACTATGTACTATGTACTATGTACTATGTACTATGTACTATGTACTATGTACTATGTACTATGTACTATGTACTATGTACTATGTACTATGTACTATGTACTATGTACTATGTACTATGTACTATGTACTGTGTACTATGTACTATGTACTATGTACTATGTACTCTTTGCAAACACAGAACTGGGAATTCAATGATTTCTGCAACCACAACAAAACTATCTAATATTATAATATAAATGATAATAATCATAATAATAGTTATAATATAGAAACCATAAGCTAGGCGATAGATTTTAAATTGTTCAATTTAGGCAACACTACGAGACCAGAGTGAGACAGAGAGTGAGAGAGAGAGAGCGAGAGAGCGAGTTTGAGTGAGACTGGCGTACTCCTTACCTCGATAAGTGTCAGTTGGTTTTGTTGTTCTTTGTTGATGTTGATGTTGTTGATGATGTTGTTATTGTTGTTGTTGTTTTGTAATTTTTGTAATTTTTGTAATTTTTGTTATTGTTATTGTTGTTCTTGTCGGAGATGTGTCGGTTGTATGATATTTTAGCATTTCAATTTACAACCGTTCGAGTGTTGCGTGTGCAAAGCAGACGAAATTTCTTCTAGTTTTTAATATTTTTTCTTTTTGTTTTAGTTGATTTTTTTTTTTGCATCTGTTGTTATTCTTTTTTGTTATTTTGTTTTTATTTTGAACAGCGGCGTTTCCGTTTAACGGCGAATTTAGCAGCGTGCGTGTGTGTTTGTGTCTGTGTGTGGGTGTGGGTGTGAAAAGGGCAGTTTAGAGTTACCAGGCACAACAAATGCCACTGCTGTATATGCAATGGCAGTAGGTGTGTGTGTGTGTGAATTGGTGTGTACGTGTGTTTGTGTGTTGTATTGTTTTTTGTATTGTGTGTTGTTCAATTGTTAAGGTCGAAACGCTGAGTATATTCAAATTCTCTTGATTGCTGCTATGCACATACATTCGCGGATGTGTGTGTGCGTTTGTGTGTTTGTCTACGATTCATGTTCAATGCTGATGTACCGTTAGATGTTGTTGTTGATGTTGTTGTTGTTGTTGTTGTTGTAATGTATGGCAAGTATTACGAATACGATCTTGCTAGAATATTAGTAGCTGAGCGGTGGCGTTACGTGGTCGTGGAAGTGGGCGGTGGGCGGTGGTTGTGTCAAGGTGGATTAACGACACAATATCAAGAAAAAAAGAAAGAAAGAAACAACAAAATGTGAATGATTATTAATTTAGTCGTAACGATTTGCTTTGCATTGCTTTGCTCTTGAGTTTTACCAGTATTTGATGTATGTACGTTCATTTTAAGCAAAATCAATTGTAACATTTTTGTTTTGTTGTTGCAGCAGCAGCCACAGACCAAAAAAAATTGTACGAGTGAAACGAGTGAAATTCACAAAAATAAACAAAAAAAAAAAATATAAAATTCATTTCCTCATCTTTCCCCATACTCGTCACGATTTCTAAAGTTTACATTTGCGATTCGCATGCTAAACACAATTCTAGCAGATTTATAATTATTCGAGAAGATTTTTTTCAATTATTTCCGAGTTTTTTTTCTTCTCCTTTTTTTAACTAATTCTTTTTAAGTTGTCGTCTTGTTGTTCTGTAAATTGTTGACTACATACATACATACGTAGGTCGATATACATATGCCTAGTGGATCGATATTCAAAGTGAAATAAAAACAGATAACATAAAATTGAAATAGTGACTGATTTTATAAAGTGTTGTACTATCTAGTGTACATACTGATATAGCATTTAGAACACGGTACTTAGCACTCGTACTACACGATAAAAAGTCTCATGTTAATAAAGGTATCCAAGAAATTGGAGATACATAATCAATATTTAATATACATACACATAATTTTGTACTGATATAGAGCATAGTATATAGTTTTACATCTATGAATATACGATTCAGGTTCACTTAGTTACATACGTACGTATACAAACGCAAGAATATTTAATCGAACTGTAAACAGAGCAAGAGACTGGGTACATTTAGAGACTTGCCGGTATATAGGAAACAAACTAAAGATCCAAAAACAAAATTATAAAAAAGACGTACAAGAAATCAAAATTGCTGCAACTCACACATCGTACATGCAACTTACTTGAGGAACCGCCGCCAGCGCCAGGTGGCGGATAGGAAAACCAAAATTGATGTGCCAGTTTGAAGTGGCCCAATGATGGGCTTGCTGCAACACACAAAAGAGAAAGAAAAAATAGAATCATTAACATATTGCATTAAACAAACAATTTAGATGAAAATTCTTTTGCTATTTTAAGGCCCCAAGGTAATTATTTGTCTAAATATTTGCCAAGTAATGTTTTCATTTTTACATTTTTAAATACATTTTTCTTACTGCGCGAGATCACACTGATCATTAATTGAAAATTACTACAAATATAGAATATATATCTTGATATACAATCAAGTTATTTGCAATAATAGCTTAACTATGAATATATTTATTCTATTTATCAGGGGAGTCTCAAAAATCGAGATATTTTACTCATTCGTTTCAACGCACATAAATTTGTATCCTTTTTTTTTTACTAACTCATCTGGGAAATCTTGTCACCCAGTGTCAGGAAATGAGAATAGTATTTGAATGAGGTACGGCTAAGCCAAATAAGACCATGTCAGGTAAAGGGGCTTAAAACAGTTTGTGGTTTGCGTTTTCTTCGATTATTTTCAATTGCGTAGCAAAGTGTAAATTTTCTAGCCAATTTGCTTTTAGGCTTATTGTACTTATGCGAGACACAAGTAGATAAATACTCACCAATTAACTAGTATCGTTTACTTAGTTTATGTTTGCAGAAAGAACAGCTCCGTTTCCATTCGTTTCTATTGTTTATTTAATTTAAATTTTAATTTTTACTTTCAGCGATTTGCTTATGCTACTTTTTTAAGTCCATCGTACCGAACGTGGCAAAAAAAAAAACATTTTACATTTTTAAATACATATGAATATGTCGGAATGAGTGCTTAGACAAAAATTTATATATATGTGGAAATGATGTTCGTATGTATGTATGTAATTTCACATAATTATACATGCACATACATAGCACAGCCATCGAAACAGTAGGAAGTAGGTGCTATAAACCCATATAATTAGCACTTGAACAATAAAAAAAATTCCACCATTTTGTTTATGACTATTAAATACTTTCAATTTCAATTACTATGCTAATACCATATAACTTTTCACATTATTTTTGTCTTGATATTGGGAATAAATGTAGAAGCTTGAGTGGAAAACTTAATCCGACGAATGAAGTCTCGAAAATGCAAGCAAATCAAATAAAACACACACATGCACACCCACATTCATTCGATGCTTGTGTGGTGCACAACAAACAAATAAACAAAAATGCACAACTTATTCAATGATAAGGCAACATTCACAATTAATAAAAATAACCGTCAATTTCGATTGCTGGCAATAACTGTGCTAAGATTAACACAACTGAACTGGCGGCCCACAAGCGAAAAGTGTTGAACGAAATGCACGCAATCTGTCGCATTTGCAACATTTTCAACTGTAATTTAATTGAAGAGGACCTACAATGTTGAATATTAGCAAACACTGCGCTGCCGTTTATCGCTAGTCGTGAGTCGAGGAGGGTTCTGCAAGTACGAACAAGTATCCAAACGCCAGCAGCATCAAATGTTTGTCGTCGGCCTTCGCAAATGCACAGCGCTGACGCTGTCGCTGTCGCTGTCTTTGTCGCTGTCGCCGTCGACAGTGCCGCGTCACTTCGCTAGCGCCATCGCTATCGGCGGTCGGCTGTCGGCAGTCAACAGTCGGCAGTCGGCAGTCGGCAGTCGGCTGTCGGCTGTCGGCAGTCGGCAATAGGAGGCCGTTCGGCCGCTTGGCATTTCGCTTCGTATTCAGTTACTGCAGTTGCACCATACGGTCGAGTGGGGCTCAGTTCTCATTCTCATTCTCAATCTCATTCTCATTCTCTCTTCCCTTCTTTTGTTGTTGTTCATTCTCCGAGTGAACTCTCTGACACTCGGCGTTATTAACGTCGCTTTTCTTTTATTTGGCATTGACGATTTGAAGCCAAAAGCAAGGTGCACCATCAAAAAACAAAAAGAAAAACATTCACAACACTAACACTGATACAAAGATGTACATGTCAATTATTTAAACAGTTGTTCATGTGCATAACTATTTACTTGCGTGTAATTAAAGTACACGCATAGGCACACACGCACACACACACACCTACACACTTACACACATGTAGGGCACATAATGCTGGCAAACATCCCATGTGCGAATATGATGCGCCTTTTGCTGACATCATCATAATGATATGCCTAAAATAAAAATATGCTTTCAAAGTTGGGCAACTCTTGTACTCGTTTCTGACACCATTGATAATATAACGCCTACGACTATTTCGGAATCATCAGCAGTTTTATCATTTCATGTTTTATCAATGAATTATACTAAATAGTTTATTTAATCGACCAAATATTACACAATAACTTAACTTTAAAGTTACTGAAAATTACAATTTTACGCCATAAGGAATACAAAGTGGTCTAGCAGTCTGTTCAGAGAAAATATAAAAGCCGGATAGAAACACTCTCACAATCAGAACGGACAGGAAATAATGACACAATATATAAGCACATGTTCCTTAGATATATACATAGTAAATAATTGAAGCTTTTCATACGGACTTATTGATAGGTTGGAAAGCAAGTCGACAACGGTCCGATAATTCGTTAATTTGGTTAATTTGCTTGTGCGTGGTGAGGGCCAGATAATTGGTTACCCTTTATAACAAATTAGCAGCACGCTAAGGCCAAAACGAGCACTCCCACACCCAAACTCACAAAAGTACATACGGATATGTGGTAAGACATTATATATGAACAATACGTGGCACAGTCCGCTTAGTGGTAGCATAGGCAAGTTTGGCAATGCAATGCAACAACTAAGAATATTCCAATTTTTGCACTTATATAAATAAATAAAACAGAAAACAATAAACAAAAAGCACAGAGAGATAGTTAAAAAAAAAATAGACACTTATCCGTACCATTGGCTACACACGAGTAGCCAAAACCGGAACAAGCTAAATCAGGGCACGTTTGATGCGTGAAGTGAGACTTGTCGGGGACTTGCAGTGTGTGTGACTGTGGCTGCTGGACTTGATTGTGCGACTGGTGCGCCCACGTTGCCTCGTTGCTGCCCAAACTATGCACATTGTCTCATAACGGATGCCTGATTACAGCCGAGAACGAGGGCCAACAAATGGTTAAACTTTAACGAGCCACGAAGGAGCGAAATGGCGAAAACATCATCGACACTCTCTATTTTGCTGGTATCGAGAGCGCATGGCTCTCAACACGACTGCGTGGGAAAGTGGGAATTCGCCGAATGGCCCAGCGCGAAATTTGCATGAATCCTGTTCCCTATTTTTAATCACGATTTTTACACTCTCCGTTTTTTTTGCACGGATACGTCATATTTGCAACTAGCCCTGAAACGTATTATTATCTATAAGGGGCATCGTTTTTCAATTTACACTGCAATATATATACATATCAATAGCACATATATATGAATATATATATATATATATATATATAATATATATGTATATATATGAATATATATATGCATACGCACATGTGTATACATATATATATTTAACATCTAATGCGATCTGTTGAAAATTCAAATATATGTCTCTATTATTTTAGAAACACTTGACACTCCCATTTAAAATATTGAAAAAATCGTAACAAAAAAACTTATCGCTTAACGATGGAACGCCGAAATATCGATACCTTTCGGTACAATTCGTTGACAAGCAATCTGGTACAACAGACAAGGAAAGGGCATCGATGCTAGCGTATGATGTGACTATCAGAGTACTTAAAGTATCGAAAAGTAAATACATGCGCCAACTTACGTAATCGTCTGCAGTTTCTAAGATAACTTGAAAAGTATTGCGCAGGTCTGACCCAAAACAACTTTCTGAGCAATAATTATTTCTACTTTAAATTTTAGTTATATTATTTTCAGGATGTTAGTATTAAATTTCTTGTACAATACAAGAAAGAAGATTATACCCTTACGAGCTGAGAATCAGAATAGAAAATAGATATATGAATTAAAAAAACGGTTTTAATAAATCACTCAATATTTAGTAATATCAACTCCATTTTATGCTTTATTTTTTTTTTGAGCACTCGACCTGTCCCAAATGTGCGATAAGGTTTGGTTAAATTATTTTACAAATTGACACATTCGTCGATTTACATACATCATATGTTCTTTTTTTCTACATTTATGAATTTTGCATATCATTCATGAAAATTTAAACGCAAAACAGTTATGACAGATCTCGTTGCGATGACAATTCATTCATTTTTGTAATAAGTACATACAATACATACATATTTAGTTTTCAGTGCAGCTTCAACGCAACGGTTTTAATAATGTCACCAACACAAAGAAACATTTTTAAATTTTTCTTTTTTTTTTTGGTTGTTTTTTTTTTATATATATATATATGTACATATATTTACGCATACGTAAGATTTAAACGAGTAATTACTATGACTAACAATCAAAGCTGTGCAAATCGAAAAATTTGTTTTTTTAGCTTTAGTTTTTTTTGCTTTCTTTTATTTTTTGATTTCCGAAACACCAATCAATTCCACTTTCGCTAAATTTGATTAAAATCGCGATTGCTTGTATTGAAAAATCCCATATGCATGAAATATGGGAGATTAAGACCAGTTCTAATAGTTTATATATATATATATATATATATATATATTTTTTTTTTGCTTATAATTTTAGTGTTGCCAATTTTATATTGTTGTATCCAGATTACTAAAAATATTATTGCCAGCAGAATCAACAAAATGGTATCAGCGAAGTATAAACATCCGAAAGTTATATTAAGATCAGTTAAAATTTTTTGATTTCTTGCAGTTATTGTAAAGGCAACCTTGTTTTTTAATATTCAATTTTGTTGACTTTTGATTTGGCAACACTGTTCATTATAAGTATATGTACATACATTTGTACTAGTTACTGTCTGTCAATATTAGTGGTTTACCTATGGGCGAAGTTTATTATTGCGTGGTGAATCGATAGGCCAAAACTCACAAAGAATTAAAGGAAAAATGAAATGAAAATATTAAAAAAAAAAATAAATGTAATTGCATTAAATGAATAGTGAATGTAAGGCCTTAAACTAAAATATTTCATTTGTAGATAGATATATATTAATGTAATTTCATAAGAAAAAAAATTGTGAATTATATTACAATTTTTCGCCCCGACGATTTTTAAAAAGATAAGCCACATTTATAACGTGATAATACTTGCTTATGTACTATTAACATTTACAATTCTTCTCATTGCAACTTTGTTGCAATCTCCGATTTTATACACACTTAAATCAGCTCCTCACATTTACGATTTGATGCAGTATTTTAGGTTAACCCCAATCTTCGGTATCAGAGTATAAAAATACATAAAACCAAACATAAAAAACATGAAAAGCTGCTATCCTTGACATTTAGTTCACAATGTAAATGCAAAACGATTATTATTTTCCTAGTTTGTTGTAAGTTTTTTGATTTTGGTATATACCATAAAATACATGAACACTATGGGCCAGAGCGAGATAGCATCCTGCAGGCCTACAAACCATTCAAGATTGCTGATCCACTTACATATTTTCGCAACTTAAGAAAACTATATCCTAATGGAACATGTTCGTTAACAATAAGCTCCATGAACACAAAAAAATGAACATATGTTTTTAGTGAAGCACATTTTGTTCTACAACTCTGATTCCTTAGCACATTACATGTTGTACTCTTGTTAAATATATTTTCATTCTCACAATGATGAGAGAATTTGAGTTTAGGTTCTTTTTGGTTAACAGACGAACGAGCAAAGATATTTCGATTGGATATATATATATATTTGCCCGTTCATTAGACAGCGTAGTCTTTTTTTGAATAATTTTAATTACAATATTTATCCTGGCCCACTACATACATCTTGCTTTTAGGCAAGTATAATCACGGCATAAATAACTGGCTGTCAAAATATACATTTAAAATTATATAAAATTCACGTCATTTACAGGCCTAATCATTTACTTAACATCAACAAAATTACACAGCCAGTTAGGCAGATAGTTAATATATATGCTTTGCCTAAAGAATCTGAGGAGTTCAGTTTCTTAGCCCTACACTTACAACATCATAATCATAATCATAATCATAATCATAATCATCGTCATTCTCATTGTCATTCTCTTTTCATCCTCATCGTAACAAAATCGTATTATTAATTATGTAATAGGGAATGTTTCTGGTGAAGACTTATGTAACATCATTTGAGTTTATGTGATAGTCGAGAGCGTTGTCAATTGCATAGTCTTGGTTGATGGCGATGCCATCGGTGACGGCGTCGGTACAAATAGGCTGGACGAAGCAGTTTCCGTTGTTAGACTGCGTTCCTCGTAAACCCCACCGCGATCCTAATGTAATAATATTACAAATTATGTTCAAGTGAGTAAATTACATATATATAAAAACAACAATAAGAGCAACTTACTTGCGATTTGTCGTATTTGAACCGTTTCCAGATGTTTGTCTTCGGCTCCATTGGTGTGCCGTCAACGTTGTAATTAGGATTCGAGAAAGTCAGTACTGATCGGCTGGAGCCGCGCGAGCTACGCTTTGAGCTTTTCCGATTCGTATTAAAAGCGAGCACTGCAAAAGCGAGAGCCAAAAATGAACACCTAATTCTACAGATTGTGGGTTGTATAAGGATGCTTACTAAATATCACTAGCATTATAATGACCACCATGACAATGACAACGCCGAGCGCAATGAGCACAAACAATTCACGCTCGTTGTCCTCCTTTTTCTTGAGGTCATTATCCTGACGGTTATTGTTTTCGTGATTTTCAGTCGATGCGTTGTCATCATTCAGTTCGTCGGAGTAATCGGGATCACCTTCAAAGCGTGCTGGGACCAACTCTTTGGGCGCAATCAAACATGGTCGACCATCGCTTTCGGGGCGATCCGGGCAGGCGCACACATAATCAACGGCACGATAAAAGCACAGATGCGAACACCCGCCATTGTCCTGGGCACACTGATTCCAGCTCTTCGCCTGGCGCTGCTGCGACACGGCACGTATGTCCAGGGCACCGCTCAGCGCATCTCGCACCTCGAATGGATAGCTGTAGCCCATGCGGGGCACTCGCTGGGAGCGGTAAACAGACTTGTTGTACCAATCGGTCCAATATATGTTGCTCTCAAACTGAATGCGATAATGGTTAAAGTTAGAATATGCCATAAAACTGTGACTGAATCCGGCTTACCATGGTAAGGCCAAATGGGTGTGGTGCATATGGCACAATGGTCTGTCGGCGTTTGCCATTAAAGTCCACCTGGCCAATATTGTCCTCAAGCGCATCCGCCCAAAGCAAGCGTCGGTTGCTGTAAGAGGTCAAAAGTTACCAAATATATATTTAATATTATAAAACAGCAATAATATTTTACAATTTAGTAATAATTACTAACGAAAATATCTATCTTTAGCCAAGCGCCTCAATTTTAATTTCTTTTTTGCACTTACTTATCATGTGCGAAAGAGACACAAACATTGTTTTGTTATGGCGAAAAAGATAAGGATAGCACTATATATATGTGAGTGAAAAGAGATGACAAATATACCGATGTCGGCCATATTCTGTCCCGCTCCGTAACACAAAAGTAACTTTTGGCAATTGCTATCTCATTCGATAATTTAGAAGACATTTGAAAATCAAATTGAACTGCTTATAATTTGCTCCCCTCTTTTTTTTTTTTGTAATGGTATGTTCTTATTGTTGTTTCCCAATTTCTGGTTTTATAAGGAACTTACGCAAAATCAATGGTTAGACCAGTTGGAAAACCAACGCCCGATGTCACAATGGGGGTGCGACTGGAACCATCTAGGTAACTGCGTTCGATTTTCGACGGCGAATCCCAGTCCGACCAGAATAGATAACTGCAACAAAACGCAAAAATATGTAGATTAGTCAAATATAATTATAGTTTTTGCAAATGCCCGGAACATACGCCTTGGAGGGATGTATGATAAGAGAGCGAGGATCACCCAAGCCATCGGTGATCAGCTTCTTGCGGCAGCTGCCATCAATGCGAGCCACTTCAATGAGCCTGCGATCCGTGTCCGACCAATACAGATTATCGGCAACCCAGTCAACAGCAATGCCATTTGGAGTCAGCAGCTCGGTGTTGACAATCACTTTGCTCTCAGTAAAATTCAGTAGATTCACACGCCGTATGATGTCCAAATTGACGTCAGCAAAGAACAGCAGATTCTTCCGGTAATGATAGTCGAGCACAACAGCACCGTGCACACCATTGATGGGTAAAACCACGTCCATGTAATCTCCGCTGTTTAGTGAAATCATGCCGATGCCTGCGCGCAGTGCAATTAAGAGGTAGTCCTAAATAAAATATAAATAACATTTGAAATTATAGCATATATATATATATAAATAAATTTATTATGTTTCAGCATAAAAAACATATATTCCAAATCTAGGAAATTATATTTTCTGCAATTAAAATATGATTAATTTTCTTCGATATTACTTCTGCACTAATTGACTTAGTATATTGATTTATTATAAAAATATAACTAACTACAAAAGTAATAATTATCAAGGTAATAATTATGCTACGCAATAAAAATAATAGCAACAATTATAATAAATGAGTTGGCAACTCAGGCAACAATTTCAATCCAAATGGGAACAATGTCAATGCACAAACAATAATAATCATCCATCCATCCATGAATCCATACCCAAATAATGGGGGACTCTACTTAAGATTCTAACTGTATATACTGAAATGCTGAACTTACATTTGGCAAATTTTCGCACGTGGTTGTGCTGTTTTCACGTAGTTTGAGCCCAGTTGGACACTGGCAACTGAATCCTGTTGGGTTACGCAGGCAGAGATGGGAGCAGCCACCGTTGTTGTCTTCGCAGACGTTTTCCGTGAGCAGCTGATGCTTGACAATCACTTTAATGTCCATCAGGCCATCAATATTGGTCATCACATCACGTTTGGCACTTGTGTTGCGCCGATCCGCCATGTGCAGTGCCTTCGATTTCCAGTCGGTCCAATAGATATACTCACTGGTCAACGCGAGGGCATACGGATGGTGAAGGGAAGACATGATGAGCTTGCGCTGATTGCCTGTATAATCGCTGGAGTCAATGGTCTTTAGACGCGCATCCACCCAGTAGATGCGTTTACTCTTCAGGTCCAGTGAGAGGCCGTTGGGCCAGCCGAGATTTGCGGTCACAATGCGGGAACGCTCATTGCCGTCCAAATGCGAACGCTCGATCTTGCGATAGTGGCCCCAGTCCGTCCAAAAGAGAAGGCCCGCCTCGTAATCGAGGGCCAGGCCACGCGGCGACTCCAAGTCCTTGTAGGCAATAATGTGACGATGTTTCCCATCGAGGGTGGCCACCTCAATTGTGTGCCTGCCGGCATCGGCCCAATAAATTGTTCGCCCAATCGAGTCAACGACAAGTCCGTCCGGATTTTCTAGACTCTCGCCGATCACTTTGTGCACATGCAGGCCATCGGGACTGGAGCTCATGATGACATTCTCGATGGTGTCCGACCAGAAAATGTAGCCCGTCTTCTCATCAACGTCCAGCGCAACCGCATTGGAGATTGGCGGCAGCGGCAGCACCACATCGATTAGATGATCAAAGTCCAATGAGATTTGACGTATATCAATGCGATGGGCAAACAGTATGTATTTTGCGGGTCCCTCGGAGCATGTGCGACCGTCCTCCTTGAGCTGCACCCCAACGGCGCAGGCACACGTGACACTTGTTGGATTCAGGAGGCACAGATGGGAGCAGCCGCCATTCTGCTTGTCGCACGCATTGTGGACACGCCTGCGCGATCGATGAAACACCCGAATGTCCATCAGATCACTGCTATTGGCGATGACAGTGTCGACATTCCTGCCGGTCATCTTATCGGCACTCAGTGCAGACCTTGTATCCCAATCGGTCCAATACACACGACCACCGCTCACATCCAGTCCAAAGGGATGGCCCAGTCCATCTGTAGAGCACCGCCAGCTTATTAGTTCCTTATTGAGCCAAGGACAACGATATTAAATACTTACTAATTATAACCTTGCGATTGCTGCCATCAAAGTTCATGTTCTCCAAAGTTTTGGTGCCGCCGTCAACAAAATATAATTTATCTTGGTCATAATCGATGGCGAGTCCATTGGGCCATATTAGTTTCTTGGACGCTATAATAACACGTCTGGTGCCATCCATGTTGGCCCGCTCGATCATTGCCTCCTCACCCCAATCCGACCAGAACATAAGTCCATCTATTGGTTTTAAGAAAGTTTTAACAAAAGTCAATTAACATTAAGTGTGGCTGGAGAAATCTCTCGCTGTTCCCAATACGAAACTAATTTAAAAGATTCAAATATCTATGAATATTTGTTTTATCTTCAAGTTTGATTTTTCAAATTGAAGGAGATTAAAATATCTAGAAATATTTATCCAACAAAGATTTGAGACGATTTCTTTAAAATATTGGGAAAAATACGGTTTACTCCTTCAGAAATATGGGCGTGGTTATGAAATTTTCTTTATATACCTCCAAAATTTAATGACTTCTACTCAAAAACTGCAGAATCAATCCTAGTATTATTGAGGGCTTCTGAGAAGGTGGGCGTGGCGAATGCAAATCGTTGAAGGACAGCACCAACAACTTTTAAGTTTTAAATTTCATTCGGAAAAATCTGATATTTTCTAAATATTGTGAAATTATATTTGATAAAAATGAAAGGAATATTTTTGTGAGTTCTGAGCAAATGTTAAAAATGAAATAGCTAATGTTATGTAACTGCTGAAAAAAGCTTAATCAAAATTACTTCCACAATTGCCAAATACATATATACATCTATATAATATCTATATGTATGTGATAAGTTCTTTCAGGATGCTTACCTATTGGATTGACAACAATATCGCGCGGCTTGTCCAACTTTTCCCAGACGAGCAGTGTGCGCATTTTGCCATTTGTGGTGGCCACTTCGATGCGATTTGTGGAGGGATCCGTCCAATACAGTTTGTCGGTGATCCAGTCGAGGGCCAGGCCAACGGGTGATACCAGATTCGAGTGCACAACGCGCTGCTGATAGCTGCCATTCAGATGGGCCTTATTAATGGAACTCCGCTCCACGTCTGTCCAGTAGATGAAGTCGGTTTCGCTGCACCAGTCGAGGGCGACGGCATGCTTTAAATTGTCCAGTGGCACAATCATATCAATATCATTTGGCCCAGATGATTTGGTGTTTAGTTGGCGCAAACGAATATCCTTGCGGCGAGCGACCAGGACGAGCTTATCGGGTGCACTCTTGCAGGTTTTGCTATCCTCCTTCAGCGACAGTCCGATGGGACAGCCACAGCGACGGGAGATTTTATTGGGCAGGCACAAGTGTGAGCAGCCACCGCGCATGCCACGCCTATCCTTCTGGCAACGATCCTGATAGTCCGGCTGACGTGCTGGGTGGTAGGCGTGTATATCCATGGGAAAGTGAAAGTTCTCGTGAACAGATCGAAAGCCTTTGCCGGTTATCTTGTTGGCTGCCGAGACGGTCTTTGTGTTCCAGTCCGTCCAGTACATGGTGTCCTCGAAGATAGTCAGAGCGAACGGATGCGGCAGATGGCTGCTGAGCACCTTGATTCGCTCGCTGCCATCCAGATTGGAGCACTCAATGGCATGCTGCTTGGCATCGGCCCAGTAGATCTTGCTGTTGGGATAATCAATGGCCAGACCATTTGGCCAGGTGACACCCTTCGATATAATCACCTGTCGCTGCGTTCCATCCATGTGGGCACGCTCTATTTTCGGATTTGGTCCCCAGTCGCTCCAGAATACCAGTGCCTCACCCGGATGTATGACAATGGCACGGGGCTTATCCAAATCGCTTGAAACGATCACCGTGCGCAAATTGCCCTGGAAATTGGCAACCTCAACGCGTCGTGTGCCGGAGTCGGTCCAAAACAATAGATCGTGCACCCAATCGACGGCAATGCCACCCGGTGATTCCAGGCCCCACTTGATGACGTCACGCACACGAGTTCCATTGACGTAAACCATTTTGATGACATCCGTGGAGACATCCGACCAAAACATCATCCCCTTCCGATAATGAAAGTCCAATGCAATCGCATTATGCAGTCCCTTGACAATGGCCGTATACCGATTGTTGCTCAGTGTCACGCGCCGGATATCCCAACGATTGGCCACCAGTAGGGTCATTGCTCCACCCAGCGCCTTGCAGGTGCGCAGATCCGGTCTCAATATGTAACCCGTTTCACAAGAGCAAACGAATGAGCCCATCGTATTATGGCACTTCTGTGAGCAGACTGGACTCGTCAGATACTGGCACTCGTCGATGTCCGTGCAGCTGTTTAGGAATATGCAAAAACGAGTATTAGCTTGGGCAACTGACCAGAGTTGGATGATTGGAGAGGAACGCACTTTCGCTTATTGTTATTCATAAGGTATCCCAGGCGACAGGCACATTCATCTCGTCCTCGGGCAGTGCGGATGCACAGCTGTTCGCAGTGCTTGGGCTCGGGACACTTTTGTTCGACGGGACAGTTGACCTCGTCCTCGCCAAGTGGACAATCGTTTTGACCATCACAGACATGCTTCTGATGAACACAAATTCTGCAATGCACATTATAGCAATAGTTTTTTTTTTGGGTGCAGCGTTAATGCTAATGATGAAACTCACTTTAGATTGGTGATATTCTTTTTGGCAGGGCACAGGAATTGGCCGGAGTCACACAGCAGATGGCAGTCGACCTCGTCTTCTGCAGAAGAGCAATCCGGATAACCATCGCAAAGCCAGGTTCGCTGTAACGGATGCAATTAAATAAAGTATTTTAGAAAATGTAGATTTTACCAATGTATAGATAAAATGAACTTAGATTGGCCACTCGATAAGATTACATTTCACAAAGTATGAGAGAAATGAAGGAACCTTGTCCAACCCTATTTATACCAATATGTTTATACCCCATTTAGTCTTCCTGCTTTAAGCTAATAATAATTCAACTGTCTCCATATTCGACGGATTGGAACACTTTATAATATGTAGAAAGTATTGTTCCTCCAAAAACTATTACTGATGAAACAACTGTAGGGATTCTACTCACCAAAATGCAACGGCCATTGTGGCAGGTGAACTCGTCGGGGCCGCAGGTCAATGGGTGCTCTGGGTTCATATTGCCGCAGTCGTTTTCATCTTCGCCGCCATCACAGTCCTGCTCCTTGTCGCATTTCCAGCGTTTTGGTATGCAAATGCCATCCGCACATTTGTATTCGCTGCTCGTGCATTGCGATGGCTTCTGCTGGCAGTTCTCCTCGTCGCTCCAGTCACCGCAGTCGTTGTCACCGTCGCAGCGGAATCGATTGAGTATGCATTGGCCACTAGGTCCGCCGGCACCGCCCAAACCGCCCCGGCACTTGAATTCACCCTCTGGGCAGCTGTTCATCACGGCCGGACACTTCTGCTCATCGGAGTTGTCATCGCAGTCGCGTTCGCCATCGCAGCGAAAGGCTTGGGAAATGCAGTAGCCATCGTTGCAGGTGAAATGTTCATCGGTGCAGTTGCTCCGATTGCAGTGCACCTCATCCGAGTAATCCTTGCAATCGTTCTCGCCATCGCATAGCCACGGTCGGGGAATGCAGAAGCCGTTCTGGCACTCAAACTGATCCTCCGTGCAATTGGTGCGCGATCCACAATGCGTTTCATCCGAGTAGTCGCCGCAGTCATCGTCGCCGTCGCACAGCCAATCCTTGTTAATACAACGGAAGGTCTTTGGACACATAACGTGCAGACCGCTCTGCTCGCACTCCTTCTCCAGCTTGGACTTCATGTCGTCCGTATTGTCGCAGTCTAACTCGTCGGAGCCATCGGTGCACTGCACCTCGCGATTGCAGCGTCCATGCAACTCGATGCACTGGCAATTGCTGCACTGCCACTGCAATGCCTCGCAGCTGTTGTGGCAACCATTGGACGGCGGTGCGATGTAGCCATCGCCGGGCTGAGTCAGCTGCCGGGGATCGTCGTGGACAACGACCCTATTTGCAAATGGGCGGAAGCCCTTCTGCTTGTTGCTTGCTCCGGCCACAAAACCATCACGGCCACGAGTGCTCGACTGTCGATCGGATTCACGTACAACATACATATCGCCACGTCCACCCTGGGCACCAACGTTCCGGAACTTTGGGGTGTCGCCGGTGCTTGTGGCGCCAGCGCCAGTAGCAATGCTTGGCTTATGAGGTATCATCGGTTCCTTGGTAAAGACGTGACCATACATCTTGTCGACTTCATCGATGCCCTCGAGATGATGATCATCGATGTGATCATGATCGTGTTCGTGATCATGGTCAAGATCGGGATCGGGATGGCGATCTGGATGGTGAGCGTGACCGTGGCTACTCATAAGATCATAATTATGATCATGGTCATGTTCATGCTCATGCTCATGCTCATGCTCATGGTCGTGCTCATGGTCGTGCTCCAGATGTGGTGGGTAGTCGGAAACGCTTATATAGTCGTGATCATGTTCCTTGCGCAGTAGCTCATCGGCTAATTCGTCATCGTTCACATTCGATTGGGATTGCTGGTACCAGTGCTCTGGAAACTCCAGCTTACTCTTTCCATCATCATCATTCTGGTTATGTACGCCGCCCTTGTTAAACTGCTTGCCGAGTCCGTACGTGAAATCGCCAATTCCCACACCTTCAAGCAAACCAAAAGTCAAATTAATTCAAGCTTAATTTAAGTGGAAAAGAAAGATTAAAAAATTTTAAATATTCTAAATTTTACTTTTTTTTACTTTTATTTTGATAGGAAGACAATGTTGAGCATATAGCAAAATTATATTAATGAAATAATAATAAATCCTCATTCCACACCTATAGTTCTAATCAAATCTATATTTGTAATTGAATATCTCAAAAAATATATTTGATGCCACAAGTGGTTGAAATATCAGATTTGATTTAATTTGAAGTCAATATCAACATACTTATTATATATATTAATATATATATATTAATTCGCAGTAAGGCAAAACTATGTAAGTAAATATGTACGTATGTATGTATGTGTGTATGCATATACATACATAAAAAGCGTGGGCTAATCAACTAACAGGTGGTATACAGACAACTATGTATGTAGTCTGCAGTTATGCAATTGCAATAAAATTAAGTGGGTAAAAAGTTTGATAAACAAAAAAAAAAAAAAAAAAAACACATAAAATAAATAAAAATTGTATTTATTTACAATAACTGTTTGATGTTAATAAACAAAGCATATTTATATTTATAGATAAAATATATAATAATTTGTGCATACATCTGCTGATTATATTGAATTGTTTTTTTGGATTGCATTTTGATGGCGAAACATTTAATTATTATTTTATAATAAATATCAAGTTTCATTGATAAGTACGCAAATGCAAATACATATTTACAAATCCAGTAGGTGTATGCACAGATGTGTGTGTGTGTGTGTGTGTGTGGGCGAGTTTGTTTGTGTGTATGTGAGAGAGATAACGGTACTTACCAAAGCATATCAGGTACACCAAAGGGTGAAACGGCACGACTAGCACATACATTGCCAACAGACAACACGCACACACTGACACAGACAGAGACAGAGACAGAGAGAGAGAGACACAGACACAGGCACAGGCACAGACGCGCACGCACGCACGCACGCACGTACGAAAGCACGCACGCACGCAACACTGGCGCTGCGACTGATGCTGTTCCCTCTTCGGCTGCTGCTGCTGCTGCTGCTGCTGCTGCTGCTGCTGTCTCTTTTTGTTTTATTTGATTTTGGCGCGTGCGTGTGGCGCGCTTCCAGCTGAAGTTTTTTGGGCTGCTGTTTTGGCTACTGTGTTTGCACTTTAATGCGCTTCGCGTTGCGTAGGTGTCACATTCACAAGACCGTATGTACATACATATGTACTGGCACATACATACGTATGTACAACGGCTGTATACGTTGGCAAGAAAATTCGTTCACTGCACATATGTATGTAAAACACTTGAGTTGTTTTGTTATTATTGTTCTTATTTATTTTATAATGCTAAGCGGTTTTCTATTTTGAGTTTTCCTAAATGCAAATTGCATTAAAATTTTGTAAGCGCAATGCTCAGTTTGATTCTGAATTTTGATGCTTCACTTGTTACACATTTGTAAAAGTTAAGGCAATTTTGATTTGATGTCATTTAATTGTATATTTTTATTTATTTCGATTATCGCTTGCAGCGCTGATCCAACGAGCGTGTTTGAACTGCCAATAGATAATGCTGATTAACGTTGTTTCATTTTATCCGCCTACTTAAATACGTATGTATATCCACACAATTTGTGTGTATCTTCGTCACTTTTATATATAGTACTTTTTTACACGTAGCACTTGCAAAAATTACACTTAAACAATATTTGTACTAATCCTTTTTTTTTTTGAATTCACTGATATTGGATTTCATGTTTTTTTTTTTGGTTATTTAAAACAAAAATGTTCTGAAAATGTATAATATAAATATATATAGATATTTATATCTACATATATATATATATATGTGGATATATGGATATAGGTATGCGCCCTGCTGCTGTTGACCCAAAGCAGCATCGCTTAAGTGCTCAACGGTCCAATGTATGGCCGAATCAGATACAAAATCATGTTGTTGCACTCGGAAACGACAACAACAACAAATTGATAATCTTTGACATTCAATGTAATTACGGTTGTTTGTCTCTTTCTCTCTCTCTCTCTTTTTTTTCAATGGACGGATTGTTTGCCTTTGAAAGGCCTGTTGCGACTGCTCTGTAGCATACTTTGTGGAGTCACAAAAATTGCTTGCAACTAGTCAATCAAACAATTCATATTGAATTCAATTTACTTCAGATAAATAATAAAGATGTTTAAACATTTGGCTTTAACTTCGAATTAATAATTGTTTTGCCCATTAAATGATGCTCTGCACAATTGTTAATCAGTATACTCAATGTATGTGTGAACACGTATTGTATCCGTGTGTGTGTGTGTGTGTGTGTTTATGTGGGTGTGTATGTGTGTGTGTGTTCGTCAAGGGAAACACCCACTCTGAACGTCGACAGCGGCTGCGGCTCTGTCTGCGGCCCACGGATTTGTGGATATACGAAAGAAAAACTTTCAAACGAAACTGTTTCTATATCATTGATAAAAAGTTGGTTTTTCGCTTAGATTATCCTTTTTTTTTTTTATTAAACAATGTTTTTATTTCCTTTTTGTGGCACAATTCAATGATGGCTATTTTTTTATTTTTTGTTTGCACGGACCGCACGAAGGAACATATTATTAAGAGCATGCGCAATCACTCACATCTACGAACAGCAGAATGTATGTGGATACATACATATTATGTTTTTTTTTTTATATATTTAAGCCGTTAAGCAAACAAATTTGCATTCGTATTTTGCAACTATCTGCTGGCTTTAGCTGTTCCACTCCTGTCGATCGTTGTAGTTGTCGTTGTTGTTGTTGTTGTTGTCGTTGTTTTTGTTGTTGTTGTTGTTGTTGTTGTATTAGTTATCGTAGTGTTTGTCGTTGTATTAGTCGCTGTCGTTGTTGTTGTTATAGTTGTTCTCGTAGCACAATTTCCTATCACTTTAGATCTGGCCAATTCCGTTGATTCTTCATTGCTTAAAGTTGTATTTATTTGTACTGCTGGCCAACTCCTTCCCCAATTTCGGTGTATGTTTTATTTAATTTTATTTCATTATTATTATTTTATTTCATGATTCTTTTTTTTTATTTTGCTCAAGCGTGATGCTTGTGCGTCTGTTGGATGCTTGTAACGTCTGCTTTCTTGCTCCGTACTACGAAAAATGTGGACTAACCAGAGATTCACAGCAGTGGTCGACAGACACTCGCAGCTGAGCCGATTGTCCCACATGCATGGGTATCTGTGTGTGTGTGTGGGTGTGTTTGTGTGTGTGTTTGTATGTAAAGAAAAGCTTGCGCTCAGATTTCAGAAAACCAACACACAATCGTTTCTCAATGGACTTACCGAAAAAGCAGACTCCTTTGCCCAATTGGATACCCACACTGAGATAAACGCGGATTGCGTAAAACTGATGCTGTGCTTGCCCTTGTTGTGCGTGTGCTTTAAAGCTTTTATGGCTTCCATTGCAAAAGCTCGCTCCAACCCAACCCATCAGAAATGGGCAGGCAGCATTCATACCCGATGTGTTTATTTTTTTTTTTTTATTTTTATAGGCAGCTTCAGAGCTTTTGTCATTGAGAATAAGCCAAGCAGAGATGCATTTCGACAACTGAGCTTCTTAGATATGTTTGCTGTCAAACACGTATTTCAGGAATCTCATTTTAAACGCTGTTGGGCAGTAAATCAAATTAGAAGCGACTATGAAAGAAAGATAGTTGTATTCATCCCCCTCCCTCCCCACACATCCCTTTCACAGGGCATCAGAATGATGTATAAAGATGTATAGTTAAGAAATTATTCAGAAATCATTTGTTTTCATTACGCCAAATCGCGTAAACTGTGACGTCACAATCTATGAGGCGGACAATTGGCGCCGAGCGACCGAAACGGAGTGTTTTTTATGAAGTATGGCATTCTAGAATAAAATGGTCCCCTTAGGGTTAGGTTAATGATGCCCCTACTTGTATCAGAAAGGCAAACCTGGCTAACTACATCGCCTGCTCTCAAAAAGTCTGTGCAAGGAGTAACTTATCTCTTTGCTTTCACTTTCATTGTGTGTATGCTACTTAAATTGTGTTTGTGTGTGTTTATGTGGGTGTGTTCACGTGTGTGTGCGTGTGCGTGTGTGTGTGTGTTTGACACACCAGATGTCGCTTGGCAGCTGGAAACGACGGCAACCCTAAATGAGCATTGGCATCTCGTGATTCTGAATGAAATTGTTCCGTGTGACAGTGGGAGATGCCGACTGTGGCATGCGCAGGCCCAGGACTTGTGGTCGACATCGGGCGAGAGGCCCCTCAACATCATCACCAATTAGAGCAATAGTCGCAGCAGCCGAAGACGAACAACGGTAACTGACAGTAATCATTCGTTAGCTAGACACGGTAGGCGTTCCACATACATTCGCAGCTGCTCACGACTCGCTCCTAGCGATGAGATACAGATACATATATTCAGGTATAGGCAAAGGGGGAGCGGGCAAAAGTGAATGTGTGTGCGAAACCGTATTTTAGGGCGTCCGTGTCACATTCGTTATTCGTTCGACTTATTACAGTGTCATCCGTTGGTGTGCTTTTTTTTTTGTATTTTGTATTTTGTTGTTTGTTTCGAATGCTCCACATTTCTTTTAAACAATTTTATGCAACTTCTTTAAATGAATGTGTTCAAATAAAAGTGTGTGTGTGTGTGTGTGAGTGCGTGCGTGTGATATATTATTAACACTTTCGTGAGGATTGTGAGGATTTCCTAAGAAAACACAATAATTATTACAAATAAAGGCAACGCAAGGGTCTGAATACAATGTCACCCAAAATGCACATGTATATACTCACACTCAAACGCACATACACCCACACACATTCATTCTCACACACACACATATGACAATGTGCATTTGTAAATAATAATGCAGGTTTGCCTATAAATATATGTCATTAAAAATATAAAATCTGAGTACGGCACAATTGTCATTTTTTCATTCTATTTTTTTTTTTTTGCTTTTTGTTTTTTTGTTGTGCAGTAGCTGCAATTGCAAAAAATGGGTCAAACACACAAAAGGCAAACACATGAAAGTATCTTTATATATAAATGTGTGTGGGTGTGTGTGTGGCAACAATGATGAGGGCCCACATTAACGAGAAGAAAATTGCGTGAAGCAAAAAACCAAGAGGCGCCTTCACAATGCGCTATTAGGAAGCCCACAGTTATGTACTCACACCTGGTACTTACGATTATATTCACATATATATATATATATATATATTTATATATATATATATGTTGCAAGCATGATAAGTTGATGTGAATATTTTTCAGTGTAATTTGCACATTCAATTAGACCTTTAACGATGTAGCAACTTGGGTATTACATGATAATTATGTGCCTCAATTTTTTTGTTGAGGATAGCCAATTATTCAACTCACAGCTTTCATAACTAACATATAAACAGCTCCACAAACAACGGGTCTTATGAAGTTTGTTCTTATGAGGTATTTGTACGAGTTTTTGATAAATAGAACACAAATACAAAGCTAAATCTGAAAATATTCATATGCTAGCCGTAATAATATTACAGTTTGAGTATTTTCTAGAATAAAAAAAGATAACACCTGTCAATTTTGAATACAGTACTTATACTATTTGATTGTACATATATATATAGTGATATATATAGTGCACCATAGTCATGAAGTAAGAAATAAATAACAAAAAAGGAAGAAAAGAAAGGCGCATCCGCATCCGCATCCGAACGGAAACCGATGCCAGAGAATCAGTATCAGTATCCGGAATGAAACTGAAAACGACAGCAGCACAGACAATGCCAACCAGTTGAGAATCACAAACAATAGCAATCGCAACTGTTAACGTGGCCAATATGACTAGCAATTGGTACCTGGGCGTCTGTTGTAGCCTGCTGCTGTTACTGCTGAGCGCCCAGTTGTCATTGGTTCGGTGAGTGTTATAAATAAAACATATAAAATCAATTTTATATATATATATATGTATGCCGATAACTGCAGTAAAAAAAACAAGCAAAGACATTTGCATGAGTAGAATTTAATCATATCAAACAAGATTCTTTGATACACATATTTTCCACAGCTATAAAATCTACTCGCATTTGTAATTACGAATAAGTATTACCTTCCAATATGTCTGGATATGTCCGTATCTATGTTATTAATTCGAAACAATGTTCTTTCCCCAGATGCAAGCGAAAAGAAATGCTCGCGGGTCGCTTAGAGAATGTGACACAGACGATCTCAAAAATACTCCAAGGATATGATATACGCTTGCGGCCAAATTTTGGCGGAGAGCCATTGCACGTGGGTATGGATTTGACTATAGCAAGTTTTGATGCGATCTCAGAAGTTAATATGGTAAGTGGCACAACATACAAGATGTAGATGTAGATGGAACTGTTATTAATCGGTCAATCTGCTTTATAGGACTATACTATAACAATGTATTTAAATCAGTATTGGCGCGATGAGCGCCTGGCTTTTAATATCTATGGGCCATACTACGATACAGATGCAGAGGACGATGGCGTCAACGATGTGCTGACCCTGTCTGGAGACTTTGCAGAGAAGATTTGGGTGCCAGATACATTCTTTGCCAACGACAAGAACAGGTTTGTCAGCTGTTTAACTAGCTCTCTGTATGAACCTATTTGAGAACATATGTGTGTGTTTTTTTTTTTTTGATGACACAGCTTCCTACATGACGTCACTGAGCGGAACAAGCTGGTACGTCTTGGCGGCGATGGAGCCGTTACCTATGGCATGCGATTTACCACGACACTGGCCTGCATGATGGATTTGCATTACTACCCACTGGACTCTCAAAACTGCACCGTGGAAATAGAGAGCTGTAAGTTAGGAATACTATTTACTATTACTATTTATATATGCTTGCATAAGAAATCTTTTGATTTTTTTCCATATGAAAAATATCAGGAATTAGTTGGAGCTAGATGTCCATTTGGTTGCTATGGGAATTTGTTTAATTTCTTACATGTTTTGCATTTCTACCAATTTAATTGGAATATATGTTTTGTTTCAGTTTCTTATGTTTTTTCAGTTTGTATTTAAGTAGTGCAGTCAGTTTTCGGTTTCAGTTTTAAGGTGAAGCGATGAGTTTTTCGAATGGTTGTTTACAGAATTTCGATACATTTTTTATCTACTTCTATTGGCAACAATATATATATTTAATTATGACATTTGAAGTAGCATTAATGTAATGTAATATCATGTTCAATAGACGGTTACACGGTCAGCGACGTAGTCATGTACTGGAAGCCAACGCCGGTGCGCGGCGTGGAGGACGCCGAACTGCCACAATTTACGATCATTGGTTATGAAACGAACGACCGGAAGGAGAGGCTGGCCACTGGCGTCTATCAGCGGCTGTCGCTTTCCTTTAAATTACAGCGCAACATTGGATACTTTGTGTTCCAGACGTATTTGCCCAGCATATTGATCGTAATGCTGTCCTGGGTGTCATTTTGGATTAACCACGAGGCGACGAGCGCCCGAGTAGCGCTTGGCATAACAACAGTCCTCACCATGACAACGATCAGTACGGGAGTACGCAGCTCCTTGCCCCGCATCTCCTATGTGAAAGCCATTGATATCTATTTGGTGATGTGCTTTGTGTTCGTATTTGCGGCGCTCCTTGAATACGCTGCGGTCAATTATACATATTGGGGCAAGCGAGCCAAGAAGAAGATCAAAAAGCTGAAGGATTGTGATCAACATAAAATAGGTATGATCCATAATAATATTAAAGCTTAAATATAGATTATTGAACAGAAGTCAAGTGCTTTCAAATCATAATTAAATGACACTAAAATTGTATATCTCGGAGACGCATATTCTTTGTTATTCTATCTTTATTTGAATTCTCGTTATGAAACAGGTAAATTGGAAAAATCCGAAACGTGTTCAACCACAGAAGACATTATTGAGTTGCAGGACGTGCGCATGAGTCCTATACCTTCTTTGCGTAAGGGTAACTATAATGTGACCCTCGGCTCCATCGGCACAGAGACCATGGACTTGGCCAAGTTCCCGCCAAGTTTTCGCATTACTCGTAACTATGGTGCCGGTCGTAGTCAGCTGCGACATCGTGGGCAAAGAGGTAAAAGAGACTTGCCAAATATTCAAAATCTTTTCATTATTTCTATATCGCTGTCTCTCTCTATATATAAATATCTCTCTCTCACTCGTTGTTTGTGCAGGAACCTCAGCGCGTCCACGCATGATGCATGCCTTAAAAAAGAGCGCCTCAGCCATTAGGTCGACATTACCAAAAATCAAGGATGTTAACATTATTGACAAGTATTCACGGATGATATTCCCCATTAGCTTTTGTGCGTTCAACCTGGGCTACTGGATCTTCTACATATTAGAATAAGTAGTTGCTGATGAAAATCTTAGTCATACTTACCAAAGTGTCATAGCCCCTGGCCTCCACCTGCTGCCCTCCCACTGATGAACAATGATATATATTGACATTGACCAATTTAGACATATATATATGCATATATATATAAATGAATGAGAAACCTCCAACATACTAGCATACATACATATACATAATACTTAGTGAACATTATATATATATATATATATACATACATACACGGAAACATACATACATATATATATATATATATATATATATATATATATATATATATATTGATATTGATATGGGCATAAGTAAATCACAGTAAATGTGTTCCCAGTAATTTGAATATTTACTTATAGCTAAATTAAGTACGAGTTAAGCCAAGTTATACAAGGAATTGGTATGCATTTGGCAAAATATTGATTTGAGCAGTTTAGCATAATGAACCATTTAGGATTAAGTAAAAAATCAATTAATGATCCACTCAGCTAGCTGAAAGTCTCAAAAATATTTTCAATCTCGTTCTTTCAAGTGCTTTTCATTATTATTCACAATATTTACATTATCATACAAATCATTTACTGTATATTTCTTAGAAATGTTATTTAAATGGTTTACATATTTTAAACAAAATGCATTTTTATTTCCACTCACTTGGATTGAACAATTGGGAGGCATTTATTTTCAGAATAATATAAATTATAATCTTAAATTAATCAAGCGCAAACATAACAGAATTTTGGATGTTTGCTGATTCCTCATCAAAAGCAGTTTGCTTTTTATCAAAGATACCAACTATGATTATAAAAGAGATAATTTATACAGGACCATCGAGGAGGCTAATAAATTGGCCAACCCAACACTATCTGGAGAGCTGTCAGCTTGTCAAAATTATGCATTTTAAATTTCAATTTATTCGGGATGAGCAAATGGAAATTATTTATGTGTCTGCACAACCAAAGGATCAATATTAGATAAGATGCCACATTTTAAGGCAATACTAGCTCGGTTGGATTTCAGATATGTCTCCTTAGGCAGGGAGAACTTCCTTTTCTCAAATTATAAAAATACATATAAAAACAATTATGACTTTCGCTGCGGTCTCAGAAATCAAAAATGATGTAACCCAAATCAAAACAGGTGCGTTTAGTAACAAAATTCGTTTTCATAAACAAATTCTCTAAAATCACTTTGAGAGGAAACTCAAAGAAAGGACCAAATGTATGTCATACCTCCCAAGAATATGAGTCATCCGCGGAAGATATTCAAAATATTTGACAACATTTCAACAGATCCAACTTGAAAGGAATAATGTCCTTGCTAACAGAGGCATTGATGATGTCCTTAAAGCATTTTTCTATTTAGAAAAAAAATGTAATGGCCATCATATCGAGTTCAACTGGTAAAACAGCAAACAGCAAGACAACAAATTCTTATCCAATGGCAACAATTTATTTATAAACAATAAAAATAAAAACAATTATTTGATTAAAGACAGATACAAAATGTTTTAGATAAATGGAGAATGCGGAGAAAGAAATTTGGATTATAGCATATAGATGCAAGGATTGTGGGTATGTGTGATTTACGCAAAGTATATATATATATATATATATATATATATATATAAGTATATAAGTCTAACAGAGCATATGGAAATGTGGCTTAGGCTTTTATCATTGACCAGGAGAACTCCTTCTTATACATGCCATAGGCCAGCCAGTACAGCAAATTGAACAGGGCGAACGTCATTGGAAATGCAACCCGAGCCACACGATCAATCAGTGATATGCTATTCACATAGCTCGCTCCACGCCCTTGGACACTCTTCTCAGCGGCTGCATCACGTTCCCGCTGTCTGCGAAACTTGACGTCACCCTTGAGGCAGAGCCACATCTGGCGCATCCGGGAAACGGCGGGCGGCTCAGTTTGTGTGGTACGCTCCATGGTCGAGGTATGCGAGGGGAGCTTTGGAAAAATGTGTGGGGGATTCTGTTGCTGATTCTGCTTCAACACACAGACACTTTAATTAAATATATAATCATTATTATATTAATATGAAACTCACATTATATATGGGACAGCTGAAGGCATTGCGCTTGGGATAGGCGCCACCATTCAGCTCAGCCGGTAATGGGAGCTCACAGTGCAGTGTGTCGTGGTCGGCAAAGACGAATACATCGCTATCAGAGTTGGCTGGTTCGCTGTCATCGCTGGCCTCGCCAGCGTCGGCAATCTCACCTGACGTGAAGCCCAACGCACCAATATCCTCCCACTCCTCCTCCATTCGTGGTATCTCGCCGCTACCCAATTTGGTGAAATAATGCACGCCCGCAAACTCGAGCAGTGTGGCAATGCAGTAGAGGAAGCTCATGAGCAGAAACCAGTCCAGGGCCGTAGCATACTTCACCTTGGGCAGATCGGTGCGTGAGTCCAGGCTGATGGTCGATAGCGTCAGGACCGCTGTCACGCAGAGACCGACACGATCGCTGGTTGCCTCACGATGTATCCAAAACGAGACCCATGACAATACCACAATCAGAATGCAGGGCACATAGACCTGCAGATTGGCATTTATATGTAGGTTAATCAGTTAGTTATAAGGATAATGTTTGCCTACCTGTATCAGAAAATATCCGGTGTGTCGCTTCAGATTAAATGCCACATGCAACACGGAAAAGTCACCTTCCCGTCGAGTGGATGTGAAATTGCGATGCATCATGCTGATGAGATCAAACTGATTGAGTGTCATCCCGGGCACAAAGGAGACAGCATCATCGTGGTTTTGCCACTCGTACACCAGCTGCTGATTGGTGTAACCATCTGAAATGAAATGCATTCATCCTCATCAGCGAAGGCTACAAATTCCAACACTTAATAATACCCACAGCTGCCTATGATGAGTGGACAGGATTGCCGATCCATTGGAAAGTTCTTCAGCTCCATCGGACAGGTGGCCTTAATCGTCAAGCTGCAACATGGAGTTTGACATTAGATACTGAATGTTGGTCAGATTATAGGCAAGTGTGCACCGCATTGAGTAGAGTATGCCGCCATCCTGATCCAGTCTCAACAGCTTGTTGGGCACGGTTATGGTGTGTATGTGTGAGTGCTTGCCATTATAAAAGTAGGTGTCCGGTCGCCAGATCTTGTCCAGCATTTTGATGCTCAGCGAGAGACTCTTGATGGGCCCCTGAAAGCTGAGCCGCTTGTCACGCCAATATTGACGAAAGTAGCAGTCCATCGAGTAGTCCATGTCCAGCTCCGAAACGGGTCCCATGCTGCGTATGAGTATGTTCGTCCGCACCACCGTTGGCATACCCTGACCATGTGTGGGCAACTGAGATTGCTCGTAGCGTTTTAGCAGATTTTCCAATATGCTGGATATATTCCGGCTCAGCATATCCGCCGATGGGGTGCGCAGCCGTGTCTTTCGCACTGCTCGGCCAGACTCGAAGATGCTTGTCTCATTCACATGGCGGCGACTGAGGCGACTTTGGACCGGAACCGGGACGGTGGACAGAGCGCGAAATGACTCGTATATGCGACTGGCCTTAAACTCGCTCGTTATCACCGGCATTCTGGTTACTTCCATTGAAGTGGCTCGACCCCAATGCCCTTCAAGAAGGTTTAAGTAAATTAAGAAGCTGTCAAAGAGCCTATTATTAATATACTTTTCGCATAAAATCGTTCAAATAAAACAGAGAATAGATTCCTCCCAATTATTTAATAAGCGTTCATTTTGGACAACACCAGTAGAATCCCAGTTACCCAAATGGAATACCTTTTAGAGTGCAACTCTAAACACTCGTCAGCCATAATTAAGTGCTCCACGAGGCTGGCAGCCCGATAGAAGCAATTTATGATTCATAACTCTGTTGGCTTTCCCTTCAGCATTGTTCAACACTTGAAGTGGCTTTAGTAATTAAGCACTTGAGCTGGCAATTGTAGGGCAAAAATGTAATCTTACTCACTCAATGCGATCGCAAGATACTCCTCAAAAACTATCATTATGATTAAGATTTAAATTAAAATGTACAATTGCCTACAAATATCTGCAACTCTACGTCAAACATTTCATATACATTTATTCATCAATTCATACATCTCTTCTGCCTGCATTTCACTTTTACAGGGTATCTGCGAACAAAGAGAAAGTGTCGACGTTGATGCCAGTGGCATAACGAAAGTAACACGAAATGTACAAAAAAAAAAACCCAGTTTACAGTCAAACAAAAGAATGCTCGGATAATTTCTACCCTTTCTGCCCATCACAATGTGCATGTATGTATGTATGTATGTATGTAAGTGAGAGCTGCTTGTATTGTAGTATGCGTATTTTGCTTTTATGCTTATAGCGACACCGATTCTTTTGCAACAATTTTCGAAACTCAAGAAATGCCTTATTGTTGCTAAACAGTTTGTCAATTGGTAGAAATAATGCCCAAAACTTATGTCTGCAAATTCTATAATAGTCTGCAATTTTGACAAAAGCAAAGAAGATGTCTCAAAAATTCTGAAACAAAACTGAAAAATACTAAAAGCAATGGAAAACGGAAAACTGAAATGAGCAGCCTTCAAAGTGTAAAAAGGCAACTCTTCAGATGCATTTTAAATGATTTTTGTAGCGCTTAGCCAAGTTCTGCTTGGAGAGAGCCGAGTGCAGATGAGGTGACTACTGCTGGGATGCATTAAGTCATTTTTTCGTTCCACAGTGCAACGTTTACTGTTTACTGGCCGCGGGTGTTTTGCCTTATTTCAGCTTTTGAGCCGCTTAATAATAAGAAAAAAAAAAAAAAAACCGTGTTATTCAGTTCACGACCTTGCCACCACTTCCAGTGTTGAGATGAGGTAATCTTAACGTTTATGCGTGGGTGCCTGCAGATTTGTGAAATGTTTTGACGTTTACGTTGTCGATGTTTTTGATGGCCCTGGGGCAAGTGTTATGCAACTTTTGGTCGCCCCATCAAATGCTGTTCATTACTTCCCTTTCAAAATGCACTGATATTTCTTTAAAATTATCTATATATCAACTTAATGATATAGTGTGTATTGCCATTTGGAACAGTGTAGATCTCTCTCTCACTTAGCATTTTTCCTCCTCAATCAATCTCCGCACACTTGGCTGGAAAATGCTTGATTTGCAAAATAATTTTTGTACGTAGCATATTGTGTATGCCAATGCATACACTTGTGCCCCCCTCTACTAAACACCCAAGTCCTCAAACCCACACACACACACACACACACACGTGAAATGTGCCATAATGCACAATGGCTTTGTTATAAAGTTAGTTTTTAACTTTGAAATCAGTTTGGTTTTTTGTACTTCGCTTGTCATCGAATTTAGCTTAGACTATGCCGAGAGCAATCTTTTAATTGAAATTGAATAAATAAAAAATGATATATTGAAATATGTATGCAATGTATGTGTGTCGTAAGGAAGGCAATCAACTTAAGCACAATGTGTCTGTGGGAGACAATATCTAAGCCGATTCCCTCGGCCCATCCACTTGACCGCGTCTGACAGTTTTGCAGCTATTTGCAGTGCTCCAAGTGGCTATGAGCATGGGATATTGAGTGATTGAACGCATGACAAGCACTGCCCTGCATTAGGTCATTAACTTACCTAGTTAAAAATGGCAACGGTTGCAGTAACATGTTCACTACCAGAGCGAACTTCGAAAAAATATTCAACACCCGCGACACTTAGCCTTAAAATGTAGAATCGAACACAGAAGTGTTATTGACAGCTTAAGTAAATATCCATCCCAATCAGCAGGCCGGAGTAAGTGTGTAATTTCTGGTTATGCGCAGACCACAACTTGCGCTCGTTGTTGCACGCTTGCCGTCTAAATCCAGACAAGGTGGCTGAGGCAAGCCTAAGTCGGTTTTTGGCTATGGCTCTGGCGGCCACTGAGTCTGGCATGCGCATAGCATCCATCAAGCTATCAGTGTATGCTTGCAACATGTTGTGGGACGTAGATGTGCATTACCTGCCTGCTACTATTCCATCCATCAACCCGAAATTTCCCCGACATAGATCTCGCATCTATTTCGGTATTTTACTTTAATATGCGGACCCCCCCCCCCCCCCCACCCACTTCTTCGTGCTCATTGTTTGTGCAACGACCGCTGCAAATGAATTATTTATAAGAACATTACGCTAATCGATTATGCTTTTTATAATGTTGCACCTATAAACGCATTTGCATTATGGAGTCAGGCAGGCAAGCAAATTATTAAAATATATATTGAAAATTCTACAATTCGTAATTTAAATCTTTTTACTTCTTTTATGTAATAATTAAAGTTTGCTTATGTTTATAAAGTATTACTTATATATTATATATATTGAATATCTCTACCAAAAAGATTAAAGAGTTATTTTACTGTACTTTTATTTTCCGAAGCTTATCTGTCAAAAATTTAAAAAGAAGCGCCATTTTGCGTTGATTTAGCGAGGACATTTCTTGCACTATCGATACGCACATCCTAAGATTATCGGTATTCGATATAGACAACTTAATATTAATACATATTTATATATATATATATATATATATATCGAAAGTAGCGATCATGCAACAAAAGCAGCTTTATTATGAATTCGGAGTATTACATAACCATGCAATATAAAAAATCTCTTTTAAGAGAATACCCAAAGTAGCTCACCAAAATCGCTAACTTTTCCTCATTGGTTAGCAAAAAACGAATCTTTATAAAATAACACATCTGTCGCAAGGTAACTTCAATGTAGTACTCCAATATGAATTATGAGCTGGTGAAAAACATATATCTCTATACAAGGACCCTTGTTGTTCATATAAATATCAGAGTTCATTTATTTATTTCTATCCATATTAGTAAATGAGCAAATCTATTAATCTGAATTGATATTGGCACAAAATACAACTTAGGGCTGTTAATAATACTTCAAGTAATTGTAGACAGCAGCTAGGAGCCCACAAGAATCATTATTTGACGCAATTGGAGCATATTCCTCATCCACCCATTTATAAAATAAATTTTCTTTTTATGTTAAGCATATAAATGGTGTTCATTTTATTAAAAAAAAAAAACATCTTCATGGAATTTACTGAAGGCTTATCTTTTATTAATGGCATTCATCAGTTACTTATGAATTATGGCAGGGAGACGTCCGTAGAGGCATCCCGTTAAAAAGTAGTCTTAAGGATCCAAATATATCAGATATATCCATAAGTTCACAAAATTAGGATTTGTTAAAGATATAATTGCAATTTTGTAAAATAACTAATGTTTATACTATATATTATATATGTATGTGTATACCAGAGAGAAGTACAATTGAAAAGCAACTTAAGACAATTCTTCAGACAGACCATCTTATTTATGCTCTAAATTATAATTATTTAATGTCCAACTTTTACTTTTTTTCTCTCTCTCTCTCTCTCTCTCTCTCTCTCGTTTTCATTGATATTGCTTCGGTAGCCAATCGATTCATGACGGAGTCTTTTGCCGTTTTAAAATTCTAAGGGGAGAAATGAATATTGATCACCAGCTGTTCCGCTGTTATTATAATTATTTATACATTTCACTTTTTGTTTTTGTTTTTATTATTATTTATTTAAATATATATTTTCAGACTTTGTGTCTGTGTGAAACTCCAAAGTGCTGCAAGCCCCTGGCGGTCATTCCACATATTTTGGCACTCAACAGAAATTCTCAAATACACCCAAAATGTAAATATATATGTACATCTGTCCAAAATGTAGCTCGAAATCGATCATCGAATACAATTAAAAACTAATTGAGAAAGTTTTAGCAAATATAGCGTTCTATTGTTATCATTCTTATCACATCAAAGCCAAAATGCTCAACCAATTTTTTTGACGAATTACATTTTCTGCGGTTCTGCCGCCCAAGCTCGTAGTTATTAGTGTAAGCCCAGCGTCAACTGCATTTGAAATATCTCAGATGTGAGATACTTTAGCGATAGTATCTGAAAATAAAACAAAATTTGATATTAGCGGGGCCAGTTTCAAAATATCATTTCTTTGAATTTATTTATAGCCCTGTGTCTGAGATGCGTCCTCGCGTTAACCCTAAACTCAATCCAAAACAAGCATTGCTTGTCTGGTGCGTCAAATCAAATATATTATCAAATTTACAATCTTTTATTTTATTTTGTTCCGTTTTGATTTTGCATCAAGTCATCTTAATCCCAGCTAGGATTTTGATAAGATTCTTAGCGGATTTTTATCTCATTTTACGATTATTTATTATTTTTTCTGATTTTAGTTAAATTTGTATATACACAAATATTTAATATTTTGCCAGCAAAATTTCATTGAAGTATTTAGAAAGAAAGTTTGTCGCACCAGACTGTGAAATTATAGTTAATGTATTAGGGTAACTATATGAAGCATATATATATATAAATGATATATATATATATATATATATATAACTTCATATTGATGTGTGTGTATTATTATGCATATTAAAAAAATTGTTAATATGTCCATGAATGTGTACAATCACTATAAAAATGCTTGTTCTCTCCACACACGAATGACATGGATTCTTACAGTCAGACATGAATATGACTATTGAGAATGGTTGAGAATGGGAATGTATATGCACTTAATGGTTGTATATAAAAGTACATCGCTAGATTAATGTGTTTAGCACATCGTTGGTACTTTTCATCGTTGTGGGTACTCGAGTATGTCAGATCTTTCTGAATCCTGAATCCTTCACTCAAATTTTTGCCAGTAAAATACTTACTTACTCTTATGTTCGCATGTACAATGGTAAAAGAAATTAATTGAAATCTTTTAAAATAGAATACGATAAAACGGAGAAGTGATAAAGAAGTGAATTGAAAATAAATAAATTAGATTAATTAGTGTGTGTGTGTGTGTGTGTGTGAAGGGTAGAGTCGACTCAAACCTATGATTTGAACAAAAAAAAAAACCAGATAGAAATGAAAAACAAATGTCTTACATTAGAATGCATCTTGTTGTTGTTGTACATATGCACTTTTTGTTTAGTACAGTGAGCTCTCGTTATTATATATTTGTGTGTGTAAGTGTGTGTATTGATACATACATACATACAATGTATGTATGTAGGTGTCTATAGCGAAATATTGTTATTTGCTACGTTGGTAGTAAAAACATAAAAACATATACATTTATTTAATTTTGATCTTTTTTTTGCTTTCATATTTTATTTTGTAATAAATTTTAATTGGTTTTTGAATGTTGTGGCTGTTCTTTGTTTTTTTGGTTTTTGTTTTGGTTTTTTTGATTTTTTTTTTTGGTTTTGGTTTTTTGTATTATTTGTTGTATTGCGCTTACTATTTATTTTATATGTTTACTTAAATTACTTTAGACCACATTATGGACCATATTATCCAATTGGCATCTTACAGCTATGTTGTTATTTTATTCTCCTCAGCCTCATACATATGCACGTATGTGTGTATCTATGTACATATATTATTATGTATTATGACTTCATGGGTTGAAGTTCCATACAATTCAGTTGTTTTTGATTTTATTTTTTTTTTATTAATATTATTAACAGTTAACAGTTCTTTAGAAATTGTCTCAAAAAGTTTATTATAATGAACATTTTTTCCTTCTCTCCGATTTGTTGCTTTTTTAATTTTCCTTGACAAACATACGGTGTGAGTGTGTATTGTGTGAGTGAGTGTGTGTTTATATTCATACCATACTTCAGATGGATACTTCAGATGGATTATAGCCATAATTTCGTTGCCATCTTCTTTAATACACGCAAATATATATATATGTACATACATATGTTCGTTAGTGCCAGTATGAACATACATATTCATATATAAATGGCAATATTTATTCAAATTTCAATGATTTTGAATTGCTCAATTCCATTTAAACAATATACATATCTATGTATTTATTTATTTAAGGACATATATAAATTTTTCAAAAATTCAAAATTGATATTTTTCAAAATTTCCATTTATCTTTTGCGAGCTTTGGATAGGGTTTTTAAATATTTCCCATACATATGCTGCAATGCATAGCATTTACGAGTATAACATGAAAATTATCTTCTGATCTTTCACTGTACAACATAAATGATAGGTATTCATGTCGCTTGAGATCTAAGACTTACAGAATGACAAAATGAATAAATTCATAATGAAACAAAAATATACGAAGACACTTTAAATTCGTAATTCTGTAGAGCGGCAAGCGTGTGGAATCCGAATCAGAAGATCATTCAGATTATAGACAAGACAAAATCCAAAGGCCATCAGAAGCAGTTTGAGTTAAGCACATTCTGTTGATATGCGATATGTGAATTTTGAGTGTTTATTATTTGATTGGTATTATCTCATTTATTTATTTTTTTTTTTTTTGCTTTTTTTGGACTAAGTATGTGTAAGTTATACGTACATAAATATTATTGCATAGAGGTTGTAGTGCAAGAGTTAGTTTGCTGTTCGGTTTGTTCTCATCTATGTATTGCGTGATTCTGTATGAGTGTGTGTGTCCTGTTTTGGTGTGTTAAGTGTTAAGCATCCATTGGCATATAAATTCATGTTAGACTCTTTTATTCATATCCAAAATATTATTGATCTTGTTAATTATGTTACTGTTTGTGCTCGTCAGCATTTTGGCTAACTGCGATTTAAGTTTGATCTCTAGATAACATTCAATGGTTTCATTTTTTTTTATTCATTTTCTAATGTCCTGTGTACCGTTTCTTATTTATAAGTGTCAAATTCATTTGTTCAAATAGTATTTAGCCTATTTACTTGTGTTTGTTTGGGTTTTTTTTTTTTGTGTTGTGTGTTTGTATGTGTTGTATATATAACAATAGCTTTAATCAATCTATCTTAGATAATATCATATTTAGCAGCTCCGACTGCACTTGTCACAATAAAAACCAATCAATATCATTTTGAAATTTACTTACATGGCTAAGTACCTATTTATTACACTATGTTAGTACGTATGTACACACATGGATACAAAGGTGTAAATAGCACCCACACATATATGCATGCATACACAGGGTTGTACGTGTACACACACACACCTCGAATCAATGTGAGTCACATGCTGTCTTATGTCTAAACACTTAAAATTTAAATTCAAGTTTTGTATTTCTTGTTCAATTTTTGTATGTTCTGAAATAGATTCCCCAAATGTGTCAATTTATGTATTGTTCATTTACATTGCACACACTTCATGTATGTATTTTAATGCAAATGTATTTAACACATAATCATCTCTAGTATACAAATATGTGAGTGTGTATGTGTGGATGTGGGTGTGTGCGTGTGTAAGTGTGTGAAGTATGTATTCGTGTTGTTAAAATTACTTAGTGTAAGTATGCTTGCATGAACATTGAATTACTTTTCACATTATATATGCACTTATTTACACATATATATATATATATCTATATATATATGTATGTATATAAGCATACTGTGTAGGTGCATATTTCATTGTTTGCCTAACCACAATCTATTGACAACATACATATTTGATTTTAATTAGTGCACCAACTTTTGGTATTTCTGGTTATTTGTTTCAAATTCTTAACGATGTGGCTGGCTATGCCAATGCCATTTTCCAATTTTCGTGCACACAGTACAGACAACTACATGTACGTACATACATACATACATGTACTATATGAAATACGTGTCTATATACATTTTAAACTGGATTTTTCGACATTCATTTACTTTTTAAGTCAAATGGCAACTAAGTGTCGCACATTACACAAAACAATTATTTTGATTTGCACATTTTTTGGTTAATTCTATGTAGAACACAACATCAATTTCTTGATGTCATAAAAATGTCTCAAAGGAATAAAGCTAACTCGCCTGGCATCAATTTAGAAAGCAGAAGTAATACGGGTCATCCAGGACAACTCAGCTAGAGTCAGAGTGAACGATGGCTATGAGAAGATCATCGAAGGCACTTTCCTTATCACTGGCATCTGATTTGTAAGTCACCATATTATCCAGAAAGAAGCCTGGCCTAGCTAATTATCCTTGAGCAAAATCCGAAAATATTTGAACAAGCCCATAATAATTTAGGATAAATCAAAAATGTGTTAACTTTGGCATTGGCTTTGTTATTAAGAGGAGGTAACCCCGGAAATTTTTAACCTGTTCATACCTAAACCAAATTCCTTTTCGCCGAGACAGCAAAAAAGCACAATGAAGCTCGTTGTAGATAAGGAAGTAAGTCGATATTTCAGGAGACTTACATTTTTGCGACTTATAATTATCTACTTATAATTGACTTTAAGAAACAATTATGCGGGTGTGAAAGAGACTTCTTAGCTGAGTACATGTCGCATCTGTATATAATGCATACATGTATAAATACATATGTAAATGCACATACTTATAACATAATGTAACTATTTATTTCATCAGTATTTTTATTATTACTATTATAAAGGAATGTGTGTTTCTCTTTCATTTCATTTGATTCTTTTTTTTGATCTACCACTAACTATTAATATACATATGCAAACATGTATTAGTTTCTTAACATTATTTTTGACTATTCCATTCCTTGTAATTGGAGCATTAACAATACCCATCAATTCAATAACTAGCTAAAAAAAACTTTGTCCCATCTTTAACCAACATTCGAGTAAGCACTTGCCATGGTATCTACAACATTGCATATAGATATATATGAATATATATGAATTTATATGATCGTTATATTTCTTAACTAATTATGCCACTAGTAATGAGCTTGTGTACAAAACCAAGTATTATTCAACGCCATTCCAGTAGAGATCATTAACTATTGCATAAAAAAAAAACCAGATTGCAACGATTTGTAATAAAGTGCAAATGAATTTTTGCTTTTGCTGGATGAATGAAAAGCAAAATATGAAGAATGTTATTTTTGATCTGCCACAGGAAGCAAAACCGACAAATGCTCTACTAACAATTTATAGCATGATCAATAATTGGTAAATGCTAACGATAAATGGCGATTTTTTTTTTTTTTTGTTTTTTGGTATGTATGTTGTATGACTATAATTGTTCTTGTTACAAATGTTGCTTAACTTTAATCATTTAAACTGTTCTTATCATATTAAAATTTATTAATCTTATGTTTACGGGTATCCACTGGGTTATTCAATGTGAACTGGCGGCATCTTGCCACAAAAAATCTATCAGTCGTTATTAAAAAATTTTCTCAATCAAGGGCAATTTTGCAGGACAATTTTGACACAAGTGCAATAGCATCTCTGACATCTCTGATTCAGGGGTCATCATAATAAAATGACATGCATATTATGTACACTGTCTGGCGATTTGAGCTACAGAGATACAACTAGGTAAAAATGCGTTAATTCCAATCGACTTTTGAGAGAGAGAGAGAGGGAGATAGAAAATGTAAATACTGAATTGTCTTTTCAAGATACATAAATAGTCGTACACCTTTTAGGTTTTGATCGGAATATGAAAACCATCGAAAGTGGTTTCAAAATAAACCATTTAAATATCGATTAATTCCCAGCTCTGGATTGATTACACATACACAAATACATATACACAAATGTATGTATTAATGCATAGATGTAAGCATCTGTATTTACAATTATTACATTTACTATATGTATATTGAAATTATCAGCCGTAGTCGGACACGTCTGAGGTACTACGTATGTTATGGAGTATAAAAATTCTTAGGCATAATTCACATGTAAGTCCAATACGTGCATGTATGTCTGTATGTATGTATGTATGTATGTATGTATGTATGTATGTACATATGCATGAAATATTCATATGTATATTTATATGAATCTATTCATATTTGTATATTTATCTGTATGTATGTACATGTGTGTATGTGTGTGTGTGTGTGTGCGGCGTAAAGCCATAATTTGTAATTTCACATTTATCTCATCGTACATATCTAGTTATGTATGTATGCATGCTTAGTAAGTGTATACTTACTGGAATGTATGTATGTATGTATGAATTTATGTATGTAATTATATACGAGTATGTAGACTTTTTTCCATATTTTGTTTCCGTTTGTGTTTTTAATATTTATTTTGTTTTTGTTTTGTTTTTTTTTGTTTTTTTTTTGGTTATTTTTTTTAAACTATTTAAGCATATGGCTAAAGTACCGCAAGTACGAATACGAATAGTCTGACAGAATCGTATGATTTGAATGCTTGCCTGCCTCTGCCTCTGCCTCTGCCTCTGGCAGCGCCTACCAATGGGATTGGCTAGAAAATTGTGCAGCTTTGTGGGAGAATTCAGCCGGTTTGTGGGTGCGGGGGATGAAGCTAAAGCTGTTTGAACTGTCAATGCTTATATTCCGGGTAGCAGCCATTCTCGATTATTTGACCGGATTGACTGTTGTTGCTGCTGCTGGTATCGACTGATTGTTGCTGCTGCTGCTGCTGCGGCTGATGATGAAGCTGATATTGCTGATGCTGGTGCAATTGCAGCTGGTGTAGCTGCAATTGTTGCTGACTTATGGCTGCCGTGTCTGCCGATTGTGACTGCAACGTGCGGCGTGTAGGTGGCTGGATAACACTTCCACTGCTTTCCGTCTCCGTTGAGGGTGGCGAGGGGTAGTAGTCCCTCTGACTTACATTTATACCATTTGGGACGACTGCCATACCCACTATAGAGTTGCTGTTGGCTGCCGCTGCCGCTGCCGCCGCCGCCGCTGCTGCCGCTGCGGAGGATTGATGATCGCCGTGGTGCTGGTGCGGATGCTGTTGGTGCATAACGTTGTTCGTTGTAGCTCCCGATATGGGCGCGACGCCGCTGGATGGTTGGGAATCCGACATTGTGCCGGATTGCGGCTGGTCCAATACCACGACGGATACCACATCCTCACTCGCCCACCGGGCTAACTGTTGTTGAGCTTGAATAAAGTCATCACTAGAAAATAATAATCGTAACAGGAACAACGGTACATGGTAAGAACACAAGGGGGGCTCATCAGGACTCAGGACCTTAGGCTGGGACTGGACTGCAGGTACATTGACCTCTCTCACGCTGGTCAGCAGATCAAAGCACAGTCGAAACTGAACGGATGATGGCAACCATATTTTTGGACTTCAACAAACAAACAAAAAAAAATCGGCACGAGCCAAGGGACTACTATCTGAATATATATATTTGCATATACTGCTAAGATCTTTTCAAACCGACGATTGTTTCGCAATGTTCAAAATACACCGATTAAAAATATTTGTACAATTATTGGATTATAAGCAACTCAATAGTCTTTGATTGCACGCAGATTTCTCAACTTTTATATATTATATAGAAAAGAAGCGAAACTGAGATCGTCTACAAAGAGGTCGAATCGGATCAAAATGCTATAAATCTTTGTATGCACTTTATGAATGGATTGAAATGAAAGGGAATATTAAAAAGAAACAATTGTTTTCTACGGAATAATTTGAATATCCTATTTTTGTTTTGAGTGGATCGACTAATAAGCGTTAACATATAAACAGTATATGGTAGAAATGTACCAAGTAGGCTAGATTCCTTATCCCGGATAATACTGAAATGCATGCAAATTAATGCAATGGCTGGGAAACCGTGGGCTGCATATTGGAGGAGAGCAGCCAGTAAAGAGAGTTGCGATGGGCGGATGGTTACGTAACATGGTTGCTTTGGTTGCTAGGAGGCGACTGAGGCGACAGTGGCATATATGTATATATATATATATATATATATCTACGTACATATGTGTGTTGGCTGATAGGCGGAGACTTACCTCTCGCTCTCGGGCGTCTCCTGTGGATCGAGTCGGGTGTCGAGCGCGCCGCGCTCATGGTGATCAGCGCTTTCGTAGATGCCCTCATCATCCTGGTGCAGATGCGTGTGCGACGAGTGGTGCGATGAGTGTGGGCCGTGTGTGGCATGGCCATGGGCATGCGAATGGTGCGTGTGGTGTCCAAATGCGTGCGGAGAGTGCGACGGATGCGTTGTGTGTCGGCCAGTGGGCGCCGGCTGGCGGTAACGTCCGCCATAGGCAAAGCGCGGGTCCTCGTCAGAGCGGGGCCGACAACGGCTGCTGTAAGACGGGTGGATTGTAGCGGTTTTCTGAGTTTGAGCTGCTTGCTGATTCGAGCTGGCGATATCGAAAAGCAAAGAGCAATCACAAATTTCTTTAGCATACTTAAGCGCAACAAATGAATAAGGCATAATGGGATGGGAATTGGGAGAACGTAACCGAGACCGATACCGAGACCGAGACCGAGACCTAGTTTAAGACAGAGAAGTTATCGACAACGATTTTACAGAAATAAAAAAAAAATAAATAAAAAATATATACTAATCAAAATCCAAAAAATGTTGTGTGACTCTCTCGATTTGACATTGGTCAAGTGGCAAGCTGTGAAACAGCGAGTCGTATTTTGTATTCTGTGAATGCACATAGATGGTTCCATGGGTCCATGTGCGAACCCGTGGCTTATATCATTTGAGGGATATTGGGCTATTTTATTTTATTTTATTTTTTTTTTTTTGATAATTGTGGGCGTGCCAACGTAGGTGAAACCAACCTTTATCACACAAGATATTCCAGTCTGAAGCCTGCAAGAAATGCGAATAGAAAGTTGCGTTGGCTAATTTTCGGTTTAAATAGCTGCAGTCCAAGTGGACAACAGCTGCTTAAGACATGCTCATCTGGCTTTGTTGATGTGTGTGTGGTGTGGTGTGGTGTGGTGAGTGTGTTGGTGGTGTGTATGCATATGCGATTGTTCCAGTTGTTGTTCTATGTTGTTGCAATGTCTGCAAATGTTGTGAAGAATGTTAAAGCCATATACAATTTACGCTAGACCATTAACAGTGTGAAGCAATTGAGCTACAGTTATCAGGTTATAGAGTTGCTTACTTTTAAATAGTATTATAAGTTGAACTGGGTGACAGATAATACGAGTACAAATAATAGTTATAAGACAAGCATATTTTGTTTTTTTTTTTGGTTTTTTTTTGTTTTTGGTACTGGCTATTTAAGTTGCATACTTTTCGAATCGCAGTCAATGCACACAGATGTTGAGCGCATTCAACAAATTACGAGTACGAGAACGAGTACGAGTACCAGCAAATCCTACTAATAGTCAAACAAGGTAAGAGTATGTGTTGAGTTGTATGTGTGTGTGTGTGTGTGTGTGTGTGTGTGTGTGTAGCTGTGTGTATAATAAGTATGCATGTATGCAAAATAAATGTAAGAGCTATGCATGAAAAGCTTGTATCGGGTTTGTCGGACTCGGCGAAAATTTTTGTTTCTTTTTTTTTGGACTGAGGAACTTGGGTTCTTGGGATGACTTTGAAATAATATCAAAATATCAAATTCGAAGTCAAATTCGAATTTGTATACGAATGCAAAACTAACCCTTGCGAGGACTCACTACAAGCGGCGGAACTATCTAATCTATAGTGACGATCGCCCTCCGTTTCGGACATGCGTATGTCTTCGGAGCCACTGGGGCTCATGTGACGCGACGAGTGATGTTCCAGCTGACGGATGAGGTCCTCCAGATTGCGTATACGCAGCGGCCCAGTTGATGGGGCATCATCCTCGTCCGTTGGCTGCTGTTGTATTGCCATTCCACTTGGCTGATGCAATTGATGTTGGGATCGATGGTGATGCATCAGTGCACTGCCGTGGCCAATAGCATTTGTTACGCCAACTGCACCACCGCCACCCACACCCCGTACTCCGCCCATATCTGCGCCCAGGGACAGGCCGCCTAGGGCGGAGCCACTGCCATCTAGCAAAATGGCGTGGGCGGCGGCGCTGTCGCAAATGTTCTCGCGAGAGCTCGTCTTGGAGCCGCTCGCCCGCTTGTACGGCTCCACAGAGTAGGCCAGCTGGGCGCTGCCGCATTCCTGCAGTGTTTTGCGTAACATTTCCTCACTCAAGCTACCGCTGCCGACTGGTGTGTTGCCAGTGCCGGTGCCACGATGCGAAGCCGCATTACGCAGTGCCTCCAAAATGTCTTCGTGATAACCATTGAGCGATTTAAGAGTACGCTCCACTTCTGAAGCGGCAGCACCACCAATTGTGGATGTTTGTGTGCCGTCCTGCGTAATTAGCTCAAGATTGTCCGACTGGCTGTCATCGCACCACTTGTCTTTTAGCTGCTCGCCATGCACAAGTCCATAGCCATGCTTCTTCAGTATGCCCTTCTCTGTGGTGTCCAATCATAACCAAATTCGATGGTCGAGCCAATGTCCAATGTACATGCAAAAGAACATACAAATCTTGTAGAGTCAGACAGCAGAGAGAGCTGAGTAGTTGTTGTTGTAGTAGTTGTTGTTGTAGTTGTTGTTGTAACAGTAGTTGTAGTAGTGGTAGTTAGAACAGTTAACAGAAGTAGTCGTAGTAGTAGTAGTAATAGTAGTAGTAGTGAAAATGTTAGTAACAGTATTAGTAGCAGTAGTAGTAGTAGTAGTAGTAGTAGTAGTAGTAGTAGTAGTAGTAGAAGTAGTAGAAGTAGATGGCTTAAGAGCAGTAGTAGTAGACGTAGTAGTAGTAGTAGTAGTAGAAGTAGTAGAAGTAGTAGAAGTAGTAGAAGTAGTAGAAGTAGTAGAAGTAGATGGTTTAAGAGTAGTAGTAGTAGACGTAGTAGTAGTAGTAGTAGTAGTAGTAGTAGTATAAGTAGTAGTAGTAGTAGTAGTAGTAGTAGTAGTAGTAGAAGTAGTAGAAGTAGATGGTTTAAGAGTAGTAGTAGTAGTAGTAGTAGTAGTAGTAGTAGTAGTAGAAGTAGTAGAAGTAGATGGTTTAAGAGCAGTAGTAGTAGACGTAGTAGTAGTAGTAGAAGTAGTAGAAGTAGATGGTTTAAGAGTAGTAGTAGTAGACGTAGTAGTAGTAGTAGTAGAGCAGTTGTAGTAATAGTAGTAGAAGTAGATGGTTTAAGAGCAGTTGTAGTAGTAGTATTTGTTTTAGTAGTTATAATATTACTAGTATTACTACTAGTAGTATTAGTGGTAGTAGTGATAGTAGCAGTAAAGAGTTAGTAGCGATAGTGCCGCAAAGAAAGAAAAACGCTCATTTACAATAAATTGATTAGTTTAAAACTTAAGTCTTGGCTTTACTCCATCTTATTCTTAGTTTTGTTATTAATATCTTCAATTGGTAACATTATCATATTTGCATACGTATAAATTGGTTTTCTTAAATATTTAGTTAAACAATATATTATAAATCTGAAGTTTACTTAAGTGTTTGATATTGAGATTACCCATTATATTTAACGTATCAATATCAAGTCTGACTATTCGCCCCTTGATATATTTATACTCTATAACTGTTGATTTTTAGTAATAAATCTACTAAATAGTATTTTCCTGTGTTTTATCGATTATCGTCGACCTACCCCTAATACATTCTTGAATATCAAAACAATATTATTAATGAAATGACTAGCTATATACTACTCGTACTGGCATAACATACTCGACTGTAATAGTTATAAGAATATATATACTTATTTTTGGCAATTTTACAGGTTCTTTAAACTAATTTGAAATTCAAGAACCATTTAAAAAGGACACATTAATTACGCAAACTTCGGGACATTTAAAAATTGGCAGTTAGCTAAGGCATACAAGCTCTTAAAGATAGAAAAAAAAAAACACAAACAAAACAAAATAATTTTCTAAAGTTTTTCAATGCAGCATAAACATTGACAATAAAAATATATGTCTTATGACAAAGACAAAGACAAAGACAAAGACAAAAGAAATGTTTGTGTGTACGGTGTGTGACTAGCTTCATAATAATTTCGACCAACTGGTTTTAAAAAAAATCCTTAAGATCAGCTTCTGAGTGGAACCAATTAAAAACTTGTATTGTTAGTATTATAGTATTGTGTGTGGGGCAACTAACTTAAGACTACAAATAAATTGAAGAACGTATATAAGTTGATAGTATTTAAGTACATATAGTATAGCAATATTATTAGTATATAGCTGCAACGTTAACGGGAACGGCAAAGGCACTGCATTATATATAGTAAGTATATATATATATACTAGTTAAGAACGTCAATTACTTGGTATACCTATGCATAGCAATATGTTAGGTTTACGATATTTGAAGATTGTGTGATTGTTAAATAGTATGTTCTGGTATTGGTATTGATATTGTTATTGTTATTGATATTGATATTAGTATTAGTATTGGTATGATGACCTGTAGCGCATGAATATGTTTAGGGAATGTTGTATTAACCTGCATGAGATTGGTCGTCCTCACCACCCGTCGTATAGCGACGTCCGTGTAAGTTCTTATCCCTGCATGAAATCGAAAACAAACACAAAGCAATTTCGATTGAACATTTTATAAGAAATATATAATGCATTTTAAAGTAGATACATGGCAAAAAAAAAAATAAATAAAAAATGAATATTTGAGGTATGAGGAAGTGCTCACCTGAATCCGGCCTGATTGGCGTACACCAATTTGCTGGAGCCATCTAAGGAGACCTCCTCGACGGAATGATGGTTGGGCGCGGTTGCCGCACCGCCGTAGCCCTTGGGGATGGGTTTCTTTGAGAACGGCGGATCGTACTTAATGGTGGTTGTCTTGCGTCTATGTTCATGTTGATATCGACGTCAGATTTGTTTTGTTGTTGTTGTTATTGTTGTTTATTTTATATGCGTTATATGTATTTAATTCATAGGTTTGTATACACACAGGGCACATACATATATATATATATATATACACATATATATATATATGTATGTATATAGGTATACATAATTGATTAAAGCGTTGAATGGTGCGTATGATTTGGATTTATAATTCATTATGAAATTATTTGTATTAGATTATATACAAAGTCATTTCGATACGTTTGGCATGGTCGATGGATTGAATTTGGTCGTTGGTTGTTTGATTGATTTGTAAGTTGGTTGATTGATTGGTTGGTTGGTTGGTTAATCGATTGATTGGTTGGTTGGTTGATTGAGGCACGAAAATGTACATACATATTGCACATGTATATTCGTGGTGTATGGGGCGGAGGAATGCCAACATACACACACCCATACAGACAGACACGCACACACGCACGCACACACACACACACACACACACACAGAGACACGCACACAGGCACACATACATGGGCAGGCAGATAGACAATCAAACACACACAATCACACACGTTCGGGCCGTATTTAAGGATATGGGTGTGTGTACATAAGACACGGTGTTTGCACACGTAAATTTGTTTGTTTGATTTGAATTTTGATTTTGTATTTTGATTTTGATTTTGATTTGATTTTGGTTGATTTTGTTTTTTTGTAGTTGGTTCGGTTTTGTTGATGTTGTTGTTGTTATTGTTGTAGTTGTTGTTGTTGTTGGGAAACGAAAGGTTATGATGAGATTCTTGATTAATAAAATGCTCGTAAAATTGTTGTTGTTCTTGTTTTAATTTTTTTTTTCTTTTTTTTTTCGTGAAACAGAAAATTAAGTGCCACATAAAGAATTTTGTTACACAAATTTAAATACAAATGAAAACAAATACATACCCACATACATATGTTTACACATAAATTTGTACAGTATGCTTACATTAAGATTTTGTTTTTAGTTTCATTCGATAATTATGTACAAATTTGTATTGTACTGCAAGCATGTATGTATGCAATATATATATATATACAGGTATGTAATTGCAATACAAGTTGAATACATTGAATGTGCCGTTAAGAAACGAAAACGATAAACACAAAAGTAAAGCAAAGTATGTACATATATAAATGCATTAACAATGAAGTCAATCTTAAATGAAAATTTATGACATCAGAATTCAGCATAGGACAAAGAAGATGTTTAGACAATTGTGTTGGGCTAACACATCATCAATGAAAGGCTTGTCAAAAACGTCAACGACATAACACGACATAACTCAAAATCAATAATTGACGCAATTAATTAGTAATTTTCACAGTATTTCATGGGATGGATCGTTCTTTATGTATGCAGGCATGTAGAATATTAGCAATATGTAGGCGCGGACAGGGGGGAGCTTTTGTTTGTTCGGTTAACATTCCATTGGCCTGACGCATACAAACATACATACAAACATATCTACATACGAACACACAATTGTGCATGCCTGCATTCATACACCATACATACAGACAGTTGGATATACTTAGATATACCCATATTAAATGAACTAGATGGGATTAATAACATTTTCAATACTCATTAATAACACGCATGAATTTAATTACTCAGGCAATTAGCCCGAGACATATGAAGAGTAAGAGACACACACACAGAGAGACAGAGAGAGAGAGAAAGAAATAGAGACACAGACAGATATAGAAAGGAAGAGCGACAAGCATGGATGAGACATAAATACAAACAGTAAGTAACAAAAAGAAAGTTGAAGGTCGAATGAAAGACGGGGGCGACGTGTGTTAAGTATATTTACATGTATGTATATGTGTAAGTATATACATATGTTGGCTTGTAAATATGCATGTTTGCATGTTGATATTGGTATCATCCCAATTTTGATTCGATCAAATATAACTTTTAGAACTGATTCAACATACGATCAGTAATCTTTAATTTAAAATTTAAAAGCTACTTTTAATTGAAGCTTCAATAAATCTTCAAATCAATAAATACTTAACAAATTTAAATACAGTTTCTATACTGTAAAATTTATATAGATATACATATAGATATATATAGATATACATATATATATAGACATATACACATATACATATACATATACATATACATATACATATACATATACATATACATATACATATACATATACATATACATATACATATACATATACATATACATATACATATACATATACATATACATATACATATACATATACATATACATATACATATACATATACATATACATATACATATACATATACATATACATATACATATACATATACATATACATATACATATACATATACATATACATATACATATACATATACATATACATATACATATACATATACATATACATATACATATACATATACATATACATATACATATACATATACATATACATATACATATACATATACATATACATATACATATACATATACATATACATATAAATATACATATACATATACATATACATATACATATACATACACATACACATACACATATACATATACATATACATATACATATACATATACATATAAATATACATATACATATACATATACATACACATACACATATACATATACATATACATATACATATACATATAAATATACATATACATATACATATACATATACATATACATACACATACACATATACATATACATATACATATACATATACATATACATATACATATACATATAAATATACATATACATATACATATACATATACATATACATACACATACACATATACATATACATATACATATACATATACATATACATATAAATATACATATACATATACATATACATATACATACACATACACATATACATATACATATACATACACATACACATATACATATACATATACATATACATATACATATACATATACGTATACATATACATATACATATACATATACATATACATATACATATACATATATATATACATATACATACACATAAACATATACATATACATATACATATACATATACACATATACATATACATATACATATACATATACATATACATATACATATACATATACATATACATATACATATACATATAAATATACATATACATATATAAATATACATATACATATACATATACATATACGTCATGTTGGATGTACATCATATTCGATTTACATCATATTGGATGTACATCATATCCGATGTACATCATATTCGATGTACATCATATTCGATGTACATCATATTGGATGTACCTTTACTTATGCATGCATGCATTAAAGACAGCGATGTTAGCGTTGAGCTTGCTGAAATGAGTATGGCAAATGATAAAGTCAAAAATTTTGTTGTTTTAGTTTCTGCTCGCACAGCGATGGAATTGGGAATTTGGTAAGAGGAAATAGGTGTTTGGGACAGGTGTATTTAGTGTTTAATATCGAATCTCGATGCATATACGATAATACACAAAGAAAACATCGCTTTGCAAGTATTGAAGTATTTCTGTGTGTAAATTGTATACTAATAATACTGGTACATTTGCGAATAGCTCATGATGGCTGCTCATCGAAACATCGCTGGCTCTCTCAGCAGAAAGCACCACCATAACTCAAAGTCAGTTTCGTCTATGTTGGGCCCTAAGCGTAAAAAGAGATCTTCATTTGCCATTAGAGGCTTCCAGATGCATTTGGCAATTGCTTCCCAACCTACATACAATATGATCTTCAGAGTATGCATTTAAATGCGTACTCCTTACTTTAATTATTATTTGGCTTTGGGCTGCAAGTAAGCGGGTGCCTTGTTATTTTGTTGTGCGTATTGTAGGTTGTGTGTATGGTGTTTGTGACTGTTACTAAGTATCAATGATGTGGCATTGATAATATGTAAGTACTTTGGCATATGCATTAGTTATATAGTATTTCGATCATGTAAGGTTTTGGTTTTTATTTATATATTTTTTTTTTTTTTTGTATTTCTTCATTTTTAATACTTTAGGAAGACTAAACTGAACAAAAGTAGTAATGAAAATAGTCAACAAGATCTGCGATCAGCGGTGCTCTGATCGCAATTTCCATTTTTTTTGGCGTGGCCTTGTTCAAATCGTATGATTTTCACTCATTAACAATAATCAAAAATAATTGATACTAACACATTGAAATAAAAGACTATGTATTGAACTTAAGTTTGGAAATAAAATATAAATATGCATATGTTATTATTATGTACTTTTATGTGTACTACAGAAGCTCCCATTTTATTCATTTGATAGTATGTGATTATAATCCTTTGCCTAATTTAAGGGGGAATATTAGTACTATGTATGCATGTATGTGCGTACATACATAAGTACATTCATGCAAATGTCTTTTTGGGAATTTATCAAATTTGTATATGTATGTGTGTCTTTAAACTACGATTGCAATACGAGAGAAGGAGAAGGAGCGCTAGAAGCCAATCAGTCTTTGCAAGTGATAAATCGTTTATATTCTATTTCTTAGCATAATATTTAAACTTCCTATAACTAATAATTTATTCTGATATTTTGATGTGTTTGAGCTATATACTGATATTTTTGTTTTTGGTTTATATTCGTCTTGTTTTAGTATCTTATACTTATTTATTATGTCTATTTTGTATACTTTTAACTTTTTGGTCATTTTTATGATTTTTATTTGTTACTTTTTAGTAAATTATCATCAATATAAAAAAAAAGTGTGGTAAGCTATTTGGCAAGTTAGGGTATGTAATATCTTTCAGTTGCTAATAATTGCTTTTCTATTATTCTTCTGCATTGATTTTTCCAGCATAGTTGTACTACTACTGAGGGTTCTAAATGTTGTAACTAGTAATTAGTGTGTCATTTTACTTTGTTTTATTTTACTCAAATTAATCAAATATATAAATTTCAAAATAAAAAATATAAAAAACACCAATTTAAGATCTGACTATGGTGCGGTGTTTATCCCCATCAGAAACGAACCGTGGATTTCTAGATGCAACATCTGATTGTAATGATTATGTGTGCCGCTGTACAGATAAAGTAATGTTGTGTTTGTATATGTCTGTACGTATGTATGCCCCATGCCCCATGCCCCATGCATACATACGTACTTATATACATACATACATATGTACATGCACATGTAATTAGATACTATTTTTACAATTACAATATGTATCATATGTAACATATGTATCATTCAACTAAAATTGAATATATGTACATATAATCGTAAGTGTATCATTATGTAAAGAAGTATAGACACACTTTAATATTCATGCAGGACTTTGTGGTAAGCATACATGCATATGTACATACACCTTTGTTTGTCATCATATAAATAGTATATACGCATATAAGCGTATTTGGAATGCCGGTTATTACGGGTTAATCGGAAATTGGTCAGTAGGTTTTGGGACCTAGGGTCTGATGTATATCAGTATTTACATTGGTAAGGAATTGGTAATTGGTAATTGAAGAATGGAATTCAACTAGACAAAAACCGGGAGTATATACTTGGTATGTATACATATGTATTTATGAATTATTATATACATATGCTGAGCTATGTACATATGTATGTATGATGTTTTTAATTTAGTTAGTTTGATCAACTAGTTTAATTTCAAATATGTACATAAATATGAGCAAACGGTTATATGTAGAGCATGTGCAAGTCGGTGCAATGGCAATTACGCGTTCCTTAAATGGATTCAAACGAACCAAAAACAAAAATAACATGGAGCAACGTTTATATTGATGTACATATGCATGTATTGCAGTAGTCACTGCATATGTACAAGCTAACACACATACAAACATATATATGTATATATACATTTGTATGCATATTTAAATGCACTAATTACTACGACTCATAAAGAGGGAAACATTTGGATAAAGAAAATGAATAAAATTTGAAAAGGAACATATAAACAAAACATTGAGTTTTTTTTTCGATTTTTGTTAGTGTTTTTTTGTAATTTTTGCATTGATTTTTTTTTAGTTTTTTTTGTTTTCTTTTTGTCTTTTTTTTTGTAGTAGTAATTTGTATTTGTATTTAGAGCTGGCTTTTTCATTACTTCTTTTCAACTAACCTCAGACACAGGGAGAAGTTTCTATGTACTACAACTGACCTGTAGCACAATGCCATCAAGGTGAATGTTATAAAAACGAACCCTACAACTGACATTAGAACACCGACTAGGAACACTGTATTTGAGCCGTGGTAGTTCTCTATACGAGATATTTTAGCCATTTGATTTCACATGCGTGATTGCGCGTGTGTGTAAGTGTGTGTGTGTGTGTGTGTGTGGATGGGTAAGATTGTTATTGTGTGTGTATTTGTATTGATTATATGCGATGCAAATATACACATATATATAGATATATATATATGTACATATGAACAATATTATGCATACGCCAAGGTGTATAGACAATAATTGTTTTCATTGGATTATAGAACAGTTTTTATATTGGATTTGCATACGTTACGTTGTGATATACCAGACGTTTGTTTTGTTTTTGTAGTTTTTGTTATTTTTTATTTTATTTACACATATAGTTTTTTTTTTTTTTTTTTTTTGTTTGTTGAAGTTGTTGGTTTCGTCGATATCAGTTTTGCAGTTAGGTGGGTAGATCAGCCGAAAAAAAACAAGCAAACAAAAAACATTTGTACGTTTTCTTCTTTTTTTTTTGGAGTTATCACAAAAATATTAGACCTCAGCGCACAAGAAAAAGCAACTCGACATTTATGTGCATGAATTTGAACATCTTACATGCATACATACATGCATATATTTTACATATATATATATATATATATATATGAATGTGTGTATAAATATATATATATGTAATTAATAAATATATATATGCATTAGAATATATATGAAATTACACATATATATATGCATGTTCGCATAAGCCAGATTGTGTGCAGTTGCTGGATTACCAACAAAGTGTTTTCTGGCCACAAAACGCATCGAATGAATTCGAAATCAAACGATTCTCACAATCGAGTTTTCACTTTGGTCACAGTTCAACAAATATTTTTTTTTAATATTTTAGTTATTGTTTGATTTCTTCAAATTTATATTTTTCTTTTTTGTTTTTGCTTTAGTTTTGTTTCAATTCTTTCAATTCGGCAGCACCCAGGCTATGACAATGGTAATCAAAACTATGGAACACTCTATAAGAAGGGCAACACCTTTGAGCTACGACCTCTTTTATATGCCTAGCAGAAATGTATGCCTCTTAAATGTAATTTTATTATAGGCATATGTACATATAAATATTTCTAGATAGGTTTTCATGTATAGTAAGATTCTTTACTTATGGGTATTGTCTGTTGACAAGAATCTTGGAATATAAAATATTCCAATTGCGAATCGTAAACTTTTTAAAACATTATTGGTATGCATATGTCTTTGTATGTATGTGTGTGTGTGTGTGTGTGTGTGTGTGTGTGTGAGTGTGTGTGTGTCTTTGTGTGTGTGTTTGTCTTAGTGTCAGGAAGAAGAATTTAGCGGGTGTATCTACCTATATTGTAATGTTCGTGGATGTTGTTGTGAATGTATATATATATGTCCATGTATGTATTAATGTACAATGTAATGCGAGTGTTTGTATATGTTTTATATGTAGAACTGCCCAAAATATGCATATGTAGGGTACAGAAACATATATATATATATACATACACGGCATTTGATATACGATATGTAAATAAACACAGATTACTCATAGCATGATTCAACGCGCAGATATATAAGTACATCAAGTATTGAACAACACTAATACAAACAGACATATACATACATACGCATAAATATGTATGCAGCTATTAACATACATACAAACAAACTGTATGTCATTATGTATGTGAAGACAAATGATAGACGTACACGCACAGCAACACGAACAATTACACACAATTATAAACTTTAGCCTTAGTATTTAAACTATAAGTCAATGAAAAGCATAGGTACACATTTATATTTATATATGAATATATGTACATACATACATATGTACGAACATATTATGCATGGATATGCATATTAATATTCATATCTCACGCATACATATAACCTGCCACATTTAAATATTTATAATTTGTAAGGCATACAAATAAAAATGGCAAAACATTAAATGAATGTAAAAATAATCATTTCCAAACAAATTCTCACACATAATGGCAGTGGCAGGTATGTAGGTATGTAAATACAAACATAATTACATTTGTCTGTAAAATACTATATACAAACAAGCACATGCATACAGTCATACATACACGCACATACGCTGTATGTTTGAAAAGGCGTGGCATATTTTAAAGCAATTGGTCAGACATTTTTCGAATAATAATCGAATAATAATATATTAATGCAGCTGCACAAGCAAAGGCGTGTTGGCGCGCGCAAAAAGAGCGCGGAAGCATCAGATGGAGAGAGACAGAAAGAGCGAGAGAGATGTGAGTGAGGGAGTGAGTCAAGGGGAGAGAGCGCGATAGAAAGACAGAAAGAGTGTGTGAGAAGAAGTGTTTAATGAAGTGCTCTGTCTGACCGAAAGCTTTAAGCATGCAGCATACACATTGGATTAACATAGGCCACAAGTCGGCGACTCATTGGTCAATTTGGAACTACTGCAATTACTACTTAAGCCTGTATTCATTGCGTATGCGTGTACACGTATACGTATACATATGTATGCATTTGTGTGCGTGTATGTGTATAGTATAGGTGAGCGCATGATCGGTGTAACCGATTGATGACTTGCTGAGTACTCTACCTGTAGCAAACGGCCAGTGTTGCAAAACTAATGAAGACACATTTGACGATAACTGTTAAAATGATGACCATGGTTAATGTGCTGATCCTATTTTGGTCAGAGGTGCCTGGAAATGGTGGTTTCATTTTATTTTATTTTAATTTTCTTTTGTTTTGATTTTGTTTTTCCATATTATTGTTTGTATGTAGCAAATTGTTCTGAAATCTGAATACCGCTTAGAAAACAAAAAAACTTACTTTGAATATGCATAAATTGCCTGCTTAACGATTAACTAAAATATGTTGCATAACAAAGAAAACACACAAATTAATAAACCCAACTTAATAGTAACAAATTTAGCTAAATATGAAACTAACAAATCATAATTGATTTGAAAAGAATATTTAACTAAATTTAAAACAATCATTTCTTAAACTATATATTCAAATTATTTCGTATCTTTGCAAGTCAAGGAATTTGTATTTGTTGTTTGTCTTTTTTTTAAATGAAGTGAATAAAGAAATGAAAACAAATTATAGACATTTAGCTTTCAGATCCAGAACATTTGCGATTAATTGATTGATCAAACAGGAATCAGCATGCACTTAATGTGAGTCTGATTCTGGAAAATCGAATGGTATGATCTGATCGTGGAACTCGTGTTTGTTTAACAAATCGAATATTGAATCCTTGGTGAATTGAGTTTGTGATTTGATGTTATATGACCCGCTATGGCTATTAAGCTATAAATAGTTGTTGAACTATTGCATTTGTTCTATATCTAAATAGCTGAATCTAAGATCATTGCATAATGCCGATTCAATACGTATTTACGAGCGTTCCGCCTAACAAGACTAGCAATCGATGTAATTACCATTGTCATACGAGTAATCGAATCAGTTATGTATACCGATGGTATCGAATTGCAATCAAATCAGTTATCAATCTGTACGAGAGACCGTGTGAGTTCGCTATTTGGGTTCGATTGTGGCAGTTGTTAGTACCGTTAGTGCCGGTGGGTAACTGATGCCCCTCCATATCGCCGGATTGGCTAAGTTAATTGATATTAAATTAAGTTAATTCTAATGTGGTTAGATTCGATTAGCATGTGTTCCAATATCAATATCATCAAAATGAAGCTACGTTGAGTAGCCGCTGACCTCGGCCCACACCCATTTCTTACCATATGGAGTTTCTTTCTTCTCCATTTTAATTGTATTCTCCGGCGTTGGCAATGCCTCCGTTGGCATTGGCGTCGTCAGCAGCACAACCGTACTGCAATCCGTTCCGCCCCAGCCCATATCGCAAAAGCAACGATTTGCGTTTGTACAGAACTGCCAAAGATTGGGATATAGATGAGAGAATATATATGTATACAAAATATATATATATATTTAAGTGCATATTCAGGTGGTTGAATACCTGCTGTTATTGAGTTTTGAGTTGTTTGAATGAGTGTGTTCCACATTTTTTGTACTTACACCGCGGTCCGAGCATTCTTGACCCTGCTTATTTGTTGGGCACTTGGTTTGATCCACATGCGGAAAGAGACTGACGCATGTTTGGTTAAGGCAAATCAAATTATCGCCGCATGGCGTTCCATCCTTGACTAGTCCATGCTCTGGATAGCTGTTTGAGCCCACTTGTCCGCTGGTTGCTCTGCAATATGCATATGCTTTATATGTTAATTTCCTTTAACTCTGAAAAGCATCAAAAGCAAACGCCCCCCTCCATCCTCTTTTGCCACACCCGACCATAACACAGACACACACTCAACGAGTGGTATATATAGTAGTCGTTACGCACTTGCATTCGTATTCCTGGCCCTTGATAGAGATAATTGTGCGCGAATAAAGCTGGTCGATCCCATCGTTAACTGGCTGCCGTTCGCCCTCCTTGCACTGAAGCGTGCCGCACTGCACGTTCCTGTGGCAGGAGAAAAAAAACGCACGCAAAATTATGGCCGTGATAAATTTCAATTTTATGTGAATGGATTTTCAATTTGAAAATGCTACGCTGAGGCACTGCTAATTGAAGAGAAAGCTAAATTGTTCTGATTGCCACTTAAACAACTCTTAACAAGAGCAATGTTTCACATATGTACACACATGTATATATATATATATATATATATATATATCTGTCATGTAATAATGTGAATATATGGATACATGGATACATTTGTAGTAGCGGATAGGACACTTACTCTGGCTCGCATTTGATGTAATGTTCATTAGCATCGCGACCGCAGTGACCATTAATGGAACCCTTTGAGTTGAACTGTTCATAGCATTGGCGATCAGCAGCAAAGCCGCCGTAGCCCCAAATAGCCTCACATTGTAAGGTTAGTGTTGGGCAATAGCCCTGAAAGCAGTAACCTATCGAGAACATATATATAAAGTTATAAGTTAAAATACTGGATTTGGACAGCTATCCATCATCACTTAACTCACCTGATATGCCTGACTTGCTGAGGCCACAGGGGGAGCCGTTCTTTTTGTATATGTCACTGGGACATTGGCCCACCTCGCCATCGCAATACTCGGGCAAATCGCATTCATTGTGCGAGTCGCGGCAAACGTAATCCTTGGGTCGCAGCTGGCGTAAACACAATTGTGTTAAAGTCAAAAGCAATCACATTTTCCACTTTTCACATTCCACTTACTCGGCATTGGTCACAGCAGGCGCCACTGGCGCACTGAGCTTCCGACTTCAGTTTACATGTGATGCCATCGCAGCAGGGATCTAATGCGCATTCCTCGAACGTGCCGCAGTCGCATTCCTCATCCTCCTCGATGACTTTGTTGCCACAGTTCCGGCGCAACTCAATCTGTAAGTGACAGAAATAAATAAATGCATTCCTATGATTCAAAACAGTCGCAAATTGCTTTCTCTTTTTGTAATGTTTAATTTAATAATAATTTCTTGTATCGAAATGTGCTGGAAATCATTTATTTCTTTCTTGTAAGTCTTCCCCATCCAATAATGTAGATGTCAAATGCAATTGACGACATAGCTTGACATGGCAGTTGCGCTACTTTTATTTATGAAAATAAATTAATTCTAAATATTAGCACAATTCCTTTGTGTATGTTTTTTTTTTTTTTTTTTTTTAGTTTTTATTTACATCAAAGTGACTTATTTTGCTTAGAAGCTGGGTAAATGCAAATGTGCTATCCGTGGGTGCTGCTGCAGTTACTTGTCACCGGAGGATACACACATCAAGTAACCGCAATGACAACAGGAATTCTATTGTGTATTGATTGGTGGACTGGAGAAGTGGAAGAAGAAAATGTATGTGTATCTTACCTCGTTGGGCTTGTTGAGCAAACAAAGCCCATGACCTGTGCGCAATGCGTCAATGTAATCCTTTTTGCTGCATTCGGAGAACTTGTATGGCTGCACATTTTCCTGGCCGACTATTGACTGCGCCATAATACAACCATGCCAGTCCCTGCAGAAACATTCCTCACCTGCGTTAAATTGAAATAATTCAATTGAATGCACTGCACACAAAACGATATAGCTTGATATGAAAAGCAAAGGCAAATAGTTAAGCATACAAATAAAGTTTCATATACATAATATTTAATAACGTGCTGAATGTTAATATGCATAATATGAATATATATATATATATATAAATGTTAAGGATAAATCATGGCTGATGTTTGTATAGGGCAACGAGCAAGTTAGCCAAAATCGTTGCTTAATTCAGAAATGGTAAAATTATTGTGTTTGTGTTTATAATCGTTCAATTTGCAGGTAAAATGTAAACGTAAACGTGAAACGTATGTGTTCGTAATAAACTGAATAATGATTTCGCATAACTGTGATTAGAATTAAATAATTAGATTGCACTTACGGCCATCGTCGTGGCCCATGCCAATATTGTGCCCAATCATATGCGCCATTGTGCCAGCCAAAAGGTGCGGCTCATACACATTGACATCGACACTGATGCCAACGGCACGGGGAGTGCAGACAGTCTCGGGTACGGCCATGCCGGCCTCGCCTCCGGCAAATGTTTCTCCGCTGCGAAATCAAATCAAATGTACGTGAGTGGGTATATGTGTGCACATTCTGTGTGTGTGTGTGTGTGTGTGTGTGGGTGGGTGGGTGTCTGTGTGGGTGTGTACTTACGTTAGTAGCTGTGTCGTATCCCGTTCGATTTGAAATAGATTTCTTGATGTGTAGTCATTAAAGTTGGAAATGGCCTTGCTAATGTCCTTGCTGCCATCAATAGCCGCCTGGTTCTTGCCCCACGTCTCAATGTACACCACCGAAACGCGTGTGTTCAGTGTGCGAAAGTACTAAACAGTTTGACATTTCCCCAAGATAACACACAATATATACACACAAATATATACATACATATATATATAGATATATATATAGACATTAATATACAAGAACCTGTAGCTATCAGTATACTCACCAAATCCGCTATATTGGCCACCTGTATGGCATCGTGGATGACTTCGGCGCGTGTGCTGCCATTACGCTTCTCGAACATGGCCTTGTCGACTATGATGGCCGTTTCAATATATTTGGTGGCCTCGCGCACATCCCGCTTGTAACGGCCAGCACCATTTGGATGAATCTCGTCGACAACGCCAGCGGACAAATGTTTTGTGCGTCGTGATAAACGCCACGAGTCCAAATTTCCAGAGTTTGCACAACCCTTGTTCGCCTTTGTGCGTGCTTCGAAAATCACATGCGGATGTTTCTGCATATATTAAAAGCGCTGATGAATATAACCGACAGGGCATAAGGCATTGGAGTGGTCAGCTTACCGACAGATCGCCGCCGTAAAAGGGATGTATGACGAAGGTCTCGTTGCCAATGTGTATGACCCCGCTGACGCCGTTGCAAGTATGAAAGGCAGCACTGGCACCAGGATAATCCTTGACTGTACCATGGTAGTAACAGTGTTCGATATCCTGAACAAAAAAATAAATACAAAATTGTTAAATATGGAAAAGTTTCCATTAAATAGTTTCCATTGCTATGAATAGATTTTTTTTCCAGAAAATATTACAAAACACAATATATATCTCTGTAGAGAGATGCTTTTCAATTAAATATTCTTTAGTTATTGATTATATGCGCAAAACAAAAAAAAAAAATACTGATATGTATCGGCAACGTATTTGGCGAATTGTAATATTAAATTTGTTGGCCCATTTATACTTTGCCACATTTTTGGATATCTCAATTAAACTAAAGCCGAAATAAAACCCTTTATGGAATCAGCTCTTAACATCAAATTTATTGTAAATCAGTTTCAAAATGTTGCCAATACAGTATTTGCCATCTTGAGCGTAAACCTTTTTGATTTTTGTCTTGAGTAACAGTAGTTGAGCTAAATAACACATTGTTTTGGCCGGACATTGTGCATCAGCATCTAATTATGTTTTACCATATCCAACTTATCAAATTACATTTCACTTTCCAATGAATACTTACATGTCGGTTGCCATCCACCAAGTATCCACCGACGTGGTAGTGTTTCTGTTGTATGTTAGGTGAGAGTAGTTGTCTATAAAGAGACAGACGAGCATGTCAAATATGAAACAATAGATAATTAGCACCAGTTTTGTAGCACTTTGCCGATCTAGAAATTGCATAAATAATCTAGATATTTTAATACTTACGAATTTAATTCCAAATCCAATCGGAATTTGTGATTAAATGCCTTGATAAGCAGTGAGGTACGATGAAAATGTTTCTAAAATTATAAGAGAATAATTACACTGTTTTTAATACTGTTCTCAACATTTTTTAAATAAAGCATAACTTGTAGCTTTTGCCTTCGCGAAATTGAATCCTAACTTATTGACTTAAATAAAAGTAATACAAAAATTAAGCATACGCAAAATAAGTATATTTTTTTTGTTTTTGACTTCACCAACAAATATTCGTTTTTGAAATAAAGCATAACTTGTAGCTTTTGCCTTCGCGAAATTGAATCCTAACTTATTGACTTAAATAAAAGTAATACAAAAATTAAGCATACGCAAAATAAGTATACTTTTTTTGTTTTTGACTTCACCAACAAATATTCGTTTAGTATACACTAAGACAATTTAGTTGGATTACTTGAATATGATTTTGAAAATTACATATCTGAAAGACTATGCAACTTAAGAATAAAATTCTAAAGAAATACTCAAACATTACTTTGGACTGGATCAGATTTAGTTAAAATAATAAATTATACATTTTGTAATTATTAATTTAATTTATTTCATTATTATTTTATATTATTTATGTCTCACCTTTGTTCTGCCTCTGCTAAAAACGCTGTCATCGTGTGGACGTGGGCGTTGTCCCGGCTAAAAATAAAAAATAAATTAAAATATTTTGAACGGTTATTAATGAACGAGGAAACAATTAAGTAGCTAAACACATAAGGCAGTTGAGACAGAGGCAGAAGTCATCTTTTAGTCAAAATCGGCGAGTTTGCTGGCATAAAACAGTCGATTACACAGAGTACGAGAAATTGTATAAATAGTCAAATATTAAACATCAATAGAAAGTCAGTGGTTGCAAATAAGTTTTAAAATTAAGAAAATTATGGACTTTAGGCAATGAGTGTGATTGGGATTATTTTTAAAAATCTAGAACAATATGGAGTATGTGAGGGGTGGGGATAGTGGGGCGAAAACAATGAGACAAACAGTAGCACGTCTAAATGAAAATATATATGAACATACCATTGGATTTGTTTCGATTTTTCTAGTATTTCTCTTATGCAAATCTTTGCGTACCTTTGGGGGACTAACTTCACGCGTCGATATTCCCATCTTTTCGTGATGACGCAGCTGTACAGGATAAATAATTTGATAATAATGTCCACCAATACGACGCACAAGTTCCTGATTTTGTCGATACTCTTTGAGCAGGCGTTCCACTTCACCTGAAAAATTAATTATATAAGCACCTATGGATCTCTTTCACTTATACATAAATATGAAAAAAAAACCAAATTGTTTAAGCATCGAATCTAAAAAAAATAGCCTATTATGCAAGTTAAGAAATTTTTTGATCTTCGCATACAGAATAAATATTATCATTTGCATATCGATTTCGCACATAAATTATGTGGGTAATCAAACATATTTTACACATCTACTGAACATACATACCAACAGGACTTTCCTCGTTCCAAAATGAATCATCGAGGGTATAATCAGCTTCTGCAAAATAAATAAAAAATATATATCACAAATGTATAGCACGATTACTAAAAAAAAATATATTTAGAACACTAATAGACACGAAACGCGTTAACAAAAATAATCATTTCAAAATAAACAATTAAAAATGTGGTTAAAACTTAAATTGTGTTTAATAATCGGCTAATTTGATAAACATCAGTTTGGTGTCTGAACTACCGTGTATAACAAATCTTTAGCTAACTAATAGTATCTCTTCAAATTTATTGCTCTCGTTGGTCTTTATTTTTTGAGTAACAACATTATAAAATGTTAAATATATTAAGTTATACTCAATCCTTTAATTGTTGGTAGATAGTTCACAACTATTTAAGAAGTCTCACAAATAAAGTGGTAAATCTCATCTCAACTCATTATTAAAATGGAATTCGTAACTATAGTAGTTAATTATGGATTAATGTGAGTCACTGAGCAATCTAACATAACATAATTTCATCCAAAACTAACCTTCCGATTGTTGTCTCTGGCCACATACCGTTTCAGAATCCAAACGCTTTGCCAAATTTCGTATACGACGGTAAAGCGTAGGAATTCTAAAACAATACAATGGTTACGGTAAAATACTATCCCTTTAATCATTCCATTATTTATTTTACTATCCATTTGGGCTATGGTTTTCAAACAAACGCAACCAACATTTGTAATACATACAATCACATCATAGTAAAAGATTTCGCAAAAAAAAAAAAAATAAGGAAAATAAGAGCACAATATTTGTTTTCCAATGATTTAGAAAAAAAAGAAACTAACATTGACAACGAAAAGTAAAAATAATAATTCAAGTGATTTTCATCTAGTGAATTAATATTCAAGCTTTTTATTAATTTAATTACTCTGATTGCAAAAGCCATGCACGTCTCATGGTAACTAGCATTTGATGTTATTTTGGAAATTGAGAGAAAAAAATTTAAATTTATATAAATTTATATATATATATATATTTTTTTATTTTATTTTTTAAGCAATTGGTAATTGGCTTTTGGGCGGCCGTGAAAGCCGCAACATTTTGTTTTCAGTCTGGGGTGCCGAAATATCAAGTTGCTTACGTCTTTACTTGGCAATAATATGCAGAAAATAATAATGTAGGATCTTTATAGTTTCAAAAAATTTAGGATAAAACTGCATCTAACACAAAACCCATTTAAGTCAAATAATGCTCAGAATCAACAACTGGACCAATCAATAAGCAACAATTCCAAATCGCGGACTCATTAAATTATATATGTAACACCTAAATATATATGAATATATATGTGCAGTAGTATATATGTATATATATATATATATACTTATATGTCACATTTATATATATATAAGTATATATATGTGCAGTAGTATATATGTATATGGGTATTCTTGATTGACTAACCTCAAAAACCAAGTGGATTTAGTCAGATAAAATATTTCCGAAATATATTTATATTACATATTAATTCTATTCGCAATCAAGTATTTTGTATTATATAATACACACTTAAATACACACAAGGCGTAATAAGTTAAGAAATGTAAAATTCTTTTGCCTGTTTTATATTCACGTGATTATGTTTAAAACTTCAAAGTGAAGTAAAGTTGCAATGTGGCATGTGGCACAAGCGATCCCCTGTGGAGACAATTATGCAAAAAATTGTGTTTCGCAATTTTAACTTGTTTATTCAAATGTCCGTTTAACAATGGTGAGGGAACTTAACGTTTCAACTCCCTGGCATCATATGTGTCATGAGTGAACCTTAACACTTCACAGTTGGCATCGGTCTATCGAAAGCTCGAATAAAAATGGAATAAATAACTTTTACCTCTTACCTGCCAGGTTAAGGAGATAACAAAAAAATATACACAAAGGAATATTGTCAAAGAAGGACAGGTTGCTGAGCTGAATCTACGTCAGTATTGGCTGATGTCTATATTGGAATTTTGCTGGAAATGCAACAAGAACAACAAAATATTGCGTTTTATATGCACAATGTGTTTATACAGAATATCTGCATTGTTGCACGACGAGTGTCACTCATACCACGCCATACCACACCCAATCACATATGTGGGTCAAATCTCACAATATGAGCATCACTCAAAAGCAAATCATGACTGCAACTTCGTGATAGCTTGGCAAGTGTAGTGAAACAAAAAATATATATATATATATATATATATATATATATATATATATATAACAAGGGTTGACGGTTGAGCTGCATAAAAATGATATCTGAATACGTATTTTATGGCTTTAAATGAGTCACGCGGTTGCCTCGTCCAAACTTATTTCAAATTTATATGCCTCAAGTTGCCATCAGTCCTAATAAAGCATCCTACTATTTCTTGTGAAAGCCAACTATCTATGACTTGAATGCAGTCTGTGAAGGGAAACTACAAACTAATCCTTAAAGATACGCACAAAAGAATTTATTGTATTTATAATTTACCGGGTCCAAGGATTTCTAAGAGTCTTGCACATTTATGGTTTTCATGCCACAGGCGCATTGCTTGACTTGTGGCGAACGCTATGAAAAGTGGAGGGAAACCCATTTAGTAAAGCTATTTATAAAAAAACTTGGTGTTGCATTCTTTCCGATTTAAAAATAATATATATACGTATTAAGCCAACGGTGTAAATAGCAAATACTCAATACAAGAAAAAAAAAAAAGAGACGGTTCCTGCCACTGGTCAAGAATAAAAGAAAACTTAAATATGTGAGCAGACATACAAAAAAACAACAAACGGAAAGCGTAATGATTAAATTGGAATTTCGTGAAAACTAATCCTTATGACGATTCTGATGAAAATCAAACCGCATTCGCCACGAATAATGTAGAATATGAAATTTCGAAATATTTAATTTATAACAAAATAAAAACGCACAGTGGACACAAATTAGGACTTTACGATCGAGGAACACAGAAAGTTAGTAGAATTTTGTGTACTTACCACCAGCGGCGTAAACCAATTCACAAAGCTGGATTATGATGATGACCACAACGATTGCACACCACATGACGGCGGTTGCACTGACGTGGACGTAAGTTTGGGCGTTGGCTTTGGCACTTTACCGACCAAAGAGAACTGCTTTGAACGCCTTCTGGTGCGCTTTTTTTTTATTTTATATTTTTTTTTTTTTTTTTTTTTATGGTTGACACGTTGGCTAAATTTTTTCACTCACATACGATTGTCACAATTTTCTAAATTTCTAAGTAACTTCTCAGAATTTATCGTTCTAATTGCTGGCGTTAATTTTGCTAATTGTTTGCCTTGTCTTTAATTTGATCTAAAGGCTAAAGCTGTTGCTGTTGCAGTTGCTGTGACTGTGGCAGAGATTGTGTTGTATGGCAGTGGGGGGGCAAGCGGGATTAGATGTGGCCTGGCTGACGTCAGTGTGCAGGTCGAGTCGATATTGGGGCATCATTTCGCGCTGCACAGTGCACTTGCTGCCCCGCTTCGTTGCGACTAATTTGTCGCCCACTTTCCTGCGCACTTCTTTATAAATGACTTATTTCCTTTTGTATGAGTTTCACAATATTAAATTCACTTTTCAACTCTTGTCACAAAAAAAAAAAGTCTGTTATTGCACGTTTCTCCAAGAACTTTTCACAATCGTGAATACTCGATGCAATTATTTAATATGTCAAATTGACCTGCAACGAAAAAGAAGATTATATATATAAAAGTTTAGATTGTTTGGTTAAATAATTTAGTGTAATGAATATGCTTGAATAGATGCCAATATTTCAATTCAAATTTAACACATATACAATAAAAATACGAAAAATATATTATTTGAAATTTTTGCATATATTTATTTTCTACAAACCCAATTGGTTTGAGTAGATTTGAGAACACTAACAATTCGCATATTAACATTGCAGTGAACAGCATTTTAAATGAACCGATAATTATTCAAATAATGCAGATAAAATTATGTACACGTTACGTATGCGTACATTATGCTCATATATGTAAATGTGTCCGCTATCTATTGGATTGTCCCGGCTAAACGTGCTATCCAATCAGTGCACCACAACTATGCAATCGGCGCCTCCCGAACCAACTGCTGATGCTCGTCGATGAAGCTCGCCTCGCCGCCAGAGCAGCTTCTGCACAGTGGGCCAACACCCGAGCATGTCATATGCCACAATGTAACTTTGGCACTGAAGTGCATCACAGTCAAGCAGATGTATTGAGTGAATTTGCCAAATGCACACTACTCACTCGAATTTAATTATGGTCTGAAACTGTGCTGATTCACTAAATATTATTAGGCTCACAAATTAGAATTAGCTTAGCTTATTAATGAATGTGATGCATTATTAAATTTTAATTAGACCATTCGAAATTTATTGATAATTGCAACCCACTGTCAGCCCCCCTAATTAGGCAAGGGCAGTAATAAAGGGGCCTTAGTTAAATCACAACCGCAAATGCAATGCCATGCTTGAATTGCTTAAATAATTAATTGCGGCGACCCCCACAATATGGAATGGATAAGCGGCAAGCCGGCGCATCATGTTGAGAGGGGAGGGAACATGAGCACATCGTGTTGCGAATGTCCCTGAATAATGCTCTATGTTAATTAGGGAGTACAATTTCTATTCTCAATTCTCAATTCATTCCATTCTTGTAGGGCCACCTTGCATTAGCTCGTTACAGATCATATCTGTTTGGTTCCATAGTAACAATCGGTCGATTTAAAACCAAACTCTGCACAATTTTTTTTATTAATTTTTTTTACTTGTGTTCAAATTGCTGTGAACTTAAAAACTTGTAAAAAAAAAATATCAATGTTAACTAGGCACAATCAAATAAACGCCTCTGTCTTAACCAACATCAACAAATTTGAGTATTTTGTGTTGCAAATTATATGTTTAGTTCAAAATCTAAATGCTAATTAATCTTCTCATTCTTTCATTCTCAATGGTAAGCTAATATTCCAGCTAAATAACTGTTTTGTCATGTTTATTTTTATAAGACTCTTTAAAACATTTAAATATTATATTTTATTTATAATCAAGGACTTCTTAATCAGCCAATTTTTATCAAAACTTATTTGTCTTAAATAACACTTGAACAAATAAGTTTCGAGATTGAATCTTAAACCTTAATACAAGTAGTAAATACTTGATGAGTATTAAAAATTGTTGTAAACACATGCAAATAACTAACTTTTGATTTTATTTGGTTCAAAAGCTATGCGACGAGCCATACAATAGGTGAGCAAACAATCGGAAAATTGCTGTCTAATGCAGAAGTTAGTTTGAAAATTTGATTACGGCGTGACTCTGACTCTGACTCTGACCATCACCGTCAGCCATACAGATAATTCACATTGGCGTCCAACAATCACCCTGTTAATGACAGCCGCCGCAGCAATTTAGAATGGGAGCACCAACTTGCCACAGCTTCAGTCGTGTGGCTGCATAATCACATAGCATTTTCTGCCAGCGCCATTGTGCTGAAACGGTCATTGTTTTGGACAGGCTCGGAACTATCTATCTGAGCAGTGCAAGGCCCATCGTTCAATAAAGCGCAAAATTTGCAACTTGACGATGATGTGGGGCATACAACCAGCGAATGTACGTTGCAAGTACGCACACTAGCCTGTATGTGTGTGTATGTATTTGTGTACATGACAACCACTGACTGTAAAACTGTTCTGGTTTTCACTTGGCTGTTAGCTGATTTTTGGCAATGTCTGACCTTTAATGGGATTTGCAACCACAGCAATGTGGTTTTGAATAGCTTTAGGCATTTGGCCAACTATCCACACAATTCATACAACTTTAATGTTTTCCTGGCTCTGTAAAACAATATTTTTAATAACATTCGCAGTGTTGCTAATTCTACACTAACAATATACACGTTGAATAGGCTTAAACATGCTTTTAATGCATTTTACGCGTAGAATGGGGCAGAACAAAACCCAAATTTACTAAATATATATAATAAAAAAAAAGAAAAGTGAAACAAAACACGGAGCCTGGACTCAAGAATTGTCTGGCAATTCCTCATTATTCGGAGCACATAGAAAATTTCTCGGTCTCTTTCCATCACTTCTTCCCTCTCTCCTTTTATGGCATGCAGACGTAGAAGTAGCTACAGTCGGGGGGCGGTCCGGACGTTCATCAGGCGCCGCTTGCTGTTTACCGATTACCATAAGAATGCACACTCACACACACACACACACACACACACACACACACACACACACACACACACACACACACACACACACACACACACACACACACACACACATACACATACACACACACAAATCCACGAACAAAGTGACATACACACACCGTGGATAAAAGATGCGAAAAATATGCCCAAGCCATACATCCAATACTTGGTCCAGAGCAACAAAGCCAGCAGTGAGCAGGCAGCTGACAAGCCCAGACGCAACTGAGAGTTTTCTCTCAGTGATTTTTAGCTCTCGCAGCTTAAATTTCTCTCGCCAAAACCAGCATCGAAAAACTGTAACCAAAATGTGCGCTATATGGAATAGCCGAGCAGCCGTCATCGACGCATGCCCAAGTTTCGCTGACCGAAAACGCGCCCAAACTTTGGGGGCCTTGGGGAATATGGATGCTGGCCGGGTAAAAAGGAACAAACAAAGTTAGCGCCGTTACGTCGTTGCTGCCCAGATGATGGTGATGAGGACTGCTGCATTCAATATCCAATTAACTAAAATGCCCCCCATTACCGTACCATGCAGACCAGAGCAAATCCCCTAATCTAATCTACGACGGACAAATGGCCCGACGGGCGAAAAACAATATTCGTATCACGATTGTCAGTCATGCGCAGCTGACGCCGCCTTCGACCCCGCCCCCATTTGTCGACGAGACTCTATAGGAAAAACTTTCAGGCATTTTTGCTTAAAACTTTTTCCAATAAAGTCTTTAAATATAAATATATTTAAATACATATATATATATATATATATATATATATATATAATAAATATAAATTATATATTAATTATAAATTTATAAACTTAGCTATAATTTTTTCCCTTTTTTATATTACATTTATAATTTTTTTTTTTATTTAACTGTTAACAATATTATGCACAAATATAAGTTAAAATGAATTTTTCACTATACCTATTTACATATTACATATATATTTATATCTATCTATATATATATATATGCATAAATATTCACAGTAAAGAATTAAAAAATTACAGTGTTTAAAAAAAAACCAGAATTTATATTTGGAAAAACTAACTAGTTACATTAAAATATTACACATGAAAAACTTGTTCTAAATGTATAAAAGTAACTTTTTCATGCATTATAATAACTATTTTCAAAACTTTCTAATCGTATTAAACTTTTTTAATTCGGTTGTTCATGGTTGCCAATATTTGCCGCAGTTTACAACACCTCAAAGGCTATTTAGTCACACTCTTACTGGAATTTGAATGGAATTCTTTGAATTGTGAACGGTGAATGGAGACAATAAATATATATAGACAAAGATATATCGTCTTTGAACAAGCTCTGTGCATACAGAACTCTATGCATAAAATTTAATTTGAATTAAATAAAAATAAAAATGGTTTCAATCAAAAACTGTATATACCTGTGCACAGTAATATACATAAAGCATTCTCTAATAAAGTAACCAAAAAAAGTGCATATATATCAGAAAAAATGCGAAAGAATGCAGCGCCTGTAAGCATGCAACGCTTTTTGTTCATTTGTTTGTTGACCCGGACAATCCAAAGCATATAGCATGTATACACATACATATATGTGTGCATGTATGTATGCATGTTTGTATGTATGTATGTATGTATGTATGTATGTATGTGTATATTCGTACGTCTAAAAGCATGCGAGTACTTCTGTCCATGGTCTTTTACGTTGGTGTTTGCCTGTGTGTGTGTGTGTGTGCATGAGTGTATGTGTGTTGTGCCTGTGTGTTGTGTATGCGTGTATGTTTGCTGTATTTATATGTTGGCTTGTGTGCCAAAGCAAATGCTAATGCCCATTGCTCTTAGTAGTAGCTAGTATAATTAGAGATACTTTTAATGATAGTAATATTATTAGTTACCTATCCCTTTTGTCCGCAACTTATGTCCCTGGATTTATTTAATGAATACTTTTAAGACATTGTTGTTTAGAATTTATTTATAATTTATGGCACGTAGCTGGTAATTTAGTTTGTCGTTTGTTTTTATAATTTAGCTATTCGCTTTGAGATTTGAAGATTTGTTTGGAGCACACTTAACTACATGAACACTTTTTGTTTGTCATTTAAGAGCAAAACGGTAAAAAAAAATGGCAAAAAATCTTTATAAAATATTTTTCTATCGTATTAAAGGTGCAGTTTTTTTCCGATTGCTTAATGAGTGGGTTTGTTGCTTGATTGAATGCGCCTGCTCTCCGAATGCCAATTTTGTGTAATCGCAAAATTTTATCTTTGTTTGCTTGTCATTTTATTATTTTTTTTTTTTTTTTTTATTTTTTTATTATCCAAGGACCATCTGTATTTGTGTGTTTTGCCCTTAATTGAATTGCTGACTCCTGTGCAGTTGCCGTTGCTTGTCTGTGTGTATGTTTTTTTATTTTATTTTATTTTATTTTATTTATTTTTTTTTTTTATTGCTGACTCTGACTCCGGTTGTGGCTGTGGATGCGGCCGTTGACAGTGGCTATACTCTGGCACTATTGTGTTATGGTTGCTGTTGGCGGTGCTATAGCTGTCGTCACTGATTTCCCGTTGCCACTTTCCGCGATTGCAAACAACGTTCTAAAGCGCTCGCATACGTCTGCAGTCTGCAGGACATGAGCACGCGACATAGGCACGGCACACGTCCATAATCCCGACACCCGACTCCGAGCAACATCGTCAACAAACGACGCAGTCGCATATGCACACGAACGTTACGCTCAGCATTTGGCAATTTGGCAATGAGCAGTTGAGCATTCTGGAGCCGGCTTCAATTTTGATTCTGAGCCACCAGCATCGCAGTTGTCTCTCCACATATAAGTTCTCTCTCTCTCTCACTTTCTCTCTCTCTCTCTGCGACTCTTTTGTTATTGATGGTGTTTTTCTTTTTCCAACTATTCAGCCAAAGCCCCGTGTATTTCAAAAAGTGCCTCGTGTTGGTCTCTTATTAAGCGCGTTGCTGACTGTAAATTTGCGGCATCGCTATCTCATTTAGACTCTGTATCGTATTCTCTCGGTGGAGGCGATTTTATAAGGTTGGGGCGGAAGTATCAACGCCCCTGTTTTTTACACGATAATATGAACTTATCTAGCAAAAATGGGATATTTTGTAGATACGAAAGAACGCACACACACGCTCACACACACACACACACACACACAGATGAAGCCGCACACATGCCGACACCAAGTTCTCAGTCATCTCAAATACACACAACTACAACCACAGACACTGGGACTGGCTTAAACATTGAGAGCAGAATTTTGGAGCACTCAGCAGGTCCCGCATATATTTAAGAACACAACAACCGAAAAGAATGAAAAAAAAAAAGCCAAAATAGCAAAAAATTAAGTTGTTTTAGAGTAATTTCGAAAAGTTGTTAAAAACTTTTAATTGGTTAGGTGTTGTTTGCTGTAGTTGGTGTTGCTGGCTTACTCTATTATCTAGAATACTCAGTTTCAGTATAATAAGCTAAATTAAGAAGCCGATATCAGAAAGTGTAAACTTTGTTTGAACAAACACACAGCTCGACTCAAAGAGCTACTCTGCTTGGCTAAAAGCATGGTTAAGTGCATCATTGCAAAATTATGCAGAATTTGCTTATACTTGCTCACAATCAGCTAAAAAGAATAATTAAAATGTTTCATATTCACACAGACAGACGGACTGACGAGCAGACAGACAGACATTTGCAAAAAAAAATCGTATTCTTTTTACTCATTTTCAATAAGTTCAGGGTTCCTTGTCTGAACAGAAAGGATGCATATTTTCTATACTGGCACCAATTAACAAAGTTGCCTACGTTAAGCATAGAATTTACCATTATATAATCTTTAATAGAAACCTCCACTTAATGAGTTGCAATTTTTCGGAATTTTCCTTTTAATAGCTTATTTCAATGCTGCATTGAAAAATGTTAAAAGGATTTCTCGTCTTGTCTTAACCCATAATTAGTTAAGCAGAAAAACTCATGAATAGGATTGATGCATATTTTCTTTTATCCATTAACAAAGTATTTTCCGTCTCTCAAGCTTACACAGAATTTTGTGTTAATTAGTCAAGAATTGACATGGATATGGTGACGCTATAAAATATGAGCGGGCATCGCAAAATCAGAGTCCAATATTGGCAAATATTATTAGCCTAAAATCTTATATTGATAAATATGATTGATTGGACATTATTTTTTTGGATTCAACAATAAATAAATTTAAATATAACAATCTGTTTTGATTAAATTCCGATTTTCTAAAAATGATTTAAATTATGTAGAATTATTGCTATTTCTTTAACACAAAATCTATATTAAAATCTAGACAATTAAGTTTGACTGTTTTATTGTCTAAATATCGAGTGGCAGCGAGAATTGTTGCCATCTGTGAGTTCCCAGACTCAGGCAACATAATCAGCGCTCAAATACAATATGCCGATGGTATAGTCGTTAAAAGGTTTGAGTTGTGCTCCTACTCACATATGCAGCTTACGAATACATACATGTATATAAATATATATACACTTATTATAAAGACAATTAATTAATAATAATGTTTCTCATTTATCCAACAGTCTTTAGCGACTGTGGCTTAGTTGCATAGGAATTCTAAGAGCAATACAAGCTCTTGCTCTTAAAAATCAAATTTAAATATAAAACCAAATCAGATACTAAACACAAATTCATTATAAAATATGATCAGCAGTTATTATCTGCGAAGCCTAAATCTTCGAATACAATTAATAGTTTAGTTGATAATGTATGTTTAATATGTTTTTTAAAAACTAATACTTGGTTTTTACTACCAACACGAAACTTTGTAAAATTAAAGCAATCTTTACTTGGAACATTAATGACTGAAGTGAAAATTGTTCATTTGTATGAATGCATACATACAAACCTAACTGGTTGTACACATACATGTACACTTGCATGTGCAAACACATACATACGTAACTTCGTTAGAGAAAATTCCGGAATTCCGGCAAATCCGAGTTAACAAAAAATTGAAAATTTGCATGAATTGAAGGCTGTCAAATCCAATAATATACGATTTGCCAACCTAATCAAGACCCAAACATTCAAGCTACCCGGCCACAACAGTCGCTACATACACTGCCCGTGGCCCTTAAACAAATCATTGGCTCCCTGAGGGAGTACAGAACGCTGAAAACTATGCTACACTTTTTGACAACATATTTGTTATTTAAGAGGCGTCCAATTTACTAGTTGAACCTTTGAGGCATGCATAATTAATAGCCGTTGTAAATGAAAATGAACTGAAAGGGATGTGCAATCAAATAAGATATCAAAAGGCAGTCACAATCTCGCAAACACTCTCCTACACACATACACACACACACACACACACACACACACACACACACACACATAATGAACTTCGCCCTTTAACTACCATTTAGCTTCACTAGTATTCCTCGTTCATTGCCTTTTGTTATTTACAGACACACAGACACACCCACTGGTGCAAGCAGAGTCATTCGTCACATACACATGTGTGTGTGTGTGCGTGTGTGTGTGTGTGTGAACATTGTGTACAACATGCAAACAGCAAAGGAACATGCTTCTTTCTCATTATTGCAGACTAATTAAAAGCTTATGCAATAAGAAACTGCCCTTGACAGAAAAAAGCCAAAACAGTTTCAAAGCAATCGCATATTGTCTGAGCATTATTTAATTTGTTATAAAATTAAAAATCACACTTACGATCATCAATTGATGATAAAAGATTAATGGATTTTACTGATTTTACACAACACAAAATGAAAGAAGAAAAGTAAACACATTACAGAAAAAAAAACCAAAATGTGAGAACAAATCAGACCCACCCACAATTGTGAAAAAACCAGATAGGCGCTACCTACTCAAAACATAATATTATTATCATCACTCTAATTCAACTTATTACTGCATTTTCATCTGAATATATGGGACATATTCCTACATTATTTCCAGATAATCTCAAGATGGTATTGATTAAATGAGATTGTGTCGCTTTTATGGTAAACTTTATTTAAAGTATTTTATGCTGCATTTAAGAAAGGTCAAAAAGCTATGTATGTATATATTGTGTAATATTGTATATATTGTAATATTGTGTGTGCCCTCATGTATGTGTTGTCTTTGAGCTTCATTTACAACTTTGCACAACATTGTAAACATAATAACGAGAAGCGTTGTGTCGCTGCTGTTGCTGATGCTGCTGTTGCCGCTGTTGCTGCTTCCACGTTTGTTACATGCTGTCTGTGTCTGTGTTTATCTGTGTGTGTGTGTGTGTGTGTGAGTCTGTGGGTCGCAGGTTAGGCGGGGTGGCAAAGAAGTCTGGCATCGGTACCGCACATCAGCTGCAAAGAGCGGCGCTTACTACTCTCAGCAAGTGGCTGTGGAGTACCTGCCAAGAAGACCAACGCCAACTATTGACATAGTGACACAATCAGACCACACACACACACACACACACGCACACCCATACAAGCATGCGTGGTTCGGTAATATTAGCGCAGAGCATATGCCGACAACTTGGCATTTTGGTAGAGGAGCGCAAGCAGTAAACACACACTCCTTATTCCTCGCTGAATAACTAGGCCAGCCAGCTGGAGCTGCAGCCAGCATCCATCAGTAGCGCGCTTGGGTTCGATGGATGCACAGCGTCAGCCGAGACACGACCTCGGCGGCGGCCGATGTGCGCGTGAGCATTTGCGCAGAATCAGCCGAGCTATGCTCGAAGAGCGCGGAAGCCTTTTGTTTATTGCTATCCATCTCATTGCCACTCTCCCTCTCCCACTTTTTTTCTCATTCTCTTCTTAATTCTCTGTTTTTCTCTTTGTCTGCCATCTTAGATGATGTTGGGGTGTAGGATATTTTGCTACAAGTTGGGAAATTTTTTATAAGCTTCAAGTGAATAAGCTCTCAATCTTCCTCTCTGTATCACTGCATCTCTGTATACAGCGCTCTCTCTTTCTCTCTCTCAATCTCAATCTCACACTCTGCGTGAGAGTGTAAGCATTGACATTTGCTGTTTTGTACGGCAAAAATGGGCATGGGTATGAGCATTGACGATTTGGGAATAAAGATTGTGAATATGGCTCTTTCTGTTGTTGTTACATGCCGATGGCTAGAGGGGGGCAACGGGGTATTGAGGGTTAGGCGGCGTGACTCTGAGTGCCTGACTGCGCGCTCTGGTGCCCAGCCTGGTTGTTTCTGGCAACTTCTGGCATACCATGCCACATGCTTGAGATATTTTTAGTGTTTTGTCACACAAGCAGACATCTGTTTCTGAAATACTTACACACGCACACACAAAAACGCGTACAAATATAATTAAGATGTGGAGCCAACAGAAAAGAGCTCCGCATACACACACACTCACACACACACACAGGCATATGTAAATGCATACACACATAAGTTGTTCTGTATATATTCATGTATTTGTACACACATGTATGTAAATTAGTAACAAGTACATATTTATGCTCATGCACAGACTTGAAGAATTAGGTACAAGCAATTTTCGGGTGTTGCTCTTTGTGGTGAGAAGTAGTCTCCACCGACATGCACCACATCTAAGCTTATGGAATCATAAAGAAAAAACATGGAAAGGAATAAAAAATAAAGACCAGAACAAGAACAAGAACAATAACAAAAATGTATCCCAAAATTCAAGGACACCGAGTCCTAGGCCCTTGTATTCGTAGCACAAATGCCTACACACACTTTGGCACAGCTCAACCGAGTACTCATAGGACTCATAAAGGGCCCAAAGATGCGCTTGCGTTGTCATCTTCAAGATGATGCTGTTACCGCTTTTTTTCTGTTTGTTTTTTGTTTTTTATTTTTTTTTCCCCTTGTCATTTTAAGGCCATGACATGACACATGTCTTGACAAAGCGCATAAGGGTATTCCCAAGAACATGATGATGCACATGCATAAATGAATAATTATAATATATATATATATATATATATATATATATATTATATTCTCAGTTTTTGTTTAATTAAGTTATGTTCACAATTAGTCATTTTTTATCCATTTGAACAAAAAGTTTTAAATCAAATTTCTCGTATTCACTACACAATTATGCTGTTTTGGAATATCTGGCAACCAAATGAAAAACACAAATTGCAATAAAGGAAACCAATTAATATACACAAGTATGAAATTGAATTTGTTGTGTGTTTAATAACCAAATGGCCCGCTAATGGAAGTAAAAAAATTGCATACTGTCAAGCTTAATTTGCATTCAAAAATGTTATGCAAAAACTTAACTGAATAGTCATTTTGCAATATTTATATTTTATTTGTAAGCATTTTTTAAGATATATAAAACTTGTAATAAAAATATTTAAATTAAAAAACAAACAATCTGTGAGTTCTCATTCTTTTTGACATGAGCTAAATTGTGTTATAAAGATAAATTAAATCGAATATAAACGTTGAATGAAAGGTTACACGAAAACATGTTGTTAAAAATTCTGAGCTGTTTTTTGTCTGATGGTAATAAAAAAAAAAAACCATTAAAAGCGAAAGCTATCCATCCTTGCAGCGCTTTTAATGCCAGAGCTATTTTTATTTTTATATTTACGCTGCGATTTAAGCCAGACAGTTCGGGTCTCTCGATGACCACACTGAAAAACTATAGAATATGAGTTGTGGTGGAAAGCACTCATCAATAAGATAAACAAGCAACGGGAAATGATGGTCAGAGAGCGGAAAACGTAAGTTATACAAAGTGTAATTCAATAGTAGTAGAAGGCAAATATTGATTTAGACTTTTGCGTACTTTAGTTTTGAAAGCAATGTCTACATACCAAAAAAAAGCTGTAGGGCATGCCCCAAACGCGACAGCTGAACTCCATCAACTTGTTGAAGGCGCCATACGGACCATTTCCATGGAAATGACACAGATCCGCAGCTGCAGTGACTGCGATACACTGCGCATTCGGGCAACCACGGACCATTTTATTACCAGCATCTGTTTTCACGAAGTGGACGATGTGGAGTTGCAGCGTGGTCTGCCACTAAAGTTAAATTTATTAATATTAATGCCATCCAAGTTGAGGTTCTATGAGCACACCTGGATGGGCGATAGCTGGAAAGTGAACTAAATTGTTGGGCGACCCATTAAGCGTATCTAGCTCTCTGCTTGAGGGATTAACATCTGTGCAGTATTACATTAGCAGTGAACACCTGCGGATAGCATCCGGTAATGCTGAAATACCGGAAGTGCTTCTTCGTCCCTATGAGCTAATTAAGGACATTCAATCGGTAATAAGCCAGAGCATCGATGCGTCTGTATTAGTGCTGCTGCTTGGATTCATGTTTCCAGTCATCATTTTAACAAAGTTTAGTAATTAAAGTGTATTTGCATTTAAGGCCATCAAATAAGCATTTTGACAAAGTCACAAAATAGCTTTTTCATAGCATATTAAAGCGAGTTTTATTTTGATGCTACAACATTTTCCACAAAAGACACATAGTTCCAGTCAGGCATAAAAGTTTGATTTGTATCCTAAATTTCATCTTTTTTTTTGGATTCACTCTTTTTTATATTTCCTTATGCTAAGTCGTAATAATCAAGTCAACACCTTATAGAAGATATTTCACTAATTTTGTAAGACATCAGTAATTTATGGTAATCGGTAAAAATTATGGATTAAAATTTAAGTCCATTAAAAATGTATAAAAAGGGTAACTGGCAGAACGATCGATTAGGATCAACAACTGCCAGTGTTTCGCATATAGCGATACAAATTAATTTCCGATAATTTGAAGATTAATTTTAATGATTATAAAATATAGTTTGCCATTTTATTGCACAGCTGCACAAATTCCATAATTATAGTCGATTCTTACATGTTTTATTTTATTAGTATCTAGGCAAAGTCATCAAATTTGAACTTAATTTTGGCCACAAAATATACCTACACCTATACCGCGAATATACTCAATTTGGCCAATATCCATATCCTGCCTTTAAGTGTCCCTCAAATTGTTTTGCGACAGGAAATAGTAGAGGACCGAGAAGTGTCAATTCATTTTACTGGATAAGAACCATGCCGGCACACGATGGCAATTTGTGGTCTGGCTGCTTGCTGTTGATATCCTGTATGATAATTACCCTGGTGCAAAAGTTATGACGCCTACTGCTTTGTTGTCCTTAACAAGGTGTTCAAAAAGTGTCCATGGTATATAATGTTGTTCATCTTGACGTTCTATGTGCTCTCCGTCAAGGCTTTCTCTTTAGTTATTGCCGCCAAATTGCGCACCAACAAAATTGTGGTAGTAATGGTGAAAATATACTGGATACTGGCCTCTTTTCTATTGGGCAATGTGACAATGTCTCAGGGATTGAGGCGCCTATTGTGCTTTGAGCAGCACACTCAAAATCTGAATGTCGAAAAATATCTGATGACCAATCTGATGATCAACGATCCAACGCTTCTACCCAGACCTTTGGGTATATCCTGCTGACAGCTATACTCAACGGCAATGTGCGTCCTTGGGTACAAAAATATATGAAGTGTATGCCATACCGACTCCTGATGTTAAAGCTACACAGATGGGTAAGTCAACGCCTGAAAGGCTGAAAAAACACGGCAGGGTAAGTAGAACAAAACTTAAGGAAAAGCTGCCTAAACGCATCACTGAGCTTATGAAACAGGATTATGTACTGGACAGACAGCTATGGATTTGGTTGAGTAGCAATGATATTGAAAATTCGTCAAAAGAGGATTCGGATACAAATTGAAATGAACCCAAATCTAATATGCAACTGAGCCCAATGAGGAGGTCGAATCGGGTAATCTGCAAAAGGATGAAGGAGAGGAAGACGAAGTCGAAGAAAGGCGTCAAGTTGTCAATAAGTTTTAAAACATTTCGAAAATGTATTCCAAAACATTTGTGTTGAGCAAATTTTCGCTGAAGGTGTTTTAAAATTAAATGCTGGTCATACTTGGCCACAATGCGGTATACGCTGTTTGACTCTGGCAACATATTCATTCAGGGCTACGTTGTGATGAAGCGACCTGCGATTTCCTACGACCAAGTTGAAATGTCACTGCATAGCCCGAATCTCTACACCCAATTCACATTTATCGAGCATTTGATCCACTTGTGCCGCTTGCGGGTCCTTCTCTTCACCAGTCGCAGCAATTTGTCGACTCGTGATTGCTCTGCCTTCAGGCAAACAAGCAATCGCTCGTCGCGATAATAACGCCAGGCCAGAGGCGATTTCTGCAAGGACTTTGAGCATTTTCCAGACGCATGAGAATTGTGCTGCTCGATATACCGTTAGAGTGCGTGGATGCGGAGACACAATCCTCTTCTATAATTTTGCATTGCGCGAGCGGCAGCATCGCACAATCCTGATGACAACTAACTCGCCCAATGTGGACACTGAACTGGGCGATCTATTTGTCCTTCTGGTCAGTGGATCAATGTTTACATGCGAGAACGAAAGGCGTCTGCTGCGAATGTATAAGAATGTTTATCAACTGTTATACAGAATTAGAAAAACTCACATAAAAATATATCACTAAATTTTAGATAATCACCATACTTTCAGAGCCAAGCGTAATTCGCCTTAATATTCAGAAAGTATATATCTTAATTGTGTTTCTATGTCATTGGTTTCCTTAATTCCATTTTGTATATTTTACAAGTAAAACAAAAACGATTGCAAAATTTGTTATTGTTCAGTGGCAGCGAGTCATCTGCATCGTTGTTGTGTTTGCTGTTGTTGTTGTTGCTGTTGTTGTTGTTGTTTTAATTTAATTGATGAGCTGCTTATGGTTATGGCCACACAGTGGGCATATTGGTTATTTCACGCAGCTTGCACTCGCTTACGTATTCCATTCGCTTGTGTGAGTATTTAAGGTATTCAAACTTCGACCAGCAAAAAGTATCTTGTGTATTTTGTTTGTATTTAGTTTTTAGTTGTATGATTGCAATAGAGAACACGTAAATTTGTTATTGTAATTTTTACGAATTTACGTGAGAACCTCGAGTTTTTTTCCGTTATAGAACACGTTAATTTTTTTATTGTAAGTCATGTTTCAAACGACTAATATTAAAAAGAGCGGGCACATTTCTCGTGAAGAGAGCGACATTACCGCCACAGCCGGCAACTTTCTCCTGATAGTCATCGCAGATTCAGCTGGCCATGTGTATGTAAAACCCTGTCACATCGAGCTCCGCCTCGTCCGTGATGCCGTCGCACCGTCGATGCCCTCGTCAATGTGGCTTTGGTTGCGGTCACTGCCAGCAACAGACTTTGATTATAACTTTTGCAGGCTCGGTGGTCGCGTGTTGGATGCCGCTGTGGAGGTCTTCAACGGCTTTGTCGTCTCATTACTGGTATTGGCGGCATCATTAACGGTATTGGCGGCAATTTGGTGTCGGTGCAAGCCAGCAAAATATCAACTATGTTGCATTAATAATAATTGGTATTTTACCACTGTACACGAAAGTCGTCAAGTGGTCATGGCGAGCACTCTTCAAGTTAAATAAACACGCATATTTCTGATTCTGTAAATTGATATTATTTTGTGCGCTATGCAAAAACGGTCCGCATACTTATCTCCATATCCATACCGGGCAACATATTGTTCATATTTGTGGCCGATTACATTAACAATAATGCGACGACTGTAATGTGGGTTTTTATGCCATCCTATATATTAGGCAGGTAAGTTTAAGCCCTACCTCTCTTAATACACAATTTGGACGAAGTCATCGAACATGTTGAAATCATTAACAGGTGCACGCCATGTGGAAATGGAAGATCGATCCGGACAACTCCTCCATACCATATCTGACGGTGCTGGTCGATCTGCTGGCCAGCAGTTTGTTGGCCCTCGGTTGGCTCTTGACAAGCAATACGGCTCCAACATGGATACACTGAATAATTGCCTTCATACATAATCTACATACCTGAGGGGTCGCAACCTTTTTGATAGCGCCCAAGTTTTTTTTGTTAGCACGCAATAAGATAATTCAAATTCGGAAAAACATTAAATTGCATGTAAAGCAACGCAATACAAACAACTGTAATGTACCTAAATTCAAACACAGAAAACTTACACGTACACAAATACACGATGATGGACATCTGCTATACAAAGCCCAATTCCAACCGTTTTTTTTTTTTCTTTTAATAATATTAGTGGAATATAATTTTATTTGTATGTATTTAAAACAAGAATGTAAATGTAAAGCGCGCGCGACACCTATTGGAGAAATTTTATGTGTAGAGTTCTTGTGGATATTGCCATTAACTGCAGCCCTGTAGATCGACGCTCAGCCGCATATCGATAGATCTTTATATCGATAGCAATCGTACAGCGCTTGCGAAGCCATAATACACGATACATATCGCCTTATGTGAAGTTTTGCAATTAAATATTGTATGTCCTTAAGGCTGGAATGACAATTACCAATGTAAATAGATAAATAATAATTATAAAAAGAGTATTAGATTTATATTAAACGATGTATCCGCCACGCCGTACATTAGAATTTCATGACGATGCTCGTGATGATGGCGCCATTTTAAACAAACGCTAATCCAGGCAAGTCCCATTCATATTTATTTGTGCACGTATTGTATTAAAATCACAACTGTTTCGCCTATCCAACCTTAGGTCGCATCGCAGCACGTTGACATCAGTAAACAGGCCTAACCATAGCAACTGGCAAGCACAGTCACGGCTAACCCAAGATCGCGTTCGTAGCACGCCCCTACGCGGCGGACCCGACGCCCACAAAGAAGCGTAATGTGTTCAGTGGCACGACACCGATGCGACTTCGCCAGGCAACGCAAGTGGAGTGGTCCGGTGCGCTGCACACGGACAAGAAGTTGGTGCAGGAGCAGCCGCAGCTGATTGCCGAATGTTTGCATGAAATGAATCATTCGTCTATACTACCTGGTTTTTCAAATGAGTTCGCCAAATGACGATCAAACAGTTTGTAGGCATTGTGAATTTATTTTTTCAAATCATTTGGAACAATGGCACAAGTGTTAGCAGCAATCATGTGGAGGAATCATATAAGCGCCTTGCAAAAAATTATTTATCCGTATCAGGTAAACAAGTCGTGGTTGATGACGCCCACAACACAGCACTCGTTTGGTCATGTAATTGTCATGTTTAATTTTTTGAAGGACTTTGCCCCGGTCTCGCTTGCCAAAGAGCAGGAAGCTGGCGAAGACGAGGAGTTCCCATTTGTGAAAACTAGTGAACAACCAAACTATGTACAAAATACCCTTGATTCGATGGATCTATCCAACACACAGATCAGCAGCATAATACTCTACGAGGAGACGGCTTATTTTCCGAGATCGAATCTCTAGATGCGGACATAAATCGCGTGCAGATGGAGCTATAGCAATTGGAAGAGCAGCTGCAACAACCCAACGAACACAATCTGGAGCAGCTGCAAAAATCAATTGCCAATCTAGAGAAGAAGTTTCTGACCACTCAAACCCACGAAAAGGAGTATTGTGAGAAGATTGCACAGTTTTGTGATAAGCAACTTGCAAAAGCGATGAAAGTACTGCGCAGAGAGTGGCAACAACTGCAACACGAAGTGGGCGGACAAAACTACACCGTGGAACAGTTGCAGTGCATGAAACTGGTGCTTAGCGATCTGGAGAACGAGGAGCATTTCTATAAGCGACTAACGTTTGAGTTTACTGAACGCGTCTACGATCAGCAGGTGCTCGTGCCAAGTGGAGAAATTCAACACGCACGCGCAGAACATCGTTTTCGATTCGAATATATACTGCGCCAGAGAGGAGGATAAACTGGAACTGCTGCTGCCGCTGCCGCCGTTGCAATTAGATATTCAGGTACGCAGCCAGCACCTCTCTAAACTAGCCGCGTTGCTTCAGAAATGTAGCGGCAGCTGGAGCAGCACAGAACCGAGCTGACCCAACAAAACCGGAATCTCCAAACGGAAGTCAATAATATGAACAAACAAGTTCAGTCAAAAGAGAAGCAAGTTTTGCAATTGCACCACACATTAAAACATTCAAAAGAGCCATGTGGGCACAGCATGAAGAGCATTTTAATAAACGCAGCTTCGAACTTATCGCGAAGTACGAGCAACTAAAGGGGCAACAGGAGGAACTAACATGAATGAGGAATACCTTAGCGCTGCTGAGCGGCGTCAGGAGCTGAGTTTGCGCAAAAGAGCCGTATTTTCAGAGAATTATCAGCAGAAGCTGACGCTTGCCAATGAGCAAACAGTTTAAAGCGATAGTTGCAGAAAACAACGACAAGTTAGTCAAGTTTGAACGGGAGCTGCAGAGCATCAAGCTACCCCCGTTTGAGAATGAATTGAATGTGGCATTTTTAAGGCTACAGGAAATTAAATTGTCTATTTATTAAATATATAGTCACAAATAAATAATAAATAAAATACTGCTATCATAAAAAGAACATTTTTGTTTAGACAACAGCCTTACGGATGAACTTGCACTGAAGGATTTTCATGCATTGCGTGGATTGCAGCAATTTTTTCCATGTTAAGGGCTACATTCCAAAAACCGAAGATCCCTTAAGCAACATAAAGATTGGTATTTTTAGTGATCATATCTCTGACCATTTCTAATGTAAGCCATGTTTCGAACGACTATTGTTAAAAAGAGCTGAAGGCTGGTAAAAGCACATCCAAATCATTCATCAAGAATGCAAGAATTTTCTGATGTCACATTTTTTCGATGGCCTCACATATCCTTGAATGTCGATCGATCAGAGCAGATCCTTCAGATCCCAAGTAACCACAAATAATAAGTTTCACTATTTATTCAATTCATTAACTGTTTATTTTGCTTAAAGATTTGCATATATAAATTAATTACATTTCGGATATAAGTGTTATTGGATGAGTGTCTAAATTCTTGCAATGATTGATTTCAATTGGAATTTATAAACAGCCCTCGTACAGTACCTGAACGACTGGCTTGCATTGTTGACTATGAAATACTCTATAAAATATCAATATGAGATAGAGAGTGACAGAGAGATAGTGAGTGAGATAGAGCTACAATTGCTTGCTTTGGATTATCGCTTAGTTATTGCCACGCGGATCAAATGTTTCGATTATATTGTTTTAAATTGCACTTGGTACGGATTAAGTTTAGGTTTAGCTTTAGCTTTACATTGTACTATTACATATATATATATATATATATATATATATATATATATAAAGGAGAACGTTCGCTTTGGGGGGGGGGGGGGGGGAGTTGGGTTTGGGCTTACATACATACGATTACACATACAATATATAATATAATTTTTGGCCAATTTTGAGTAATGTGAAACAGAAGAAATCAATGCAAAACAAATGCACTGAAACAACATTTTGTTGTAATAAATAAGTGTGAGTGTATAGTGTGTATAGTGTGTGTAGTTAAGTATAGGTAAATTTATACAGTAGTGTGTGTATGGTGTGGTGTGTTGTAGTGCTGATGGTGCTTGTTGGGATTTTGCGATTGCCGCTCAAACTATAAAAACATCACCATTGTTGCACTCCACGGCAGACGCATTTCCCGTGGAGAGAGCGAGATCACCGCCACAGCCGGCACGTAATTGCTGAGATTGTGTTTGGTTTGTTGTGGCTGTCAGTGCCTGTTCCTCGGGAGTGATTTTGTCTAGATGCTCGGCCTCTCTGCCAATCTCAACGATGCCCTGCAGCTGCTGTTGCTGATGATGCGGTGAGTTGCTACTCGATTGGAGTGCTTCCTCCTGATTATCATCGCAGATTCGGCTGGCCATGTGTATACTAACGCCAATCATATCGAGCTCCGCCTCGTCCTTGTGGTTTTGGAATGAAACTGAGATCTCTGGCGGCTGCTGTGATACCGCCGCACCGTCAATGCCCTCGTCAATATGACTTTGGTTGCTGTCACTGCCAGCAGCAGAAACGGAAGCACCAATGTCAGTGCTATTAAGTGGAGCTGGCATCATGGACGACCACCAACTGGAGATCGCTCCCTTGGCCTGCGAGATGGCGCCGCCAACGGCTCGGCTAGTGTTATTGACCGCTTGATTGATTTTTCGTCCGCTCTCGCTGTTTTGCATGGTCCTGTCAGGTAATAAACAAAGAAGTAAATTATTTAATTATTCTGGATTTTGCCTGCAACAAGATCTTTACTTACTGCGCCAGCTTAAGCTTCATGTCCGCCACGGATAGAGTGCCCGCAAACGGATGACCAACGGGTAGTGCATCAAAAAATTCGGGTTCTGGTCTCACATCAAACCACTCCTGGTAGCACTGTGTGCGCTTAAAGGCGCTCATAAAGTTTGGATTGAAGTGATCATTGTCCTTAACATCTGTGCAAAACAATTCGATTATGGATACGATTGACTTCGGCTTCCACTTCAACTTACCCGGCGCTATCGCAGTGCGTAGGAGTGCCAGTATGTAACCCTGGAACTGTTCGCGTATCCAGTATTCGCTTCCCTCAGCATCCTCTTTGGGCGTTTGTACGTGCTTCAGTATGTAGTCCATATAGCGCAAATCTTCGGTGCTGAGCACCAATTGGCGCCGCAATTCCGGATCATGAGCATCCAAATTGGCCGATTCGATATCAACGAGGACGTCAGCCAGCTGACGCTTCTGCTGGAACAGCACGTTGGACGTTCCAATGATGTAGGACAGCACCATCGGATCGCTGAGTAGATCCATGTACGGCAGCGACAAATACGGCAGGCACAAATTGCCGCTGGCAAAGATGCTGACAGGTGCTCGGTATTCATCCGGATTAATGGCGCAGAGTGCGGCAAGATTAGCTGACAAAAAGAATCAGATATTAGAATTGCCGTTAAAATAAAAAAAAAAACCAATAGAGCCAATATGGTTAACACTAGGCACTCATTTCATTTATGTAGACCATAATTAGGCCAAGCAATATTTTTTAAGAATAAAACTATTCACTTACAGGCCAATGTATCAACGCTCGCCTCTCGAGTCAATGAGCTGCTGCGTCCGTTTCGCTTGTTGCCCCCAGCGCTGGTACCGCTTTCCGTTGAGTCGACGCGGTGCAGACCATGGTGCGTGGGCGTTGTGGTAGGGCAGCTTGAGTCCTGCGAATGTGAATTTGCAGTTGTGTGAGGTGAGGTGTTCCCGCTGCTGTTGCAGCACTGAGAACCAGCGGAGGCGGCCGAGGAAACTAGCGTCAAGTCCTCTGCTTCTGGTATCGCATCAGATTCAATCTCAACCACAGCTTCAGCTTCAGTTTCAGCTTCTGTTTTAACATTCACCTCGGCCTCCCGCTGCAGCGAATCCGTAAAGTCAGGCATTGGCGAGAGCGGGCGGGAAGTGCGCACACAGGCCACCTCCTGGAAGCCCTTTTCCAGCAAACGCGGCACCAGCGATGCCATGCCCAATATTAAGACGCACATGCCGCGCACCGGGGAGCCAAAGCAGACAACGCGCCGTTGAAGGAGCAGAAGCTTAAACAGTATGAGCGTCTTGTGGCGCCACTGGAGCACAATCTCGCGCAGCGAGAGACCCACATGAAAGTGGCGCAACGGCCGGCGCGTCTCCTCTTCAAGCAGACACGAATTAAGATCCTGATATGCCTTCACCAGCAGCTCGGTGCAGCTAAAGTCACCCTGGTCGAAGAATGCGTCGGCAATGAGCGACAGTTTCACCTCAATATAGCCGTAGATGGGCAGGCGTGCCAATATGCATACGGATTTTTGTACGGTGCTGCGTGTCACGTCTGCGGTCCGTATTTTGAGTTTCTCCACGGGGATTTGACGATAGCACGAAACGCCATAAATACTTTCCGCCGGTTCAAACAGACTGGGCAGATTAAAGAACACCGTATCCTCTATAAAATTATGCGAGCCGTCGGGCAGAGCAAGCGTTGGTAGATACTTCCATCCGGATGGGCATTCGTTGCGACCAGTTGAGCCAGCGATTAGCGGCGGATGTGAGAACTCCACCTGACAGCCCAATTTGTGATGGAAGCCAACGACCAGTATGTGTAAAATGGGTGGCTTGTTCTCTGGCTCGCTGGCCATGTTTCCTTTTAAATGATATGCGAGCTTTGCACAATTCGCAGAAATTTAACGCGTTAGTCAGACAAGAACAAAAACGATGATAAATGGGGAAGGGGCGGGGAAACGGAGGCGCGTCCTCGCTGCGTCACTGTAGAAAACAAAGGAAATGAGCAAAAATGAAATAACGCAATAATCAACAAACGTGAAAAAACATACATACATTTGTATTTAGGAGTATGTTTGTACAAAGATATCTTATTTCGTGGTTCTTCAAAATTAACAAATCGAGCTATAGAACTATCGACAAAATGTAGTGGTGGTTAGCCGATAAATGTAAAACAATGGGACAATAACTGCGATAAATAATAACAATTAGCCGATATTGAATTGCCAATTATCGAATATACTAACTTACAATCTGGACGGTTCGTTACAACTTTGTATATTTATTAGCAGCTGTATGCATGTACATATTGATGTGGAATACAATACGTAAATATTGGTAATCACCGTCTGACAAGCACTGCGTAAATTGAATTATGAAATACAAAAACACATTTGCATTCTGATAATAATATATATACATGTACACAGCATTCCGAAGGCAGGTGTGTGCAAATATAGGGATTAAATAGTTTTTAATACATGTATATTTAATTTAATGTTGAATTGCGTATGCGCAGCAAAATAATTAAGAATGTAGACAAATATGCCGAAATTAGAAATTACTTTATTTTTAAATCGAAATATGACGCCATTACAGTATAACTGGTTAAATTTGCGGCAATGAAAAAATGTAATTTTCTTTAATTAACTATTTGTGAAAATGCAATTGTGTATTATTGATTCAATAACAAGTCACTAATACCTATAGATTTTTATATTTATAGATTTTCTGCGATTATATTGAACAATATCGGTTTCAAAAATTATGAAATGAAATTCAATAATTTTAAAATGAATTAAATTCAATTTAAACCAAATTTCGTAGTTAGCTGCTCCACAACAAGTGCTAATATCTATCGTATTAGAACCGAAAGATTGTTGAACGTTGACTTCGCAAAAAAATTTTTATTTACACATAAACAAAAAACTGAATAATAAACAAATAGGTCTGGTATATGTTGATTTCGACAGATAATTTTTGTGTTAAATATTTGTAAGTTCATTTAAAAATGCATGTTCCTATTCAAGTGTTATAAAATACATGTTTACAAATTAGAATGTTTGAACATATGAATGCATTGCAAATAAACTATATATAAATTAATACAAAGTTAGGAATAGGGTCCTAAAGTGGCTTAGCATTTTAAGTGCTTTTTGTTAAAGTGTGTATACTATTTTACATGGTTTTGACTGGTTCACTTATGCTTGCTGTCTATAATTTCATTCTTAAATACTTTATAGTTTGCTGTTTTTCGTTTCGTTTAATTCGGTTGAACTTATTTTTAAATCGAACGTCGCACATATATATTCTAAATTTGGCATACAATGAGTTGTTTGTTAGGTTACAAAATATGTTTGCTTTTCTTAAAACAACACTGTGATTTATGAAAACACGAAACATACATGATTTTGAACAGAGTTTCTTATGCAGATCTTATCAATAAACCTTGTAAAATTCCGTATACAGTCAGCTAATTCAAATGCTTACAAAGAATTGCGATGGTAGATTCACCGCATATTGTGATATTATTATCCAACGTACATTAGAACCAACATATCATGTTAGTAAAAAAAAATTCTTTCAATTGGTGTGACCGAGTTTTACAAACCTCATTACACAATTCATACAAGAAAGATTCCAATTGAAGTAAAAATACAAAATTCCGATGGTATTCATAACTTTCTTAAAGTGGCCAAAACGTATTTTCAATTTAAGATTTTCTTGGAATTCTTGTGTAAATTCCTATACTTCCTATAGTTTTGCAAACAAATTCCTAAACCATTTGTTTAAGATGCCGTGTGGCCTATTAGATATTTTGGTTTACAGATATTAAGTTAAAAATCGTTAAAGTTTTGACAATGTTATGGTTTTAAAAAGCTTTCCTTATCCCTTAAAGCAATTACTATGGGTAGCATAAATTAAGTATAATATATAAAGGCAAAAGTTTCCAATAAAATGAATAAAAACTTACATTTTTGTACACTGAAACAACAAACTTGACCGATTAATTTCGTAATTTTTAAGATTTCGATTTAATAAGGGAATATACATGTTCATAATGAAGTTAATGTTTAATCTGCAGGCAATCGCTGTAGAAAGCGGTCCCCAAAGATAGAAATTTAAACACATTGTCGTAGACACTATAAAAGCTACACACATATTTATTTAAAGTATGTGGATTTGTGTGAGCCAACCTAAATGTAGATATGTATGTGGATTGCTAAAAACCGAGCAGAGCCGAAGGAAAGCCGAGCGCATCTTCGCCCACACAAAAGCCCCAAAAATAACTCAACAGCCGAAACATTGCTATTTGTTTTCCTTGATTTTGTTGATGTTGAAGATGATGCAAATTGAAATTTAGTTGAAGGCAACAAGAAAATATATATGTCTGTACATACGTAAGTATGTATATGCCATAAATTGTATCTGTGTATGCACATATGTGTACTTCATATATGAAAAACTGATTGTTGAAATATTTGGCTTGGTTTCACTAAGTTCAAAGTTTTTATTGTACGTCGGCCCCAAAAATTGACATACAGTTTGAAATTGATATAAGTATGCAAATATGTGTATAAAAACATAAATACATATATATATAAATATATATATATATATATAGCTCGCGTTGACTAAATTGGGCTTACGCGGTATGATTAGATTTTTGCCCACAGACGTTCAAATGGGTCATTATTCGTATGTGGGACTCTACCTTTTTAAAGCACCAATTGAAAAAGTGTTTGTGATATGTAAAGGCATTCAATACCTAAGCAAATGGAATTTGAATACTATTCGATCATCAATTATGCAATTGTAAACTTAGTCACTGAATTTCAAGCTTACTTTTCTCGCTCTCAGATTTAGTGCATCAACTATGCACATGTTGATCTGCTGCAGGTGTGTTTTTCATCATCAATTTCTGTTTGTGATCGTCTCGCTGTAAATTTTTTGTAGAGTCCCGTACTGTCTACATACATGTATCCATCCAACTTGCTTACATTTGTATTTATAAATCTAGTATATATATGTGTTAATTTTATAGATATAGATACAAATTCTAAATATAAGCAGATACTTTTACCCAATGGCATCAAATGCGAAGCAAATAAAAAAAAAAGAAATAAATAAATAAAAAAAATAAATAAACTCGATTAACAGCACAATTTATATTGTGAAAATTTCTTTTGTTATGTATTTAATTTAATATAAACGATATTGAACATCAAAATAAATACATTACTATTGATGCTTGTTGATTTCTACTTACTTATTTCTTACTCATACATAATATCTTAAAATGAGAACAATGCAATTTAAATTTGAAAATAATAATACTTAAGTACATTTTCTAATATGGCTTAATTTTATAATTACCAATTAATTATATTTTAAATCTTAAATTGACAAAATATGTCAGTTAAGCTAACTAAAAAAACAAAATTATTTTACACATAAATATTGATTATTCTTAGCTTAGCTTTTGATTTTAAAGCCGTTCCAATCAAAATTAACGAAGCTAATACAATTTAATCTTCTGGAATAATATAGACACATTTTTTTTTTTGCAATAAGTTTAATCTTAATTTTTAGAAGATTTACGAAATTTCGTGTATTCTACCTGAAAACTTTAATAATACTAATTTGTGCATAAATAAGAGCGTGCATCTCAATTCTGAAATGATGAGGAGTGCTTTTGATTAAAATGTATACTAAAATTAATATTTGGCACCATACGAGAACGTTTATTTTTTTCTTATACGAAACTATCTTTAAAAAAAACACTATAATTTATTTGCCAGATTCTTACAACACAAGTTCACCAAGTAATTAAGACTTTGTATTTGTGATTGTAAATAGAATGCGTAATTTGACAGTTAAAATTATACTATCAGGAAAACGATCGGTGAACGAGTTAATAGTGGATTGGGTAGTAATTCACTTAGGACTCAAACATAAATTTATTCACGTGAAACTTAAGATTACTTACTCGAATATGTGAAAAAATTAATTTTCTTAGTTATCGATGGTAGATAATGGATTATGTATGTATTTAAGTGTCATGTGCATTATTCAAAGAGCTTGGATTGAATTTTTATTGAATTTGAAAACTAGTCTTTTTACTGTATGCGGAATCAATTTCAGATTTTAGGTTTGTTCATATTAAGCAAAAAGTTGAACGAATAATTCAAATTGAAATCAAACGCAGAACAATGACGAATAGATCGATTTTATAGGCAGACAGGCAGATGGACAGACAGACGATTAAGGCCGGCTAATTGGCAGCCAACATCGGCGTCAGCATACATTTAAATATGTATATATATATATATATATATATATATATATATTATATATCTCTATATAATACAAATTTATGTTAGATAGCTCTAAACAATCGGGGATAAATCATCAAGATACGTGGATTTTGAGGGCACGCACTGCGTCCAAATGATGTTGCAATCTGGCAACGTTGACATTTTTTAATCTATTTTCTGCTCCAACATATATTTATATATATGCATATATGTATTTGATCTAATTATTTAAATGCATTTTTACGTATTGGGGCGAATTTCATTCTACAGTTGGAATCTAAACTTTGCGCAGTATTCATTGCTAGCCTAGTTATTGTATATATAAATATATATATATATATAATCTGGATACACTTACATATATACGTACAGCTGTATGTATGTTAACAAATTTAATGGCTGTGAAATTTATGTTCAACGATATTTGATTCCAAAAACAACGCAAACGCCAACGCATAGATGGCAGCTATATTCGCTATATGCATGCTCGAACTGGCTGTATATATACACATATATATACCTATATACAGCACATAGCCAATTGGATGTATTCGTTATGGAAATCTCTGTTTCGCTTGCTGCCTTTGTGTGTGTGTGTGTGCGCGTTTTGTTTATTCAACAAGTTTATGTTTCAGCCGCAAGAAAGCAAGCGGATGCAGACGGGGTTGGGCGGGGGCAACCCACCTGAAATTGTTACTGCTGCCAGGCTGGCACATACTCACATACGCATACACACACACACAGAAACATACACAGACCCACACATACGCTTTTGTCGTCGCCCACGCCACGCTACGTCTCGAACCGCCAGTCCATGCATAACTATGCGCTCCTGCACCATGGTTGCCAAGTATTTCGTAGCTGAATGGCGTAGTCGGCTATCATTGTCGTGGTGTGGTGTGCCTCTGTACAAAGCCACTCCCCCCGTTCACCACCACTTGTTGGCCATCGTTGGCGATCGCCAGTGGACCGGCATATAGCGCGCCTTTTCACGCCCGCTCGTTTAATGGCGTCAGCCAATATATATAAATATATATATATATATATATATATTTGACTGTGTGTATTTAGAGACCTTTGCCGTCTGTCTATGTGTGCACATATGCGTGTCTGTGTGTGGTGTGTGAGCGTGCACTGGTAGTGGTGGGAAATGCTTTTCATTTTCCGCAAGCTGAAAAAATTCTTTAACATAACGTGTAGCATCGCTTTGGATCGTCAGTCTGTTTAGTCGAACCGCAGCATTCGCTCCTACAACGTCAGCTGCTCGGACTTTAGTTGAGAGTTCAATTTGTTTCTTTTTCCCTAAGTAAGTTGGCCAAGTGTATTTAGCCAAATGAAAAAAAAATTTAGTAATAATGCAAAACTGACAAAGTTTTCGAACAAACCAAAAACTTATCACATATTTTGAACAAATTCAAATGAAAATCCTTGCAAGTTGAATTTATAAAACGCATAACAGAAAAAAAAGAAAGAACAAAAAAAAAAAAAAAACAGATGACAAACAAATGTTCTTATATAATCTTGTGTATTTTAGAAAATGCATTTTTTTTCTTGTACTTTTTTTTTTATAAAATTTTTTTCTAAGTGAAAAACACAGAAACAATTTACGAATGCAGTGTGCTAAAACGAAAAACAGAAACGGTTTCCTAATTGGAATTTGATTTTTACATTAATTTTTTTTCTGTTCTGCATATCTTGAATGAAATTTTTTTGTTCAATGCCTGCAACTGACTATAAAAAAATTGCCCTAGGGCGTATAACAATAACAACGACGACGTCAACAGCAACTACAACGAAATGCAACAACTACATTTAAATAAGCAACATCAGCAACAACAACAACATAAGAAGAAGCAGCAGCAACAACAGCAACAAAAATCAGGAATACGAACAAAATCGAACAATCTCCTAACGAGAGCGCTTTGAGAGCCACAGCCAAGTGTTATATGATCTAAAGAATTTAGTTTTTTTTATATATATTTTTTTTTTATCTTTTCGATCTACAAATTTTAAAAATAAGCTCTGCACTTATATATGCTCATATGTGCGTGTGTGCCTGTGTGCGTGTGTGTGCGTGTGTGCCTGGCAGTGTGTGCTTTACCTTGGCAAAATGGCCAACACTGACAAGCACACAGATACAGATACAACGATGTGTGTACGTTGGGACTGCGCAGGCGTCATAGGCCAAGCAGGCAAACAGACACCCACCCACGACACGCACATACACACACACACACACACTCAGTCATACATGAACATATTTAACAGAAACACACGCTCGCACTCATATCGGATATGTCCAAATCGGTGCTGGAAAATTTCTATATTTAGTGCACAGCACAGCACGAAAACGAAATGATTCTTCTTCTTTTTTAACTCAGCAGATTTTTGTGATCTAGTTTCCAAATATTTTCCAATATGTTGCGAAAAGTACAGATTTTTAGTATCGAAAGTTAGGTAGGAATCGAGAATTTAATAGAAAAAAGCGAATTGGGAGATCAAATTGAAACAGAGACGCAGATTTATAACAAACTCTTAGAAATTACATATAATGTGTATATATGTTTATAGATTTGAATTGAAAAAAAAAAATATTAATGCCAAAGTTATTATTCCCATAATATATCTGAAGGCTATCTCCTAACTCATGTAAATTGCTGTCCAGCCAATGATTAGATTTTGTAATCAGACGTTATGATTTTTGATAAAATGCACCCACTTGCTATTTATCAAGTATACGCTTTGTGTACCACCTAACTCTTTTCAATGTTTTCCCACAAGTTGTTGAACTTGGATTCAAGTCAGTTTTAAAATCACATATATATATGTAAATGCATTTTTATTTTTATAAATGCAAGTATATAATCTGACCCAGTTTTTGCATCGTACATAGATAGTTGATTCAGACAAACATGCATTCTTTGAGCCGTACAGAATTGCTTGTTTCTGTCGGAGTTTTTGACAAATGAATGTAACTTTTTGACAGTTGTCTAAACGTTGACTTTAGCCGAAATTGGTTGTATTCAGTTTTGTGTGTGCAGTGTCTTTGATTTAGTGCCAAGGTACAAATCTGAACGATTCTCGATCGAAAGTCATCGGAAAAGCTCTTTTAGCGCTTTGCATAGTTTCGGTCGTCGTCAGGGAAATTCAATACTCGCATCTATTTTTAACATTTAGCTAGAAAGCCAAAGCATTTCACACAAATCTCAACAGAAAAATTAAGCAAAATAAGATTCAAAGATATATACACATACACTCTATATGTGATATAGAGTGATATATATATATATATATATATATACACATATATGAACACATGTATTCTAATATATATAATATATATATATGTTTGTGTGTATGCAAACATATTCACAGGCAGCTAGAGACAGAGAAAAAAATATATATAAAAATTAAATAACCGAATTTTGTGAGAGGTACACAAATTATGATCTGATACAACGTTGTCGCCAGCTATAAAAAAAATAAATATGGATCTCTATATATATATTTATGTATGTGTGTGAGTGTGTGTGTCTTATGACAGCATACGTGCAGAGATATATGTATGCTGGGGATATATAGATATAGAGACAGACACAGATACTGCCCTGTATAAATATGTGATGTCTAAATATAGCGCGATATCAAGGCGAAAACAACAACAACGACAACGACAACAATAATAGGAGGAGGCTGTTGCTATTTTGGTTTTGGCCATTGTTGTTGCTGCTTCTGCTTCTGCTACTAATTCTGCTTTTGCGTCTGCTGTTTCTTCTGGCGTTGATGCATTTGACATTTGGCAGTAAACATTACAAACAGTGAACAGCATAGCATAACAACCAACAAGTGAACCACAATAACTGTAACAGTAACGAAACATTTCTCATAAAATATATGTCATTGACTAATGCTATTGTTTTTCTCTCTGCTCTTTGTAGGTTTTTTCAATCCTAAACCGTAACCATGTCCGATGATGAGGAATACACGTAAGTACAAGTTCTGGGCAAGCAACAGCAAGCAAATTAAGTATACGAAAATGTGGTTAATATTTAATCATACTTCAGTTCAGTTCAGTTCAGTCGTAAGTTAAAGTGTGCCTTTTGGTATATTTAAGATTATCGATTTAATCACATATCTTGACTCAATATGTATATTGTAAGCAGTAATTTCAAACCCGATTTGTTTAACTAAATCACACATACATAAATCTGAACACACCATGCACAGTTTCTTTTTAGTTGTGTGTGTGTATGTTTTAAGCATTGGGTGTTTACATTTTTATTTTATATTTTTTATGGCACATGTTTGATTTGTATTCCTTTTTACACAAATTCTACTTTCATCACACACCCACCTGGACCCAAACCAAACCACAAACCACCAACAACCAAACAACAACCCAACCAAAAAAAAAATACCCTAAACCATATATATAATAATAATGGAAAAACTATATGTCGGCAAACGAAAACCGTACCCGTCAACCTTAATTCCCACAAACCAAATGTTTGAATCAATCAACTGCTAATGTTGTCGTTTTGTCTCTCTCGAAATCAATAACAAACAACTTTAATACAACAACTCGTACAACTATTTTGCACACACACCAACCAATCGAACCAAAATGCACCTGTGATATTGTTTTTTGCACAAAACCATACACGTAAATCGTTTAATTACGAACACGTCAGCAGTTCCGAGGAGGAGGAGGTTGTCGAGGAGACCAGAGAGGAGACGTAAGTATTTTTGTGGCCAAACTTAGCAGCTAAATCTCGATTGGTGTCTTTAACAATTATGATTTGATTATGATTTTATACAAAAAATGAATGCTCTTTATATGTGTATTTTACATTTGTATTTGCATATGTCCTCGTTTTTTATCTGTTATGGCAAAAAAAAAAAATTTCAATGTGCATTCGCGAAAATTATCCCCCGTTGATTGTCCGTTTTGTGTGTTTGTCTGTTAATAATTCAGCTTCCTTTTCATTTCATTTTATCATTATCATTTTATACATGTAAATGTTTTCTTTTTTGGTTTCACGTTTTTGTTTTCAATGTTGTTGTACCTGTAACTGAATCGTATCCTTTATAAATATATATCAGTTATTATTTGCTCAATTTGGACAAATCTTTTGTAAAAAAAATTTATTGACACACATTCCATATATCCACACAAGCAAGGAAATCATTTTAAGAATTCACAAAAAAAAAAAATTATAATAATAATAAAAATTACAAAATACAAAATTATAACACATCCAACACATATTTCCCTGAACCCCATCCAAGCATCAGAGTAAATTCCAAATTCCAAACCACCATTTTGGCAACCTTCATGTACATATATAAAGCTATTTATGTGTATCCCGCCACCCATATTATTGCCTACCCCGCCACCTTCCAAATCCACAAAATTGAGAATTTATTTCAATATAAATATATAAGTATATGTATTGTATTCGTATTTGTATTCGTACTTGTACTCGTAACATGTCTTTCCCTTTCCTATATAATTTGAAAAATGAATAAAACCATTCAAAATTTCTGAGAAAAAAGGCAAATGTCAATTCGTCTATCGCTGGCCTGGCTTCTTGTTCAACCAATTCAGAATTTAAGACATGAACAACTTTAAATCACATTTGTTTTTCTCTCTCTTTCTCCCCATTTCTCTGTTTCTCTTTCTTATTACAGGAAGTAAGTAAATGCGTTACCTAATCATATTCGTATATTTATTAACGCCCCGAAACGAATTCATACGAAAATACATAGTGTGAAATATATATATATATATATATATATATACTTAACATTCAATTTGAAAGTGGCTCGGAAGCTGCAATAAAACAGATACAATTTTGTAACATTAGTAATTTTGTAGGAAATTGTTAAAAAATTAAATCATGTTGCATTTATGTGCAGTCCCGAAAAGAAAAATGTGTAAATCCGGAATGTTCGAAACCCAAAACTGTCCTAGTCAGCATTAAGTTCAATTTGTTGCTCGAATTCCATTTCCAACAATAATTCCAACAAGTTTAAAAAACCTTTCCATTAAATTTTGTACAAAGCACTGCAAAATTGTTTATTTTTGTATGCTCCGACAATAAAACATTCATTTGTGACCGGCACCAGTTCCAGTTCCAGTTTTGAATTTTGAACATTATTATAAATAGCTTACAGTTCGTTGCTTGGAATTTAGTTTTAGAATTTACAATTTTCAACAACATGCCAGAAAACAACAAACTACAAATACGTACTTACATTTAATTTATTGTTTTTTTTTTTTTAAACGTTTCACTGCAACATCAATAATTTTTTTAAAATAATTTTGTTTTAAACGAAAAATGTTTTTCTCTTTCTTTTCAACAACTTTTTTGCTTGTATAAAAAAAAAATAAATATTTTTGTTACATGTAAAAAAAAAAACAAAAAAAAAACAAATCTCTCAACCCAACACGTGTTTTTGCGTACATCATCGTGAATTTGTGCCAAACTATAAATAAAACCAAACAATTTTTGAAACACAAAACCACCAAATATATCAAAACCACCTCCATGTTTGCCTCACGTATAGAAAACCACCTCAGACACCAGCCGAGTAAGTTTATGCCATACGAAATGTGTACAAATTGATATGTAAAATCTAACCCGTACTAAATTCTTAGTGATATCTTTAGCAGCGCCATTATTATTATTATTATTACTATATATGTTAACCATACTGAATGCTAACCGAATACTCACCAAACTCACCATATGTATGTATGTGGTACGTATGCACTACTCACCACATACGTCTACTAGACCTAATTGCATAGGTTATGTACTTTTGTATATAGATAACTTCTACTCAATATGTGCAATACTCATACACCCCATAATATCTATAAAACAATTTAAATATGTTCTTGCCTTACTTTTTTCTTAGTGTAGTCTAAAAAAAAACAAAAATTTACCAGTGGCTGCAGCTGCCCAAGTTGGGCTATGAAGTCGCACTGTTGTTGATATTACTAACAATTTAGTTGATCTAATGCTTATTAGAGATGGCAACTACTTGTTAAGTTTTTAACCACTCCAAAAGCATATACATAAAATATATACCATGTATTTATTTATGTACATATGTATGTACGAGTGTACTTATATTAGCAGAGCGTACAAGTTTTAACTATTAAAAAAAAAAATACATAATACTCAACAAAATTTAAAAGCAACTTGACTTCAATGTAATTAACTTTAGGCATAACTACCTAGATATAGTAGTCGTACAGCTTAGTTAGTTTAGCCAGCTAAACTATGAATGATTGTTTTGAGGTATTTACTAATTGTTTGTCCTGTTTGATGTGCTGTGCAGAGGTGAGGGCGATCCAGAGTTCATCAAGCGTCAGGATCAGAAGCGCTCCGATCTCGATGAACAGCTGAAAGAATACATCAGCGAATGGCGCAAACAGAGATCCAAGGAGGAGGATGAGTTGAAGAAACTGAAGGAGAAGCAGGCCAAGCGTAAGGTCACCCGTGCCGAGGAGGAGCAAAAGATGGCCCAACGCAAGAAGGAGGAGGAAGAGCGTCGTGTCCGCGAGGCTGAAGAGAAGAAGCAGCGCGAAATTGAAGAGAAGCGCATGCGTCTCGAGGAGGCCGAAAAGAAGCGCCAAGCCATGTTGCAGGCCATGAAGGACAAGGACAAGAAGGGACCCAACTTCACCATTGCCAAGAAGGAGACAGGCGTGGTAATTATATTAAATTCCATATATGCACCCTACTGATACACTTCCCCAAACCATTCTCGTATTTTCGTCGTTTCTACCTTTACTTTTTATATATTTCTTCGATTCGTATCCATTCGTTCCCATTTAAATTTTAATCTCATTTTACACACAAACCCGTTCACATACACATACACATACACATACACATACACATACACAACTACACACACACACACCACAATCTTGCTAATCTATCATTTGCAATACATGTCTTTCACAATAAAACCGTACCTGTTCAACACGTACCACCGTAACCTGCGTCCCCCAAACCACACATTGTTGTTGTTGTAAAAACACATAAAAAACAAAAACACACAACGAAATGTGTTATTTTAAAATGGAAAAAAATCGAAAATTGCACGCATATAGTTGGGACTGTCGTCCGCCGCCATGGAACGTAACAAGACTAAGGAACAATTGGAGGAGGAGAAGAAGATCTCGTTGTCGTTCCGCATTAAGCCCCTCGCTATCGAAGGCTTTGGCGAGCAGAAGCTGCGTGAGAAGGCCCAGGAACTGTGGGAGCTCATCGTCAAATTGGAAACTGAGAAGTATGACTTGGAAGAAAGGCAGAAACGTCAGGACTACGATGTAAGTAAAAATGGAAATACAGAAACTTACATAATGACTGTTATAAAAACAATAAAAAAAATACGCTCACTTGCAGTTGAAAGAGCTGAAGGAAAGACAGAAGCAACAGCTCAGGCACAAAGCCTTGAAGAAGGGTCTCGACCCAGAAGCCTTGACCGGCAAATACCCGGTAAGCAATTAGCCCGTCCAGGCACATGTCTATTGAGCCAATATGACCTCATTAACTTCAATTTGATTACAGCCCAAGATTCAAGTCGCCTCCAAATATGAGAGACGTGTGGATACCCGCTCATATGACGACAAGAAGAAGCTCTTTGAGGGTGTAAGTATTCGGGTAGCCAGGGCTGATAATTTGCTTGGCCACAGGTTCCCTTTGCCAAAGTCTAGCAAAACAATGGGTTGTTCTCTGTATTTTTCTCTGTGTACTATCTATATAGGGTTATAATACGGTGTATGCGGAAACCTTAGAAAAAACATGGCAGGAGAGACAGGAAAGATTTACTCAGCGCACAAAATGTAAGCGCGCACAAAACAAAACTTTTGCGCTCTCTTCAAACTAAATGTTTTATTTATATATATTATGTCTTTTATATACATATATGTCTTTTGTACTATTCTGTACTACTCGTACCCGCATACATACTATGTTCAATGTTAACAAAGGCACCGCCAAAGTGACCAAATTCTTCACCATTGTGTCAGCCAGTCAGTCGAACAGTCAGTGAGTTAGTCAGTGTTACAGTCAGTATAAATCGTCAACGTACTGGAATATTACTTATTGGGGATCTATACACAATACCGTACACATACATACAATGTAGCTAACGATATCACACTTGACGTCTATTCTCTTTTATTTCTTTCTATGTCCTGTACACTTTATATATATCTAATAATTGTGAACTGTACTTGCGTGTTTTGAACTGTTTCGTCATACTTGCATAAACTAAAAAAAAAAACAAAAATTCAACAATCAATAAAACAAAACACAAACACAAACGCATACACTTTCGGAACACAGGGCTTCGATGAGATCACCAAGGAGGGTAACGAGAAGATCTGGAACGAGAAGAAGGAACAATACACCGGCCGTCAAAAATGTATGTAAATTGCCTAGCTATACACTTGCTACTGGTATTGTACTACAGACTAGTGTACCCATTATGGTACTAGTGGTTAGTTACACTCATTGTAATTATTACTGTACCGTGGGGAAGACAAGAAAACACTATCAAACGTATTCATTTTGTTCATTGTCATGCCATGTTTTCCATGTCTATAATGTATTATGTGTATTTTGATAACTGTAATGGGTAAATTTGTTCAATATGTTAATGTTGTACTATTTTTTCCATATAGCCAAACTGCCAAAGTGGTTCGGCGAGCGACCAGGCAAGAAGGCCGGTGAGCCCGAGACACCCGAGGGTGAGGAGGATGCCAAGGCCGATGAGGACATCGCCGAAGATGAGGATGAGGTCGAGGAGGAGGTCATCGAAGAAGAAGACGAGGAGGCCGAGGAGGAGGAAGAGGAGGAGGAAGAAGAGGAAGAAGAAGAGGAGGAAGAAGAGGAGGAGGAAGAAGAAGAGGAGGAGGAAGAGGAATAAATAAATAAATAAATTTTTTCGTAAAACTACATTTAAACAAAACCAAAGAAGAAAAAACCAATGCCAAAAAATTTTAATAAAAGTAAAAGAATGAACTAAATAGTTATTATTAGCTTATTCAAAATACTCAAAAAGAAGCAAATATGAAAAGTACCACTTTTTTTTATTGAACAAGAAATGTTAGTTTCTTCCAAATAAAACATCAACAACACCAATTAAAAAACGTAAATAATCATAAATCAAGATATTAAAGTGTTATATCATCATATCTCTGAACAATTTATTTTGTTTGTGTGTGTATGCTGTAACACTATTGTGGGCGATGAAGGGACGATTGTCATACACATATGTATGTCATCTGTGTTGAATCTTCAGATATTGCACTATATCTGCTACGCTGGGGCTCAGATAATAATTATCCGATTACTACATCCTGTAAGTTTTTTGGACAACTTCAAATATTAGAAAAAGGATGTTGCAAGCAAATGTTACAATATTTTTATTAAACAAAATAGTATTTAAACTACTAGTAATAATACTTAAGCAAATATGCAATGATCATTGCATATAATGCACGGCTTCCATTTAGAGTCAATCCACCTGCTTTAACAAAAAAAAAAACAAAATAAATTACTAATGCATACATTTTAATGTTTAACTTTTATTTTGTTTTTAAATTTTTATAATATATTTGAAATATTTTCTTATTTTTGCTTTGTTGGATGTTGTCATTAATAAATATTGTACAATTTGCTTATGTTATGTATTATTATGCATGTCTGCATATATTTTTTCAATTTTTGAATACGCAATCCAATAATTGATTTGATGACAGTGTGACTGGGCTTTCATTTTTAAATTGCCATTGGATCTTGCAGCGTGTGCTGGGAAACAGATGGTCATAATTTTAATTTTGATAAACACATATATTATAAATTTGCTAACTTTCAAAAGTAGTTAAGTATTGGGCGTTTAGGATTTGTTATTGAGCTTTGATTGTCTGTCAGCTGCAAGCACGCTGCTCTCCTCTCACCCATTTCTCAAGATTACAATAACATTTACTTATGTGGTATATACATAGTCGTATTTTTCTTATTATAAGGTTTTCCTTTATTTTTATATATATATTTTTTTTTTGTTACCATCAGCAACTGCCAACATGTAACTTTAGGGTAAATATTTAAAACAAAATTTCCCCAAGAAGCTAATAAAAAATAGTTCACATTCACATAATCATTTTTTATATGCAAACGTAATTATAATAATAGTAATTATATGCGTTGGGTCAACTATAATTTATGCATACATCATTATATGCATGTATGTTATGAGAGTGAGGCAGATAGCGATATTTGATATTTTCTCTAAAATCAAACATTGATAATATTTCTGCTATGGTCTTTCATTTATGTTCTTGTTTTTAGTTTTGTTTGGTATGCATTTCGCAAAATTCATAGTTATTTATTGTCAGCAATTCTTTTTAACAATGCTCATGAATAAAATAAGTAATTAAATACAGAAAAAAAAACGTTAAGCTAAATGTAAGTACAGGCTTTCAACTCTTTCGCAGAGACAAAGAATAAGCCACGCACACACGCACACACACGCAAGTGGGGACGGACAGGTATTGCAGCAATGTACGTGGGGCATATTCGCTTCTGCTCAAACAAAACATTTACCAGATTTTAATTCAATTAATCTAAGCCTTATAACATGAACAGCTCTTCGATTTTAAGCCTATTCGCATTTTTTTTGTTTACCTAATTTTAAATTTAAATTTAATATGTCGCACAGGCAAATATGCATGCACATAATTACGTATTTAACTAGTACAACTTTCATTTACTTTAGACATTTATATGCATGTGTATATATAATTATATTTGTTGTATGTTTGTATATATATTATAATTCACAAGGATAAATTCAGTCAATTTATTGCAACAAATTAAAAAAAAAAAATAGCAAATTTTCTTGTTTGTTTTCCACAATTTTAAGCTAAAATTCACATTGTATTTTTGTATGTTGTTGATGAATTTAATATATTTGAGATATTCTCGCTAAAAGCTACACATTTGTATAGCTTTACAATCAGTAAAAGCTAATTCTTGTGCTAAAACTGAAATAAACACATAACGATAAAATTAATTTGTGAACAAATCTAAAAATATACTTTGAGCTCTCAGCTGCAACTCACAGCGCTTAAGAGTGCCGTCTTTTGTTTTAGCTTGAAATTCTGAGAATTTTTAAAAATTTAATTTAAAAAAAAAAAAAAAATAATAATAATATTATATTTCTTTATATGCATACTGTACAAACATTTAATTTGATTTGTGACTTACAAGTAGAAAAAAAAAATAATAAACAATATTAAATAGACACAAGTCTCGTAAAACGTTTATAAAAAACATTTCAAAATGGCCAAAGGCTATATAAATGTATGTAAATTTACTATTTACTCGTTATAACAATATTGTGGGTATAGTATTTAAGAGGAGCTTAGCTGTGAGCATCCTGCAACGAGTTTTGTTTTCTATTTGGTTAAATTATTTCATTTTCTTTTTTATTATTATTGGTGGTAAATACTAATCATCTCTAACTTATTTATACACCAATAACATGTATAATATAAAAGTTTAGTTGTATATTTTGTGTCCTATATGCGGCAATCGTGTCTGAATTAGCTGGTTAATCGCTTTTTAAATTTGGTACTTAGTCCATTTCACAACACATAACAGTTGAAAGCATCTTACATAACATGCACAACATGCCAACATACAATACATATTACATACATATGCAAATCTTTTACTCTTAATAATACAATTTCAAAATGGTTAGCTAACATTTGATGAATATATGTTGCTGTTGGTTATTAAAAGTGCTGTTGTCGTTCTCCCATTTCCATTGTGTGTGTGTTGTCTCAATGTTTTCCACGCTGTAATCTTATCGGTATATGCGGATATCATGTGTCCTCCAGTGCACTGACATATTGCTTGCCATTGTTGTTATTGTTGTTGTTTTTATAGTTGGGCGACAGCTGCTTTATCGTTATAACATCCTTTGGCTGTTGTCTCTGCTGTTCTTGCCGATGCAACAGCTGTGACTGCTCTGATTCCTGCCCCTGCTCAGGATCCGGGTTCTCCTCGTGCTGTTGATTCCGTGGCTCTTGCATTATATTATTAATATTTAACATGTTGTTATTGTTGGTGTTGCTATTGTTGTTGTCAATATTATTATTCTCATTATTTTTATGAAAATTGTTGTTGTTGATGTTGTTATTGTTGTTATCATCCGATTTGGTGTCCATCTGCAGCACTTGCTTCGCTTTACTTTCCCACAGAATGCGGTTGGCTTTTAGCTACATACAATAAAAACAGGAATAAATCAGTTATGGTACTATAGATATACATATATATATAAATATATATATAAATATATGTTTTTTTTGCCAACATTATGATGCACAACATAATATAAAAATACATGTACACCAATACACAGATACGTATACGTATACGTATAATTGGAGCACTTGCCATACTTGTTGTTTCCATAATCGTTCTTGTGATTCTGATTGTTGGTGGTGTTGTTGTTGTTATTATTATTGTTGTGATGTGCCATTATAATAGCAGATTACACCCGCCAACTAACACACCCAAATAGCCGCCACATCACGTATGCAAACAGCTGCAACATGAAGTGTAAATGCGCTGTCGACATCGGAAACATTTTGGCATAATTAATTATGCTCTTGCCACATGTGCGGCAATTAAAATAGACCAGGCTGCGGACAACATCCAATTCAAGTTGTGTGCAAGCTTTAATCGCCAATATTTACATGAACAATCATAAAAGATCGTTCCCAAATCGATCCCACATAATAATTGTCATTCAGTTGGAAGGAAAACCGTGTCTATCGAATTGCTCGTTCAATATATTTTTAATTTAATTATATCATTCGCACTTTATATTAAAATGCCAACCACTTTGATAAGGTTTCTACCAACCTCGGTCTATCAATAAAAAAAATAATGTAATTTTAATATGTTCGCAAATTAACATAAATTATATGGATAAAATGAAATTGACAGCCTTTCAATTGACTGTAAATGCCTTTGATGCCTTAAACATATACACAAATCGATAAGCTGGTAAGTAAGTGTAAATGTGTGTATATGTGTGTGTTATAAACCGGCATGCCAACTGTTTTGGGCATGTTGCTCAGAATTAATAAGCCCCATTTCGGTTGCATGCAAATTAATATATAAAGACACACACATATTTACATATATATATAATATATATATTTATTTTTGCACACACAAATATTTACATATTGCTGTGTCTCTTTTCTTGCCAATTTAAATTGGCATTTACGGCGCAATGCCACGCACACACACACACACACACACACACACACACACACACACACAATCTTTACGGTTTGTCTGACAGAAATTGGCGTAGTGACAGTCGAGTTGCTGCGTGACAGCATCCAACAAAAGAAAGAAAATAATAATAATAAAATAAAAATCAAAGGTGCAGTCAAATGAAGTTGAACAGAAGGCTTTCAACCGCACCACCTGAACCACCTGCAGCTGGCAGTCAACCATCCAGGCATCCAACCAACCATCCGTTCGGTCGTCCAACCGACCGAGCGTTATGAGCCATGTAACAGCAGCAACAGCAACAGAAACAGCAGCAGCAGCTGCCTGTCAGTTGTTCACAAAATTTTAATTTATGAGCAGTCCTCGAGCAAATGTCGGCCAATTCAAGTTGTCAAGCAGTGGTGGGTGCAAGACAGCAAGCACAACCAAACACCCTGTAAAAGGATGCATTCCACTACTTCCACCCCACTCCAAACATTCCCAACAACCCATTCCACCCACGTGCTGCATGGACCACTCAGCACTCGACTTGACTCACTTGAGCTGCTCTAATTAATTAGCTGCTAATTTAACGCGTCCACGGAAACCAGCAGCTGTGCAGCACTTCACTCGACAGGATGTGCAACGCGAGCTTTTTTTTGCTTCTGCCCCGGGCTGCGGTTCCAGTTGCATGTAATTTATTATTTGGATTCATAATGAACAGTTTCTTTGCCAGGCTGCACAAAACGTTATTATTCTACATTTCATATGTGCATATTAAAAATCTCCCAAGGCTTTTCCCATTTTTTTTTATATATGTATGCAATAAATGCGAATAGTAAATGTGTATTTACACTTTTTAGTTTTTAATGTACGATGGTAAAGTTGAATAAAATATATATAATAGCTACTGACAAATTAATTTCAAATTGGCAGCTTATAAAGTCGATCAGTCTTTCTTTTTCTTAACAATTGTTTAAATATGTTTATTTATACATATATTTATATTTATATATTTATATGTAAGTTTTTATGTGCGTGATTTGCCCAGCAGGAGAACATATATATAATCAGTGACCCGGTTAGCAACAGGCAGCAAATAAGCATGCAACCAAAGAAAGCTAAGTTTTTGTAGTTTTTTGATTATGTATACCACAGACACATATGCAACTATTATATTTTTTTCAAGCTAAACGTGCCCCAAAGCTATGCTTCTGATACCCCAGACATGGAGTGAACGTCATTATTATCGTGGTTATCAATATGGTTGGTTGTGCAACATGCACATAAACTGTGGCCCGTATTTGTCTCCCCTGTGTGTGTGTGTATGTGTGTGTGTGCATGTTCGTGTGCTTCCCCAGGAAGCACTGCTTCCAAAACATCAACAACAACAATACCAACAATGATGCCTTATGTAGTCGCTGAAACAAATAAAAATTTAAAGAAAAGAACAGACAAAAAAATATACATAAATAAAAAAAATGCAAGCGTGCAAAAAAGGCGAGTGCAAAAAACAAACAAACGAAACATAACAAAACAAAAGCAACACACAAAATCAAGTGTAACAAGTAAGACTAGCCAGACTAGCTAATATCAATTTTATAGAATAATACGTGAATGGGATCTTGATGGACTAAGAGATATCTTAAATATAATGATGAAGTAGATACTTATGCACATACATTAAATGAAAAAACCACACTTAATTAAAGTTATAACAAAAAAAAAATGGATGGGAAATGATCAACAATATACGGTAATTTCGAAATTTGAGCCGACAACTGACAAATGGTAACATTGAATGGGGTTTATGTTTATTTAAACTGAGGAATGGTAACATTGAACGGGATATTGAGATATACACATAAGTTGAGCAGGGCATATGTGAAAGGGCAGAAATGTAACTGAGGATTTGGCCAACAATGCTGAAATCGTAGACACAAAGCAAAAGTGCAAAATATGGCAATGACAGAAGCCAACGGAAGAACGACAATGGTGACAACAAGGACACCAAACAACAACAACAACAACAACAACAACACGTACAAAAGGCGGAGCGCATCGAGATGACAACACAAAACGTTAACTGAAACGACAACAAAAGGGATGGGCGCCATGTTGGATGCTTTGCGAATATATCTGGATCGGGCATGGAAGAAGAACGGATGTGGGATTCAGAATGTGGGAACGGGCATGCACATGGGCATGGAAATGGGATTGGGATTGTAGGTAGGTAGAGGTATCGGTTGAATGTTGTTGTGTGTCCATTGCGCCTGCTCGATTGGCTGTCTGTCTGTCTATCTGTGTGCCTGCTTGACTATCTGCTTGCCTGGCTGTCTGGCTGTCTGCCTGTTTGATTGTTTGTTGCACATACCTTAGATGTATTGTCCTGCACCCATGCATCTGGCTTACCGTAGTCCGGCGGATTCGCATACGGATCGTAGCCCAGCACGGAGAGCATGGGCGCAATGTCTGCCATATCGCGCACCACATCGACGGGTATCTGTCCCACCCACTTGGACAGCGCTTCAAGATTGACAGGCTTGATTACCTGATCCGAGGAACGCTCCACTCTGCGCACGCATTAGCGGATTATCAGTAGAAGGGTTAACATTAAAGGGTCATTGCATTTATGGGCATCAATTACTCACTTGGACAGCGGGACACCGTTGGGCTTATTGATAAACTCCTCATGATGCAGCACTGCTTCATTCCATGGCACATCCAAGAACTTTAAGATTTTGCGCATCCATTCCTCCGGATGCAGCACCAGCTGCTCATAGTACACCTATTACAATAAGATACCAGAATTAGTTTTAGTCCAAATAATAATTAGTTGGCTATCAAGTCTATCTGATCTATCCTGCATTCAAGAACCAAATACTTCAGATTTTTATTGCTTTAATTAATTAGATAATCTGATGAGGATGCAGCGACTTAACTGCCGTCAGCTGGTTGCAAACTACTCACCATCATGCAACGCTCCTTGCCAATGTCCCGGCACTGTTCGTGCATCAGCTCAATAGCGTGGTTCCACTTCTGCATGCACTGACGGTAGCTGGTCAAATCGAAGCCGGTGATTGTCACCTTGCGGGATATAATCGAATGCACTGTCGCCCGTCCATCCCGAACCATGAACAGGAACTTGGCCTGCGTATACCGACAGGAGGAGAATGAATGTGTGTGTGTTATGATATACACTATATATATATACTTTATGTACACATGCATGTACTCATGCATGTGTGTGTGTGTTTGTGTGTGTGTGTATTTATTGTATGTGTGACTTACATTGGGAAATAGCTCGATTACATAGGAGCCCATTTTGAGCGTTAGCGGATCCTTGTTACATAAGCGCGGCGCCGGCTCGCCATGTTTCGCAATGATTTCCAAGCAGAACTGTGCGATGGCGCTGTTCATAACCTCCTTGGTGATGCCGGCCTCCTGCAGTCGCAGTGACTCCTTCTCGGATTTCAGCCAGTGCGAGCGTAGCTGCAAAATGCGCGGAATAACGCGCGTCTCCTGCCCGCAGCTAAATGGATGAGACATAAAAGCAAATAAGCAAGGACGCGCCGGAAGGATGAATGGATATGCATGGGCATGGGCATGGGCATGGGAAAGGGCATTAGCATGAGGATGAGGACTAGGGTGAGCACAAGAACAGTGACCATGTGGATGAGGATGCGAAGCCATGTTACAAAGCAGCAGTGAACAACAATGATGTTTGACAGAGCCTGCTACTCTGTTGACCTGACAACCATCCCCCCCTCCGCCCCATACGCCCCATACACCCCTACCCGCCACGCACCGTTGCCCTTTATAGGTCTGGCTGGTCCTTTGCTAATGCAATCGACTAAATGAAAATGGATACTGCAGTCCAATATTGAAACGCTAAAGATGGCAATTTTAGTTTGCCACATTTTAGACCAGCAATCTTCAGTCTTCAGTCTTCGAAGTGTACGCAAACTTGTTCTTTTTACTTAGCCAACTATGTTGGCTTGCAGTTGAACAGTATTTTTTTTTTATATTTTTTGCTTTTTATTTGAGGTCATTTAATTTGAAAATTAAGAGTGCACTAGAAATTCTTGGGAACTGCGATTACAGAAAGGTTCAAGTTTAGCAGAAGTTGACAACTACAAAATCAACTAGCGGAACTTGGCGAATCCCAGAGAAATTTAAGCGAAATCGATTAAGTCGCGTAATGCGATTTCTCTTTGGGTTTAACCTCTGCTTCACTATGCAAGTGAAGTTAATTTCCTAATTTGCTAATTACATTTGAATGAAGTTAGAGTTATGCATACATCAAATCACTTTGAATAGCTGAGGGAAATTAAGTCGTAATACACAAAAAGTCGTTCGGTTAATGAATAAATTGCAAAATACATAATATTATAGCATACTTCTGAGGGTACTTTCGTCGCAATTGAAAATACATTTAATAGTTATAGATAAATATACAGATATACTTGTAAATATATATAGATATAGGCATATATATATATATATTTCTATATATATTTGAACAAGATCAAAGCAAAATTCAGTCAGCTGATTTATGATGTGTATTTGTTCGTATAAGAATTTTATAGCCTGATTGATTTTATTGCAATGTAGGTGTTAAAATACACATACTTAAAACTAATAGCAACTGAGGGTAATTTCTAGTATAGTGTACCCTCGCCAGTCGCAATCCTATATCCACTTTTTATGATTCACTCATTTGCTCGAAATTCACAGAGGAGCATTTAAGCTTAATGGCAATGTGGCTCCATAGAAATTTCTCAACTTGCATGGCCTTTGAAAGCATGATTCTCATAGTTTCCATACTCTCTCGGCTAACTGAAGTTAGACAAAGGCAGCATACATACATATATATATATGTAAATATATATATATATATATATATATATATATATAATCTTGGAGCAATTACATGCGCGTGGCTTATATGCAAATCGGAGGAACAAAGCTAACGAGGCCAGCGCAAAAAAGTAGTGTTGGAATACGCACATGTATTTTAAGCACACACAGTCATGCACACATAGACACACTCATACACAGATACACGAATCATTTCATGCATATATATATATATATAGCTTTTGGTATAAGCTTAACTATATGCGTCCTTGCCTCTTGGTTGGGTCGGAAGTAAGTTTTTAAATAGCGGAAATTGTGCTGTGCAGCCATCAGAAAAAGTGGTGCTGAATTCTGTCAGCAGTCATGAACGAGGACTCCAGCAGACAATAGCTAAGCACAACTCAGTTGATATGACTCCACAGACAAGAATCAGTACTATAAAAATGCAAATTGCCATTTAAATAAGCAGACAAAACAAATAATGCCCCCCCAACTGCATTCACAATAGGAGCTTTATAGCCACCTCTAAGGATTTTCTTGCACCTGAATCATGTGGAGGTCGTCAGGTGTAATTACTCATGCGTAACAAAAACTAATCTAACTTGGAGTGTGGCTGGGAGTGGGGAGACCACAAACATACGAATAATTCCGACAGATGGACGCCTTCTGTCATCCATCATATGTCATGTGAACATGTGAACATGCTCCAAATATGAGCTAAATATGTTTTCCTATGGATTTTCCCCAAAGCAGCTCACGTCTATCAATCAAGTTAGTATAATGAGTTAACAAAAAAATATAATATCTACATTTACCTATGATACTGTGATATATATATAACGTAAACAACAAATCAGTTTTGGCATACAACACATCAAAATTTACATCACATTGAAAATCGCGTTATTTCTATAATTTATGATAAAATTGATGGGATTAACTCACTCTTCATATGCTATCTATCTGCATATATCACAATTAATTCATGTTACTCTACTCACAGAGGCAACTGGTTTAAATGGCTTCAACAAACTTTGGATAATCTCTAACAGCTGACCTGTTGACTTTAAATGTTTTGGCTTAAACTCAAATGTAGCCAGCAGCCTGGTTGCATGCAAATGCTTGTATGTTTGAGTGGGGAACGTGTTGGGTAGAGGGTAAGGAGACGCCGTGGCAAACTTACCGCACATCGGGATGAGCATCCAGCATGGCGCGCATTAATGTCGTACCAGATCTGGGAACACCGCCTATGAATATTAATGGCATCTCACGGTTATATGAATAAACGCGCTGATTGTCATCTGTGACGTATTTCTGGGACGCATACAACCAGAAACCAGGTGATGAAGGCAAAATGAAAAGAAAAAAGAAATTAAATTAAATTAGAGAAAAGTTGCTGGTAAAAATTACGTGTCTCCACGATGATAATGATCATAATTATGGGGCGAACGGATGAGGTGGCTGAGCGCCTGCCTGGATGTCAGGAAGGTGCCACAGGCAACTGACGGTAATGTGAACAGAATTTGCGTGGGCTAAAAATTGTGGCATACACACGAAAAATAGACAGGTGCGTTTCTATGTGTGTGTGTGTATGTGTGTGTGTGTGTATGTGTGTGTGTGTGTATGTGTGTGTGTGTGTATGTGTGTGTGTGTGAGAGTGTGTGTGTGTGCATAAGTTTGTATATTGGCAACAGAAGCCCGTTAACCTTTAGCGTGTCTATCGCATTAATGTCAATTTAAAGGATTTTCCTGCGCAGTTGGAAAAACGGCTTGAGAAAAGCTTTAAACTGAATGGTCTAAGCCCATAATATGAGCCGCTTAAAATTGCTGAATCATTGTGGGCACTATATGCGTGAAATTATATTACAAAAAAGGAAAACATACATTTTTGTAACATAGCGATTTTTAGTATTCCCCATTTTGCGGCTATAATCAGTATTTTAAATCGATTTGATAACGGGAAGCGTTATCTCACTGAAGCACATTTCTATATATATATCGGATGACAGCTATGATGTGATAAGAAAGCGACAAGCGCAAACACAGAATGTGGCCTAATAACGAATTATTGATTTGGGCAATTAGTAATTGGGCCAAAGTTTGTTGTGGTTACATTTTGAAAGGCTTACGCTATTTAAGAGCAATGAACGTTGTACAGTGTTGCACAGCTATAATGCACTTTAGACCAAAATATTATTACATATTTGCCACATTTGAAATATGAATATAGTAAGTATGCTCTTGTGGCAGCCGATCAAATCATAGACCAACAGCAATCTAACCACAGCAACCACTGGCCAGAAGCACCACTACTACTCCTATTTTTTTTGTATTTAGAGAATGATGTTCAGCCATCCGATAACCAGCAAATTCCCCAATGACTTAGCATGGCTTGCGGTCAGGTCAGCATGTGCAGTCAACATGAAATTAGTTATCCTCTCCTTTGGGTCTATATAGAGACGATACATAGATGCTGACACTGTTGCTGCTGCTTGGGATTGTTGTTGCTGTTGTTGTTGTTGTTGCTCTTGCCACACTTTGATTTATCATTTGCAATCGTCGCCTTGCAACTGGTCGCTTCCAAATACATACATACCCCCAAGTGTAAATACACTCGTCGAGTTAAGTTCCTTTCATGTGTGTGTGAATGTGTTTGATTATTGTACGTGGGATACATTGCAACAGTATTTATATATATATATATATATAAATATATATATAAACACATGTGTGTGCTTATGTATTTTCTTACCTCCATGCGCACCATTTGCGATGACATATCATTTGTGGCATCTACTCTGAATAGACAGGTTGGGCGCAGCTCGGTGAATTTGAATAGGAACATGGTGACAACAATTATGCCGAATAACACCCAAAGGGTCACCTTCTTGTTGCGATATGGCAGACGCATCTTGTGAGTCGCTTGCTGCTTTGTTGCTTGCTTGCGGCCAACTGAGGTGTGAAGCTAACTGCTTTTTGATTTCAATCAGCAAACTCTTCAAGACCAGCCTCAGTGCGCTCCACTTGTCTCTTTGCTTTGCCCTATTGATTCGACTGGCTAACTGACTGACTGACTGACAGCAATAAGCCCGTTTGGATGACTGCCTTCCTTGGCAGAATAGCACTCGCTGCCGGACGTTACAAAGCTTTAGTATGCAAATTGGTTTTCTCTATGTATTTTCTTTTGTTGTTGTTGTTTTTTTTTAGCTGCACCCGACAGGCGCCTACAAGTTTTAGTTTGCTTCCTTGAACAGTTGCTGCTTCTATTTGCACTTGGTGTGCTTTCACTGGCTTTGGGATGTGGCTATTGCTGTTTCGGTTAAAGTTACGGCTTCTTGTGTTTTACTTATTGCTGTTTCAGATTACCACGGCAATATGATTGCGTCTTAAGAGCATACACTTTTTACTGGTTCCTACTGCCTTAGCTCCTATTCTCTTCTCCTTCTGCTGTTCTTGACGTTTTTTATGACGTTGATTGCTTTGCATATCCGCCCTATCAGCGTCCCATTGGAGTCAGAATGACCATCTGCCAGTAGCAACTAAGTTTGACTTCAATTTCTACACTCAACTACAAATGCGCAAACAGCTGTGGCCCGTGCCGAGGTTTATCGTTTACGTTGCTTCTCAGCTATTTCTTATAAGTGCTGCGTTGTTTTTATTTCATTTTAAACATATTTACTTAAGCAAATTATGTTTAATGGTACCACAGCCACAGTGAGTGTTTCTGTGTGTGTGGGACATGTGCTTAAGGATCTGACTGCCTGGATAAAACTTCAATATCTCTCTTTCACTCTCTATCTGTCATCAACTTTCTGACAAGCTTTGTCTCATTCACTCAATCGCTCTTGGATTCGCTGTTTGTGCGCTTATGTCGCCGGGACGAGTCCTTGTGGGTGAGCGTCTCTGCAAAAGTAAAAAAAAAAAAAAAACATCAGTCATAAGCATATTTAAATACTTTTCAAATTATTTGCAGCGGCTGTTGCCTCAGGCTCGACTTTGGCAATGCTTACATGGTTCACAGTGCTCCAGAGCAGTACTTTCCGGCACTCTTGACGACTCTCGACTGACAGCAGCGGCTGCCTTCAAGTGACTACGCACCTTTTGAAACTGCAGCGGCAGCTCGATGACTGGCAAGTGCAAGCTGTCAGCTGCCAGCTGCCAGTTGCCAGCTTCCAACACCCAAATTCTCAACCACAATTTCAATTTCAATTTCAATTTCAAATTCAATTTTGATTATGACTCCTCTTCAGGCTGCTGTCAGGCGACTGGTGTTGGTATTTTTGTTAGGTAATGTGTGTTATTTGCTCAGTTGTTCACGAATAGCTGCCAGCCCAAAAACTTAATGAGCTGAAATGCCAAATAGACTGGAACCAATGTTAGTGATATGTACACATAATAGCTCCAATTGCCAGTTATTTCCTCCGTCATAGCTGTAAAAGCAAAAATATACATAGACCAAATTAAAAACTGTTAGCACAAATGTCAATATGCAAACAACCAAACAAATACCAAAACTTCTTTGATGGTAACACTAAAATAACTAACTAAATATCTGTCAAACATTTACCCAATGAAATTTTGTTAAATATATATATTTTATGTGCTTCTCAATGTGTGTGAGTGTGTGTGTGTAAATAGTGTGAAACATATTTATTACGTTTGATGGGAATATTTGATTAAAAACATCTATAAATTCCTTTAACATAATGCACACATATTCAGTTATTTTCCAAATGAACGTGACTAGTGGCAAACATTCCAGGGATGGCTTAAGCTGCTTACAGCATACGGCTTACTGCTCATAACAACTTCCCCTTTCCCACTTTCATTCCCACTCCCAATCCCACTCCCAGCTCCCTGGTGACAGGAGTTGTGTGCAATGTTCGTCATTCAAGTGCTCAAGTGTCGACCATATAGTGGCCATATACTTAGTTAAGTGCATGATGTTTGCGCGACATTCGTCACAGCATCTGCTCCGGCACTAGCTGCCTGGCAGTGACTTTGCCTCCTGCTCTGAGTGGGTGTTTGTGGGTGGTTCGGTAGCTTCGGTGAATGACTGCACTTGACTCTGACATGCTCAGTTAAAGTTGCGCAGCTCAAAGAATTTTTTTTCCTTTTTTTATTTTTGCTCAAGTTCTTAGCTATTCACAATTAAAAGCGAAAAAAATTGTGAACTTCCTTCCGGTCACAAAAATACCAATGTAATTAATCAAGGAAAGAAATTTCTTGTTGATGTGCCTCGAGGCGTTGTCCTGTCCCACAAATAGTACATTTAATTATCGGCTGGCAAGGGATTATTCATAGAACATACTTAGGACACGAACGAAATAATTGAAGCAAATAAATAAGAAAGAAATGCAAAGGTGCACAAACAAAAGTTGTAGAAAATAATACGAAAGTTTAAACAAAAGGAAGTTTCCAAAAGCATATTTATGAAAATCTTTTCAACAATATTGCTAAAACAAAAAACTATTAAATTTGTCTACCAAATTCTAAGCTTTACATATTTACAAGGTAAATTGAATTTTATCTTGATGAAAAAGTATTTGCACAGTGGTTATTTGCATTCTTTACTGTCGTCTGTAAACTGAATAAAGTTCTGACTATGCAATTCTTATCAGTTTCTCAATGCAACAAACTTAGTATATTTAATCATTTAATTGCATAACTTTTAACATGCATTTTACAGAAACCTTTCTAAGTTTTTTTTTTGTATATTTTTCATATTATATTTTTGTTATTTTCCCACTTATTTTTTTGCACATTTTCCAAGGGTTTATTTCAAGATAAACTTATTATGAAAGCATCCAATTTCTACATATTTTGTTCACCTTATCTACGATGCCCCTTTTCCTTATTGCACACATACGCTTTAGCGTGCGTGTGACGGCTTCCTTTTACTTGTTGGACACTCCCAAAGCGACTTAAACTACTTCCGGACCAACAACAAATATGTGGTCTGCTGTGCGTCGTCCTTTTGATGTCATGAGTGTGTGTGTGTCCCCACACATGACATACTAGTATAAACGTGCCAGAAGGTCCCTGTTTATATACTTGCTTAAAAAAAAAATATAAAAAAACTGTACTTTGGCAATATTTTGCATGGCATTATGTGGTTTATACGTTTGATTTTCATTTTTATACATCTCCACGCGCTTGTGGCCCTTTTGGGGTCCTGTGTCAGTTGGAGCATCGCCCAATAAGCCTCAAAACTATTTTGAGTAGAAATAGTAGAGCAATAGAACCGCCCTTTGCCACATGCCCTTTCTGCCACTGTCCCTGTTTCCCACCCAGCAGGCAGTGCACAAAATATGAGCTAACAACAAAATACAAGTTGAATATTTGTTTGAAGAGGTGCCTCACAGCTACCAGCTCTTTTTTCACCAACCCCTGTCCACCATCAAACGATACAACTACTTCTCAATAGTCAGTCAGTAGACATGGGCTGCTGTGTGTGATTGTGCGTGTGTGTTTTTGTGTGTGTTGCTGTTGCTGTTGGCGAATGGTAAACACGTTGGAACCTTACAAAAGACAGAGTCGTTGTTGTTGTTGTTGTCGTTTCTGTTGTATGAACTACTATTATTGTTGTTGTTTCTTTTGTTGTTGTTGTTGTTGTTCATCGCTCATGTTGCTGGTGGTTTGCTCAAGTGTCGGACAAAGTCTTGTAAAAATTAATAAGCGTGTAAATTTGATTGTATTGCCAAACAGCAGTCCGGACTCACAAGATCACACACAATACAGCCACATATGCACCATAAAATACACACACACACGAAAACACACACACACACGAAAACACCCACACTAAGTTTTATGCATGTGAAGAGTTTTGTTTTATTTGATGGGTTTTCGTCTAGCACTTTTCTTTTTGTGTTTTTTTTTTGTTTTTCCCCCCAACTTAAGCTTAATGGCATCGCATTTTGTATGTGGCCCTTAGCACAGTGTCTCCAGAAAAAAAAATGTAATAAATACGCGCAAATGTACTGAAGTTATCTAATGCTTATACGATATATACTTAAAATCTATGATTAAGATAGAAAAGAAAAAACATTTAAGCGGCGAAGAGAGCCCAGATTTAAATCGTTCAAGAATATCATGCATATCGCATGAAAGATAAGTAAATTATTATTCTCTTTTAGCCATAAACTATAACATCCATTTAGTTTAAGATTATAATAATGTTTGGGTTCTTGGTACTTTTATCGTTATGAGCATAAAATCTCAGTCCTGAATATGGTTCGAATCGAGCAGCTCTTTAAATGATATTTAAATTTAAATTATTAAAAATTCTAAACACGATGATAAGTAAGGCTTTCATAGCATAAAAGAGGCACCACTGTGCCATAGCTGGCAATAGCTGGAAATAGCTGGCAATAGCTGGCGCTAGTTCTCACGCTTGTTGCGCTCGGTGCGTTGACGGGGACGTTTGCGACAGTTTAAGTTGGAAGCTTTTGTTTCACAAAAAATCTGCATAAATAATGTTGCGCCACGCTTGGGGGCTGCAGCCGGGAAGTGTTGATGATTTGATGGCGAATACGGAATGCTGTGCCGGAACTTAAAGTGCCTTAATGGCAGTCTAAAGACCTTGTTCTAAATTGCAGTTGGAGCGCTTTGGAGGCTTCCAGCGACGCAGCGAACCGAAACGCTGCCTTTGAGCGATGGACTCTCCGGCTCTCTCTATTTCTGTCTCTGTCTCTCTCTCCCCCTCTGTCTTTCTCTCTATGTCTTATTTTCTAGCTATCTGTATTGTTTTGTGGGTTTTTTTTTTTGGTCAGGTTTGTCTAACTAAGCGCGGCTGGCTGTTTAGTATTTAGCAACTGGCGTAACGACAGCTCATTTATCAGCACGTCGCTCATATTATAAATTACTTGGACAGTATGCACGACGTGCAGCAGCTGTTGCCGCTGCCGCTGCCGCAGCTTCAGTTCCAGTGCTATCTGGCCTGGCCAGACCTATGGGAATTTTCCCTTCGATACGCTGCTAAGCGCTGAGAGATAGGGTGTGAGGGAGAGTGTGTGAGAGAGACAGAGAAAGTGGGAGAGAGTGAGGGAAATAGCTTACAGAACTTCCAGTACTCGATGGTTGCCAGCGAATCCACAGTTTGCACTCCACCACGTTTGCACAGTGAAGCGTGCCGAGTTTTTAAAGTGAATGAGTCGAAAGTTCGAGGCAGCAATGTGTTAATTAAAACCGAACGATTCAGCGCATACACGATTCCATCGAATGAGAATGAGAATGAGAACAGCAATCCAACCACGTTGGATGTTCAGTAAAATGTTATAATTCAATTTGTTATGTCAACCATAGTGGAAACGATTGCTTACGCCCCTCACAAGCAGAAGTTCGATGTTCGATATTGGTTGATAAACGGAATTAGACAGTGCATTGAACTTGTTGGGCAATTGAGATTTGTTCTGCTTGGGTTGTGATTGCAACAGGAGAGAGTGAATATGTGCGCCCGAGAGATAAGGGGACAAAGAGTGAGAAATAGAGAGAGATAGAGATAGAGAGAGAGAGAGAGAGATGGTGAGATAGAAACACAGAGAGATACAGATATAGTAGTGTTTTAGCCTGACGAGCAAAAGGCAGATTAATCATTTTACAAGACAATTTGAGTACCTATAATTAATGTAGCAGTATAGTTATAAAAGTATTAATAATAATAATAATAATCATATTATAATCATAATACAATCTTGCAAGTTTGCCTTTTACAATTGCGGAAGATACAGGCTTGTGAATTTGTTGGAGTGGGAGTTTCCTAATAGCAAACCATCTAAAATTGGTAGATTTAGCTTATTAATTGCCAGAGAACTGGGGCGGGAATGGTCATGGTTTTACGAGCAATATACATCATCACTTCCTAGTGGACGTAGCATCCAAATTTTCACACTTTGTCCCACGGTAGCACGGACTAGATGTTTAAAGTTTCAATGCTCTAGTTTTGAGGGTATATCAGAGTCTAAAAATTATAATAGTATGGTAACGGTACTACCGACAATTAAATCACTGTTACAATATTAACATACGCCTGAAAAACAGGCTTCATTTTGCGTTGCATGTAATGATTTCTACGATATATTTATTTGTATATTTATATGTGCAATTGGTATTTGGATTAATTACAATTTAATTAATTTCTAAACCAACAATAAATGAATACATTAAGCCCAGGAGGAAATGAACACTCGGACAGCGACTGGTGGCGCCTAAGGCAGCAACAACAAACACCAGGCTTCAGCCAAATACAGCCGAACAGTAAAACAATGGAAATAACATCAAAAACATATGCTCAAAGAAGTCAATGAACCCCAACCGGCATTATAACAACCACAACAGCAGAGGCAGCGGCAGCGGCAGCGGCAGAAACAGCAAAAGCAATAGCAATAACAACAAAGAACAAGCGGATGGCACAAAAGTTGGATGTGTATCGATCAAAGCGATTGGCGGCAGCGTCGCTATCGCTGTCGATATTGGAATTAGCGTCTGCTATTTTATTTCACATAAATGCAGGGAATAGGTAATTGAAAGCCAAAAACATTCCACCCACAACAATGCACCGCAAAATCTGAGTACAAAATTGTGCAACAAAACCTACCAAATATAAGAGCATGGATGTTGGTGATAACAAACTGAACAATACTCCGGAATGCTACCGAGGACAGTTTGAACTGAAGCACTTGAATAACAAATATTTTAAGTTCTTTTTTTATCTTTCAGTTCTTTTTTAAGAAAGCTTTTCACCCAAATGTGAGCAGGTCTGCACTTGCACTCTTCTCGTATGTCCACTTTATAAGAAACATATGCATATTATTATTACAAAAATGAATATAATAAAAAGCCTCTGCTTTTTAAATTCTGGTTTTTATTGCTAATGGAAATCGAAATTTAACTATATTCGAGAAACGGAGGCAGTTATCGCATGGTATACGAGCACATATATTCCAAATTTATGGTCTCTAGATTTTATAATCTCTGAGATCGACGTGTTGTTCCTGATCAAGAATATATATACTCTATGGGGGAGCTGCTTTCTTCTGCCTGATAAATACATTTTCCCAAAACCAGTATACCCTACTTACCCATTTTTATTGCATTCAGGATAATAAAATCTATCGGAAAACCTACCTACAACTTGGGAAGTTCATTATATTTTTAGAAATAATCTGTAAACATAAGAAGTAATTTTTCTTAAATTTAGAATGGCTTGTCCTAAATAGACAGTCCACGAAATATGTTGTTGTATATTTTTATAATTGAAATGTACGTTATTATTAAGAAATGTATTTCTATAGCGTAGAAATGCATTCCGAAAATTGTAATAAAATTTGCTCTCTGACTGGTATATTAGAGTTGAGCTGCTATCTACATTACAATCCGCAGAGCTCAGGTGAAATCTAACAATACTGATGTTTTACAATAAAATAGGGTAACAAAAAGCTACCATAGCAATTCATAAATTATATTCCCACACATTGAGAAAAATCCTTCTCTAGTAAGTTAAGGAAAGTATGGCACATTTTTTATGATATAGTATACAAATTTGTACGATGGTGGCAATAGTACTCGTAAAATGAATTGATGAAGTTTTATGATGATAGAGCCATAAACGGAAAGATAGACAGCATATTACAAATGAGTTTGTAAATGTGTTTTTCAATACATTGCAAAGTTAACGACCATATTGGAAACCATCTCCGAGGGTATTCAAATCTAAATCTAAGCGGCCAACTGCAAGCTGCATTGCATGCAAATTGGCAATACAGTTTCCGTTAGTATTTCATTGTAGAACATGAGTCGCTGCGAGCGCCGGTGCTTGGCACATGGACGCAGGAAGTGTAGGGTCAAAAGGCTGTAACACTAGAATTGATAAGAGGGCTAAATTTTGATTTCATTCGAAATCATGTCGCTTTTTTTCATTTCACCCCATTTGATTTGGGGCAATGCTTATTATTCAGCAACACATCGTGCTTGTGCGCATGAAACTCAATATAATAATGATAATGATAAGAGATGAGAGATGAAAGATGAGACTGGTAGACAGGCAGGTAGGCAAGTCTAATGACATTAAACTTCTATAGAATCGGGCTACGTGTTCCATTTTGAAGGCACTTCGCGTTTTCATGAGAGCCCATTAAAACTTTGTTGCGATAAAGGATGCGTGCAGAGTCGCAGGACCTACGGCTACAAACAGCCTGTTAATCAACGGAATTCGAGCAATTTCTCCGAATCGATGCGGATGCTTTTCACTTCGACAGCGCAGCGGCAGAGGAGCAGCGACTCTAGTTGTGAGGGCATATCACGTACATTTGCCACTAAGCTGCAATTTGTCCAATAGTCAATTAAAATATGGTCCAGCCAGCTTAACAGTTGCCCAAGCTGCCAAAGAGGCAAGTTATTTTTTAAATTATTTTTCGGGTCGTCAATGGGCCGCTCTTTATGCCACTGATGAAAAACGTGCTGATAAGCAAATGTACAAACGTATGTGAATATATTTATATTTATATAAATATTATATATACGTGTTGTGTATCACACACGAATGGTAATGCGTAAATTTTGGCCACCTTAATGGTTGCGGAGACTAGCTCAACCGACGAGTTGCATATGAATGAAATTAATTAAATTTTAAATATTAAACTTATGCTCATCAATAATTTGGTTGTACAGCTTTTTATAGTATATGCAATTTAGAATTGCTTTAGAAACAAAAGCGGTCAAAATTTGCCAGATATCTAAATAAAATTAGCCATCAAATGGATTTCAAACCACATTCGATACACACAAAATTAGTTATGAATATCGATTGGATTTTCATAAACTCTGATAAAAGATAACCAAAAAATTAACTAGCATATGGGAACTGTTTATAATTATATAAGATTGGGACAACATATGCTGATGTTAGTCGATAAGATTATTAATCGAGCATATAATTTATTATGAGTCACTTAAATCAATACTTACCTCAGAAGATTAAAAGAAACCCTAAAATAGCATTTGATATATATATTGATAAACATGTTATAAGATAAGGTCAATGGCCACAAAAACTAAGAGACGTTTACCTAAGTTGTGCGTGCAACAAAATGAGGCATTCACAGCAGGCTTGAGCTATTTGTCATTTGGTTAAGATTGTTTCATGCGAACAATGACTTTCAATGAAGTGAAAGGTAACACTTAAAATTTCTACAGGTTAAAAGAGGATGGCGACCCCCAACTAAGTGTGCAAATGTTGTGTGTGTTAGTGTGTGTGTGTGTGTGCATGTTACATAAGCAATTCCAATAATAATATCTATTGCATAACAGAATATAGCTGGATTACTTTAAAGTAGATTATTGAAAAGTAATCATTAGAGAGACAAATATGAAGCGGTTGAGTCACAGCTTCTACGTTCGTTATATTAATAGCAACACGATAGTTGCAAATATATATTAATATGCAATTAAGTGGTTTTTGTAGCATGGCATGCTATTAAGTGAAACTGACTGCAATCTAACAGTACTAATATCGATTCGAAACAGCTAGACTAGACTGCTAAAACAAGCTGGATAGCTGGAATTACGAAGATTATTTCAATGTTGATTTGACCAACTTGTTTACAGATTTCAAGTTGGTCGAAATGAATGTGTGTGTGTGTGTGTGTGTGAGTTACACGCACAGTCTCTCGTGTTGTTGAACATTCAATTTGCATGGCAATGAGAAGGCTTATTGAGTTATTCAGTTATTCAATGCGAGCCGACTCTTGGCTGTCTGCTTGTAGCGTAATTTGATTTCGGAGCTGCCAAATGGGATGTGTTTGTCTGTTTCAAATGCGTCGCACTCCTCAAAGATGAAGTGTCGTTGCACATGCCACATGCCATCGAGTATAAATATAACAAGTGCCAAGTGAAATATGTACATAAATAAAACAAGTAAAATTACCTCACTGCAACAGTGCCAGACTACCAAATACTCGGTACTCAGCCTAGCCATACAATCTAACTTGATTTTCATTTAAAAATGAACTATTCGTCCTAATCCTGGTCGTTTTTAACTTGAACTTTAATTTTAGCTGTAGTTGCAGTTGATGTTGACTAATTTTTGCTGCTCGAATGCGGCTAGCGATGTAGCCATTGAATAATTTTTGTCGTTGAGTATTACAGGATACTTGAAATAGGGAAGCAGCCTTTCATTCATCTGCGAAGTGTGTAACAAACTTTGACATATTCCAGCACAAGTGTTTCACAAAGGAAAGGGAAACACACGGAAAGAGACTGGCATCGGTGAAGGGTTGTGTGTGGCAAACGAATGAAGCGCCATCAAGTGCGGCAGCAACTTTAAATCATCATGCACACACACGCACACAAACACATATATATACACACTTTCAGACAAGTACGCACACTCACACACACATGCATTGTGAGTATAGGAATAATAATAACTGAGAGCGCTTCAGTCAAGAGAAAGAGAGAGTGCTCGCATGGATACACCCTATATACCCGAGTCCATAGCTCTATTCAGACACCAGGTAATTGTGAGCTAAGAGCTATAAGAAAATGGGATTCACTTTGAAAATCTTTGACAATTTCGGAGTTTTCTTGCTGATGTTTTTAAACATCTCTGTCATGTCTAAGGACTGTATCTGTAAAAATCAGTAATATGAAATTATGGTTATGAAACTATATTTTTCCGCCTGTTGCATACATGTGCAGAACTTCATAATACCATGTTTTGTAATTTTTAATAGATATATTGCTATTAAAGTGTTTCTATTGTGCAGCGGCTTGTCAGTGCTGCCACGCAAATGTAAAGTTTTTTTCGGAAACATATGCTAGTAGCGCAAGCAAGTGTTTTGTTTTTTGTTGTTAGCAAATGGAAAGCTTAATTTAAGGAATGGTGTTTAGCAAAGCAAATGACCTTGCTGCCCACAAAGCGTTTACGGATTTCGCACACAACCCAATGGCATCTAAAAGAAACGAGAGCTTTTGTATTATTGTTTTTTAGTTAGAAACAGATAAGTTTAAGCGTATACATTTTTTGCTTAATTTGCTTAGATAAAGTAATATCTACAATGTTTACTCAGACCATTTACATACGCAGCGAATTTAATATTTGTAGGATGCTTTGATGAAAATGCAAAAAATTAAAGATTTTATAATTAAAATAAAATAATAAACGATAGAGAGAATTAAAAAAGCTGAACACACTTTACAGCAGACAGAAATCTAGCTCTTTCAACAGATCCCACTAAAAAGAAGCTAGATCTGGCGTCAGCTAAAGAAGCCAAAAAGAACAGCTACAGCAACGGCACTAGCAAAAAAAAAAAAATTTGTTAGAACTTGGGTGCTGTTGTTGTTGACACTGCTCTTGGCCTAGGTCCGACCACAAAAACTGAGCAATGAAATCTTCCGAAATTGACTATTCAATATTATGGACATACAATCGTTCTGGCGTCACATTTTTGTTGTTGTTGGTATTTTTTGTTGCTGGTGTTACGATTCTGATTCAACTTTCGATGTGAACTTTTGCGAATAGAAGAGAAATGCTAATGACATTTGCCGCTGGCAGTGCTTGCGTTGTTTGTGCTGCTGCTGCTACCAATTGGTAAGCGAACAGATAACATATTGTAAACGCAACAAATTGCGATGAAATTGATATTTACTCGTGCGGGTTGTTGGCTTATTAAATTGTTATTTGCTCTCGCTGCGACTCCTTGGCGATGCTACTTCTAAGGCAACAGTAACTAAGCCAATAAGAAAAACACAAGCAGCTCCAATAGTAACCAAAGCCGCGTTTTGTTGCTTTGTTGTCGTCGTCGGCGTCAAAGGCACATCAGGAGCCAAAACTGAATAACAGATTTGCTGTTGCTGTTTTTTTCACACTTGTGTGTGTTGTTATTGTCGGGTTGTTCACTTTGATATTCAATTAGATGTGGCTAGAGCGACAGATGCATTTGCATTCATTGCACGCGCACTTATAAACAACACGCAATAGACGTATTTGATGTTTGTATTTAGAACAAAAAAATAAAATAATAGCCACCAGCACATCCGACTTTTGGAGCCGCAAAAAAACTACTGAATAAATACGCAAGCAATCGAACCATTCGATATTATGCGAAATGTGAGCGGCATACGATTAATTATCGACTACTTGTTAGCATCGACAGCTGATTGCTATGTGCAGCTAGGTGGCAGCCTTTCGGTAATATGTTTGCCGTTTTGAGCGACAGATTTGTTGATTATATGAAATGTTTATTATTATTTAAGCTATACTAAATGTTTGTATTGTATATATTTAGTGTACTGTTTCTTTCTGTTCCCTCATAGGCTTTCTGGTGAGTATTATTTGAAATCAGCTGTAAGACAGAAATATTCGATAATATCAGAAATTACTACATCATTTTGCACTCATACAGCGGATGGCGCTGTAATTTAATTATTGTTGCCTTACCGAAATGACATTGTCTGGCAACGCCGTTTAAAAACCACACAGAGATGGCGCTTTCATCGTAAGTTTTAATTATACTTAGTAGATGGTGCTATTAATTTAAAAACACTGAACTGGCTGAAAATGAAAAGGCTAACTGCAAATTTTAGTGTATTAATAAAAATACAAAAAAAAAAAAATAAGAACGAAACTGTCAATATTCTTAGAATTCGAATCTTTCTAGCTCTTATCTTGTGGGCAATAAATTGTCGTTAGACATTTCGTTATTCATTAAATGTATAATTAAATGTTTTGCATATTAGAACACAGTTATTTATAGACCATCACGTAAAGAGCAGTCGATAAGCTAAAAACTAGCCGTGAACACAAAATATGCCTTTTTTTGTCGGTATTCGCAACTTGCAACTGGCAACTTGCTGCTGGCAACTTGCTACTGTCAACTTGCTACTCGCCCAGCCGACAACATTCTGCCAGCCAACGCACATTCCCAGACTGACACAGTGGTCCACTCCTGACAACAATTTGGCGAAACAACAGCATTGAGCCTGATTCTCTAGCAAATACCCTTCACAATAGGAATTGGCACACGCCTTACCAATCTCATCCAATATGGTCAAGAGCAAATTATTTATAATTACTGTACTCCATTCCAACTATTTTTAGTTACTACAAATATATTGCTACAGTGAAATAAAAGTGTTAAGATTGGAGCCACAAACTGAGGCAATGAAAGTGTTAAAACGCTTCGCTCTGAGGCAGCAACAAGAGATGCAACAGTTGCCTTGCGGCCAGCTGTGAACAGTGCCAGTAAAGTCCAAATTTTGCATCAGTTGAGTTGTATTTCTCTTCTTCTTTCTATACCTTCTCCTGATCTGCCAAGGCACACGAAAAGAATTCACAAAAGTTGCTCAAACAATGCCTGCAATGCTTGCTAGTTTGTGGGGGTCAGAGAAGTATCTACCAATGCGATATACACTTTGCGACCTATTCAAAATTACCCACTGAAAGGATGTGAAATGCATTACACTTATTTTTAAGTTGTAAGCACACATACACACACACACACACTTATGCAAATGCACATCAATAATCACATACAAAAGCATCAAATAAATTGCAGGGTTCGAATTGTGTTAGAATTGTGCAATTGAAAATTTCAAAATATATATATATATGTACATATATATAGATGTATATATATATAAACATATAAACATATATATATATATTTTTTTTTTTTATTCATATTGCAAAATATGCTGAGCTACACAATTTAATGAGTTTAAATTTATTTATATATTAAATTTATTATTATTTATAGTTTTCGAGTTCAAGCAGCAACTATAAAATTAAAGTTGCATTGGCATTCTTGAGTTTTTTTTTTTCAGTTGTACAAAATATGATTGTCACAAATACGCGTTCAACCGTAATCCGGATACCTTGTTGAAATTCAAGCTTTGTTAATCCTTTACTAGCTGTTTTCAACGTTTTGGTCTTTATTTCGAGCACTCTCCTCTTTTGGTTTTTGTTGTTTTAGCCATCTATTGATTTTTCACATATTTTATTTCTTTTAATACGCTGTTATCGAACGTATTTGAGTATTTTTAGTTGAATGTTACACTTTCGACACCCTCAAAGCTATATATGTGTTTTTTGGCTGACAAAATGTTATAAATGGGGTGCTACGCTTACAGAAGGCTCAATAATCGATAAACGATAAGCGCATCCCGATAAAATTCAGAAATCTTACTGCATTTTAAAACTAAAGACGCCTAATTTTTCCCCAGTTCCCCGCAATATTAGGGTTAATGTTACCAAAATTTGAAAGTTACCAGCAACTTCAAACTAAGATTGGTAAGATAATTCAGAAAAGTCTATATCTCCAGAAATTGTATAGCTGCAACGTTTTAAATTCATAGTTTTGTTTATTCAATTGTCGAGGAACCCACTCACACTGCCCGACCACGCCCACGACCATGCCCACAACCAGTCAGATCAGATTATTCCGCAGTCGGCTACGTAGTGCCTTTTTTTCAAGTGCGATTTCGAAAATTTACAACTATTTGCGGGAAATGGGTGGGTGGATCAGGCGCAGCGTGTGAAGTACAGTGGATCGCATTTGTCGGGCACAGTGGAACTCCGAAATTAAAAGTCTTCAAATTTATAAATTAAAAAATAGAAATAAATATTTGCTAATGCAACTATAATACTTAGTTAACAGCACTTTTTTTTTAACAAAACACTAATGTGATTATTGTAAAAGTTTGAAGAATTGTAATTTTGAATTTTAAATTTGTATAATTTTATTCATTTTTTTAGTTTTTGGGGTATATGACTTGTGGCATTGCCCAGTGTGCAAGATCTGAAGTCAGCTAAATGGCTATATAAATTTGGGGAAAAAAGAGATCACGTAAAGCCGAAAACTAGAAAAAATTCAGAACTTAAAAGTAAATGTTTTTATGCAGCACAATTTACTGGCAGCTGCAAATTAACTGCTGTTAAAAATATAAAATTGTTCAAATTGGAAAAAAAAAACAAGTTTGGGTAAAATTAAGTAAACGCTTTAAATTTGTGCCAATAACGGTACTTCGTTAAAATACCACTGTTCTCCTCTATTCAGTGTATGTATGTGTGTGTGTGGGTGTGTGTGTGGGTGTGCAGCTGGGACTACCTGTAACGCTTTCCGCTCTCAATGCATATCCGTTGAGTGGGCCAAATTCAGTCGTGGTTACATTCTGGACACACAATGCGGCAGTTTTGGGCACAGTATCTCATATAGTTGGATGTGTGTGGGTGTGTTTTATGTTGAGTGGTGAGGGGGGGAGGGTTGGAGATGGGGTGTGGTGTAAGAAATTGTTGTTTTACCGGATGAAAGGGAATAGCGCTAGGTCAGTGCAGTAACACGGTCAGTGGTGGTCACTCACATTGGTCTGCGGTTGCACCACCCCTTTTGGCGTATCTGCTAATGGATGCAGGAGCTGCTGCTGCTGTTGGCGCTGCTGAAGCAAAACAAACAAATGCAACAGTAACAAAAGCAACCAGCAGCCAACAGCCAACAACCAACCGAACATTCAGACAAATTAATGACGCGTACTGCGAGTCAGCTGCACTTAAAGATGCCCCAATGCGTTGTCCAAGTTTAAAGCGGTGCAACGTGTGGCATGGTCTGGGTGTGTTTTGAAAGATTGCAGATAGCAGAATGATGCTATTAAGTGGCAGACAGCTGTTAATGCGTTCAATGTGGGTGTGGCAAATGAAGATAGAGAGAGAGGAGAGAGGATGGCTGGGAGGAATTAGAAACTGTTGCCAGCAGTTCAATGGCAGAAACTAGCAGAATTCGCATTCAATTCAATTGTTGTCGCTGACGTTTGCCTGCCACAATTGCTGCAACCACAGTGGCAAGCATGCCTGCAACTGTAAACCGTAATGTGTAACAGCAAAAATGCCAAATACATACTATTAACTGGCCGCAAATGCCAAATGCCAAATGTTTATCCTGACTGCAACAATTTGAGCATTTGAGCATTATAATTGCACATTCCACATTGCTGGATTCCTTTCAAATTTGCTCATAAATGTGTGTTGCTGGATATTTAAAGCTGCATTTTCAAGCCTTTCTTTTAAGGTTTAAGGTTTAAGATCTACACGGATACTAATCTTTCATATTGATATATTGGTTAGTTTTCAAAATTACAACATAAATTTCAGAGTCTCCATAACCTGAATGCAATCAAATTATTAATTTTAATGCTTAATATTTTTAATTTTAATTTGCGTGTTTTTTTTTTTCAATTTTTCAAAAAATAGTCGCAAATAGTTGCAAGCAGAAACAGAAGGCATGCGCCAAAATGCAAGTCATCGTGTCATCAACTGCTGTGTGCAACGATGACAATTTGCTTTTGGCGGGGCTTCCCGTCAAATTGCTCATTGCAAAAGTTGTCATCAGCGTCGTCTCCGTTGCCGCCTTTTGCTCTTCCGGTTGACTCGCAGTTGGCATTGCAATTGGAATTGCAATTGCAGCTTGGTTTTCATTTAACATCCTCAAACTGAAAAGCATTGGGAAAATGTTTTTTTTCCCCTTCTCTCGCTTATGTGGCATGGGGCATCGTCAACTTGTTGCCACTTGCCCCCAATTGAAACATTCTGGTATTTTTGTTGGCTTCGCTGAAATGTTCCCCCAAGACGGCGGAACACTGCAAATTAGGAAGTTCAATTAATGAACGGAAATTACTGTGTGGAGCATACAAATACTTCGCAATGGGGTTTTCAAGCAAGTATAAAGCCAGGCAGTCGATGAACCTTTGATTTTTTATTCCACTACTCCTTCTAGATGGAGAATACAAATGCATAAAACTAGGTTTTCAAGTAAATAAGTATTTAAATTCATATATATTATTATGATCGATGACTCAAGTGACACCTATTTGATATAGTAGTCTGATATAAACGATTTTTTGCTTTCACTATAAATGATAATTTTTATAGTATATTATAGACATTTCCTTCAATTCGCCATAAACCTCACGACAATCATTTAATACACTCTTCGAGGCTATAAAGATGCATTTTTTGTGTATTTTTTACCTAACCAATTTTCATTTGAATATGTTCGTCGTTTTTTTTTTAATACCATTAAAATCTACTCTTAAATATTTAAGAATTCCATTAAAAAACACAATCATAAAAAACGTTTTTATATCTATATAAATAAATGTATTTTTAATATAATTAATTTAAAGGAATTGAGGTATAAAAAAAAAAATGTTAAACAGGGATAATTACAATGTTGGTTAAAGCGCTTAGCAAATACACTGTAATTAAATCGATTATTTTCATCGGCTCACTAGTTAAGCACCCGACATGGCATCGAAATCCGACCTGGGAGGTGAACTGCCCACATCGGCTTTGATGGTGTAGTTTGTATGGCTGATGCTGTAGTGGATGTTCAGGAAATGTCCAGTTTGGAAGGGCAGGGAATAGTAGCCTTGCTGTTTAATGGCAGTTTTATCTGTGCGCTGGTAGAGAACGTGTCCGCCACTGATCTCCAGTCGCAGCTCCCGTGAGCCGTCCTCGTTGTATCTAGCATTCTGTTTGAGGATCTGCACCCGTTGCAACTCCGTGTCGCGCAACGGCAGCGATATCAACGGTTCGCAGCGACAGCTGAGCTTCTGGGTGAGTGGGCAGGACTTTGGTGGTGCCGTACCGCCAATAACGCCACCCAAATTTGGCAGAGTGCCCAGCTGACCCAAATTACCCAGATTACCCAGATTACCCAGCTGGCCCAAGTTGCCCACGTTGGGCAGGTTGAGACCGCCCAGCATATTGGTCAGGCTTTGCAGCGGTAAATTAGTTATCAATGAGCCCACAATGGGTAAATTCTGTGACCAAGCTGGCAGAAATCCAGGTGCCTGCAAACTGGTCGTGCTGCCCACAACGGGTGTCACCATCGCAATCGGTAGCAGTGGTTGCGCCTGCTTAATGGGTTCCGCTGCTGGATTCATATGGATGTTGTCAAAGTAAATGGGTATACCAACTCCAACGTTGCCCTGTTTCAAAGATGATTTCATGGAATTTTGTTGAGGGCGGCATCGCATCTCATTCACTTACTGTCGTCAGCTGTCGTTTCTGCCGGAGATCCGGGCTGGCTGTAGAAGCTATCACCTTATCGGATACATCAGCAGCAACTGCGCTGATTACCAAGAGAAAACCGATGCAGCTTATCATGTTTGCTCCTCTTTCAGTTCTGCCTGCCTGACCAGAGAGTCGCATCTTTTATATGCCGCTGCTCCAGTTCTTTATGGCGTTGCAGTCACATTTTAAGATCTTCATAATCCCGAAACCCGTTGAAGTCATTACTGTGACTTGGAATTGCTCTGCCTTCAAAGTGTGTCACATCAAACAATCGAAATGAATATTCATTTGTGAATAACGAGTTACTCAATAAATAGTTAATCACATAATAAAAGCTATTTCAAACTCTTGACCGACAAATTGGAACCAAAAAAAGGTTTTCGCATTCTATTTAAAAAAAAAAAAAAATATAAAAATAAAAAGTTTTATTTGAGAATGAGTGGAAAACAGTAATCCAAATGTCATCAAGTGATGAAAGAAAATGCCTTTAAATTGGCTGCAAACACAAAGTTTTTTGCAATTAAAACAAATCGTTTGAAAATATACATTTGACTGTTTAAAATACTTGTTTTTAAATTTGTTACGCAATACGACAAATTTGAATTTCACGGCACGATTATGTCAAACTCATTTCTACACAAACAAGAAAAATTACATTGAAATTTAGAAATATTAAAATAAGACCAAATAACATTATTTGATTTTCAAATAAGCAAAAAGAATTCTTAAAATAGGAAAGGCTATTTACTGGAAGTGTTAACCATTCTTAAAAAAAAAGTAAAAATTAAAACATTTATTTTACAAAAAAAAAAAAATACTTTATAAAATTCAGTTAGAAGTAAGAAAGTATTATTTTTGCTATTTAACAGTTTTTGCTAATTCAAATTAAATTCAATTAATTTATGCTACAAAAAAAATATTTATGAATTTTAATCAAATATATACAGAAAACCCTGGTTTTCGATAAACTCTCTGCATAAAACGGTGAGCTGCGTTTGTATGCAAATTTTCTAAAAGCGAATTTCATTTTTTAAGTGTATAGTGTGAATTGAAATTAAATTTGAATTATATAGAAATATGTAAATGGAATTAAGTGCTCATTGGTTTTCTTGTTGCCTCCTCTGGGGCTGTCCGGGCAACTGTGACAAATCTGGCTCAGTCACATGATTAAAGCAACGCTCCTAATCTCTGCAATGGTTCACAGCATCAAATTAGATTACGCAAAGTCATACGATTGCCCAGGACCCAACACTTCCTTACCAAACCCAACCCACGTTTTGACATCATCGTGGATTTACTATGCTCCTCCTTTACACCTGCCCCCTGCCCAAAGGAAACCGTTCGTATTTTTTGCTAGACAGAATCTGATGACGTGAACATTCCCAGTTTTTGTGGCTAAAAATTTCAATTTGTTGTGTTTTAAAGTTCGTTTCTATAAACGATTAGCAGCCATATTGGCCACTGTGGGGATTGGTGCCAGAATTGGTATTTGACTGGGGTTGTGGTTGTGCTTGAATTTTGGGATAGGTGAACCAAACGGAACCTGACAGGCAATTCCTACTGGGTGCAAGTTTATGGGTGCTGTTACTGTTCTTGTTATCGTTTTTTAGCCCATTTGACAGTTGGACGATTTTTGTTCGTGTTGCTGCTGCTGCCACTGGGCCAATAAATCAAAAAAGTTTTGACAAATTGCACGCTTATTGTGTTTTGTGCTTGCTGAAAATTAAATTTGGATGCACAAGTGGCATGTGCAGCCGATGCCAGCTCCCACAAATGCTAAAAAAAACCCCAGCTCAAAATGTTAACTAATTTAATTAGCTTTCTTGTACTAATTTATCGAACCAACAAAAGAATATATAAAAATGTATACATAAAATATTATATATATATATTTATATATGTAATGTATACATTATTATGTAGGTAAATGACAAATGCCCTTTTATATACGTTGTATGTGTGTATTTACTGAAATCGGCACAAATGTAAAGTCTAAAAATAGCATCGAATACAAAATATATTTAACGACTTATGAGAACAACGACAGCAATCTGCAATAACAACAACAACAACAAGAACATCGGCAAGAACTACACTGAAATGCAAAAAGAGATGCAATAACAGTAACAAAAGCTAAGCGTTACAGGCAACAGCAGCGGCGTCGCGACGTCGCACAGTGTAGTCATTTTTCTGATTCATTTAATTGAATATAAATAAAAATCTTAAAATAAACATTTTTGTACGTTAATAGAAATTAATCAAATAAAAATGTTCTCGTAAGATGAGTAAAAATCTACGAGGTCTTGTTTTGTTTTTTATCATATTGTACGTTGAACATCCTCATAGAAAAGCCTTTTGTTATATTAGTTTAAATTCCGATTGAATCTTTATAAATCCAAATATTTGTCATTTAAATATCAGAAGCTATTTTTTATTCTTGTGGGACCACAGTGCAATGTCAGCAGCAGCGCTTCGTTGTAAAACTTTAGAAAGAAAGGCAATAAGAATAAGTAAGCTAAGCGGCACAGCCAGAAACAGCGATGTCGACGTCGACGTATACGTCAATATCAGCGTTTCGTTAATGGTCGGTCGTCGACGTCTCTGCTCCCACGGCCTGGAGCAGTTGTTTCTGTTGCAGGCGTTACTTGAGCTGCTGCCTGTCCAACATAAAAATCTTTTAAATAAATTATGTCCAAATGACCAAAAGAATGGAGAGCGAAGGGGCAAAGCGAAAAAAGGAGGAACTGGATGACACCAAGTGGAAGGCGTAACTTTGAATACAATAAGCTATGACTATATATGTAATAAATAGTGCCTATTAATTACTTTTACTTTATTTCGTTTATAAATTGCTCCTTAAGATCATTGTTCAAATTTCGAGCCTGAATGAAACACGACAAGAGTGTAGACAACACGATAAACAGAGATAAACTGTCTGCTCTGACCAGACAGATTTTATTTTATTGAATATTCTTATAACCTATCCTACATACATATTATTCTTATAAATAAATAAAAGTTTCATTGCGATTTAAACAACTAGTTCAGGTTTTGCTACAAAATTAGGCATAAGAAATTAAATTTTTTCAATTCTTTTTTAAATATATAATAATTAATGAATATAGATATTTAGGTATATACGTTCCGCGAAACTGGATCAAAGGCACTTGCATGTTTGTTCCACAATAAATTGGTAATGATAACAGAACCTTTTTTTATAATTTTTTTTAAGGAAATATATGAGGTTGAGTTGCGAAATTTGATTAAAGGCCCTGCTATATACATTTTAATCGAAATAGCATAAACACAACAAATGAATAATGTGGCTTAATCTTCAAAATCCCTATCCCACTCACGACCTGTGTTTCGGAGCATTATCCTGTTTTAATTAGGCATTTGGGTATGGTTGATACTTCATGGTTGATGCAGCCCAGATCATAAATTAATACGAAATGTTGATACTTGTAACTTTAAACAAAAAATAATTTTAGATGTCTTAATTTCAGCAACGATTTTAGTTATCTCCTCAGGCTAGAGTGCCTTTCATTTCCCTTTCAAAATTATTTTATGCTTTTTTTGTGTTTCTACTTATTAAATATTAAATAAATTTGTTCACCTAATCCATATAACGCCAAACTTTCTTATCTAATATTAGAATTTAGCACCAAAGCTAGTCATTAGAAGAATAACAACCCAAAGATCTAACGGAACTTTCATTTCAATGCATCAAAACAGTGTAAAAAAAAAAGAAGCACCGTTATAAAATGAACAAACAAAATCCCGTTAGGCTTTGCACAGCTTTTAGCACCATAAACTCGAGTGCCTTCAATCGAACTTGTATTGAGTGTATTTGTTATAACTGCAGCCTTTAAGCTGTGTTTCAACTCGGTTCTGCTTTGTCATCGGTGTTCGCGCTTTTAGCGCATAACGGTAACGGTTCAAATTTGTTTGGCTGCGATTCAAAAAAGTTGTCGTCCATTAAATCAATTCCAGCTGTGCGGTCGCTGCCATTGCCGCAGTCGCTGCCGCTGCCGCTGCCGCAGTCGCAATCGCTGTCGCAGTCGGTGCCCGCATCGAGTACAGCCTCTGAAATTTGGGGTATATATATGGGAAGCTGCATTGTTATTGTTCACACCAAAAGCAAAGCTTGCTCGCAACAGGCAGTGAGTGAGTCAGAGAGAAAGAGACAACAAATAAAAAGTACAAGTCCAATATCCAAACGGAGTCCCCAACGCAATTTTAGTCAAGAAATGAAATCATCCATGTGGCGGAAAGGCGCTCAGCCGTTGTCACTAATCCTCCTGCTGGCCGTGATTTGTGCACGGGCAGCGCCAATGGAGGGGCAACAAAAACGGGCGCAGGACTTGAAGGAGAAGCTCGAGCATGCACAGAACCTGGACACCATTAAAAATGCGCTTGAGGAGAAGCAGCCACAGTCGCAGCAGCACATTGACTGCAAATTGACTTTCGATGCGACAATGGACTCGTTAGAGGACCACCAACTGCAGGCGTTGCAGCTGCAGGACAATGGCTGCAACGTGCCGCACACAAGCAGCAGCAGCATCAGCAGCAGCAGTAGCCCTAATAAGCCAGCTGATGCCGACAAGCCGTCGAGCGTCCTGCGGCACTCAAGTCCTGGCAGCAGCAGCAGTCAGCCCCTTTATGAATTACAATTGGCTGTTTGGCCCTCTGATATCGAGGATGACGATGACTTGTTGCCAACGGCAGCAACCACAACGCGCAAAACCACAACTACTCGCAGGACAACAAGGATTCCTGTGACAACAAAAAGAACAAGGCCAACAACAAAGTCACCATCCCTGTTGCCTTCATACGAGGATCAATTGGTCGTATTTCCGCAAATGGACTTTGAAGAGGAAAATTTTGATTATGTCTTTGGTGAGTTGCATCCAGTGGTGAGCACACAACGACCACTGCCATCATCGACCACGCAAAAACCCACATACACATCGCACTGGGAGCCAGTGGACAAAGTCTATGTATTGGAAAATTATCACATTAAATACGGAAACGGCAAGGAGGAGTACAAGTAAGTTTGTCCACTGACTTCAACTATTTACCCAATCCATTTCACACTTCCCGCCCATTTCAGACTGGTGCTCAGCAATGGGCTGGTCACCTATATGAAGCTGTACAAGAAGCGTGTGGGCAAGGACCTGATCAATGTGCAGGAGGGATACTATTCGGTGCCAGTGGATGGAAAGAAAAATAAGATCCGCATCTTATACTACATAGCCGATGAGCATGGCTATAAAGTGTACAAGGGTGAGTTCCCAGTTCCAACTTAAATTATCATCTTCATTACCATTCTTTATACCCATTCTCCATACAGTTGAGGACACCGCGGTGAAATCGGTGTTGGCCACCCGTGGGCCTGTTATGGCCACAAAATCACCAAAATCAATGCCAGCCGTATAGAAATGGAGGAATCATGGCACTGTGCACTGTGCACAGTGAGACCCATCGTAAAACAATTTTTTTTGTCAAACACTTTTTTTTTTAATACGAAATAATGTAGCCTATTGTCATATTTATTAATAAAATGCATGAAAAATTAAAGCCACAGACTATTTATATTTGATATAAAAATAATTGAATAAAAGCAACACATTGTCACGTCGCCAAATGTGAGAAATGATATTCCGCTTGAGACACTGTGCATGGCCTCAATCTTAGTTCCGGTTTGACTTTGGCTTAGAGGCTAGCAACAAGGCCAAATAAAATGTAATGCCCGCAAAATGATTTGCACATTTTCTGTTGTTTTTCTGGCTTCGTCTTCGGATTGTGCCTTTGTTTGTCTCTCAATCGTACGCTCCCTGATTGCTTTCCTAGTTTTGTATCCCTGCTTTAGTTGTTGGTCTTGTTGTTTTTGTTGCTCCCAATCGTCGCATTTGGCGCCCCAGTCAATGCTGATGATGCCATTTAGATGCATATCAAAGTGTTTCACTTTTGGCCAATCCTTTTGCAATTTTTGCATATGTATGGCAGCATATATATATATATATATATATTTATTTATTTATTCATTTTTTACTGAATATTTTTAGCTAGTATTTCTTTTGGATTTTGCTTTTGTGTCCTTCGATTGTAGTTTATGGCTTGTAGCTTTTTCTGCCACTGCCACCGAACACTGTGGCACATTCCCACTGAGGGAGTAAGTTTTTTTTTTTGGGTCTTTTGGTCTTTGGTTGTTTACTCTGTAGCCAAAAAGTTTCAATGTTCACCAGCCTGTGGCAGCTGGCACCAATCGAAAGTTTTGCCCCGTGTTATACTTATTCTTATTTAAGGCAATAACGCTTAGAAAATATTCATATTGGCTGGTTAAAGTTTTTGTTTGTTTTTTCGCCGGAATTGTCGTTAAAGTTAAGCATGGACATTCAAGTTTATCAAAACAAAATTGAAACAGGACATATAAATTTATGAGCTACAATTCCTTACTCAGAAGTTTTAAGTAATACGTATTGACATAACGTATAAAATCGATAGCTTGAATTTAACATAAATATGTGTCAACCTAAATTTAATACTAATATCTTTTAATTTTGTGAATATATATTAAAAAGTGGTCGTTTCTGTTTTTTTTGGGTATTACAAATTAGCTAAGGCAACAAATTATTTATGCTGTGCAATCCTTTTTCGAATTTTCGATTTATTCTCTTTGTTTTAAATAATTCAATATAAAATATACACATATTTTGGGGATCACAGAAATGTGCGGAAATTAAATAAAAATTATATTATAATATTCGGTACATATATAATTAAATATAAAAAAATCGGTTAATAAAAAAGGAAAATAAATATTCCTCTCTGATTATATATATATATATTTTCCACACAAATATAACTACAAAAACGCATTGATGGCAAAAATATAACCGCAAACAACTGTGAAAATATATTTACATGTTACACGTTGCAAGTGCATCTATAAATTTTTAACGAAAATCCACCAAGAGCTTTACAAACCGTTGTACGGGTCTATAGTGAACTGAAACGAGACGCGCGGCATATTGTTTGTTTGTTTGGTTAAGTTATCGAATCGGGGTAGTGCGGTGGCGGGACATTGGCGTGTCGGTTGGTAAATGTTACGGAATACGTAAAACGTAAGGCATATTTTTGTAAAATGAACATAAAGCTATTTGTTAATTCAATGAATTTTTATTTTCCGTGCACAGACTCAACTCAACAGTGCAGGCGGGTCCAAACATTGTCTCGTAATGTACGTGTGTGTGTGCGTGTGTGAGTGTGAGAGAGATAGAGTATGCTAAATATACACACCTATAAACACATTACAAGATATTTTGCATATTTTATATGCCCATCCCAACCCATCTCCATCGAACTCATATGAACATGGCACACAGATACACACGAGGCACACAGATGCATTCTCACAGACACACATGCATGTCGATGCCAATGGCGATGCCAGACATGAAAAAATCTGTATTTTTTGTTCGTTTATGATTAATTACTTCGGGGTGCGAAAAACATAATGCCTTTTTGGTGAATTTTAATATTTAAGCAATTTCAGCTTGGCACCATTTAAAATAAACATAATTTGGTGAGATTTGTTGGTCAACGATCAAACTGACGCCATTTAAATAAACACAGGATTATATATATATATATATATAATTGAATGTCTGATTACGGTATTTGATTTAAAAATATAATTGTTTATTCATCAAAACACGTCTGTTCAGTTTGGTGTACCAAATGTAACTCTTCTTATGCTACTGGTTTAATCTATAATGAAAGCTCGCATTTGCGTCTTATTTTATTATTGGTTTACAGTTAAATTGGTTATGCTAGAATATGCAGTTGGGTTTGATTGTGTATGCTGATAATGAATGTTCGCAATTGCGTCTTATTTTATTTTTGGTTTCCCGTTAAATTGTTTATGCTAGAATATGCAGTTAGGTTTGATTGTTTTTGCTGATAATGAATAAGAGATCTGCGCGTGGCGTTGGCGTTGTCGCAGTGAGTGTGGACATGAGAGATCTGCATGATCTGGATATGTCACTTCCCCATCCCTTAGAAATTGGCTTGTCCTCAAGCGTTAAGTGTAGGGTACGTCTCTAAGTCGGCGTTTTTCACGGATGCTTCGTCTTCATTTTCGATGGTTGGTGTCGTTGCTGCATCATTCTTATGTTTGATTATTATTTGTTTTGGTAAATTTTTGCATTTGAACAAAGAATAGCTTATAATTACTATTGACAATATTGTCACTAATGTTAAGCTTATGATTAACAGGGTATTATTAGAATTTCATTTGTCTCGGGTTTTATCCAAGTTGATGTTTTTATATTTAACAATTTTCTGAATCAACATTTAATAAATGATCGTGTTTTAGTAATTTTGGGTTAAAAATTCCCAATCTGGTCAGTTGCATTCCCATCTCAATATCTTCGATGTATTCGGTGAATTGTTATAAGTTGAATATTAATGAACTTAATTTTATGTGCTGTTGTGAAATTTCTGTCAAGCCGTACATTAATTCTATCCCATGGTTGACTGCTTTTATGACTTTGTTTAGTTCTTTTACCTGTATGCTATTGGCCTCTAAATCGTTTATTTTTTCAGCGAGTTCTGTTTTGTCGTCTTCAGTTAATGTGCCAAATAAATATTTGTAGCCTTTTCCTACTATATTTAGGCGTCCTCGTTTGTGTCTTTTGATTATTATTATTCCATTAATTTCTCTATGCAGTTTTTCGTACTAGATATTTTATTTGGGGTAGAGTACTAGAAGCATGTTTCTGAGATATCAAATCATTTTCCGTATTTTCGGTTTGAGTTAGGTTTACTGTTAGGGAATGGTATTCAAAATCTGAAGGTATGCTCAATGAGCCTGTTTTAAATAAAACGTACCCGTTTTGTGCTTTTACTGGGTTAATTTCTATATTTTGGGTATTACCCAGAGTTGTTGTTGTTGTTAGTATTAACATCATTATCAGGTGGATTGGTGGATGAATCTTCCGTAGTTGACCTGAAGTTAATGTTATATTTGTTTATATTTATTTTCTTTTTCATTTTGAACTTGGTTTTGTAATTTATTATTTTCTTTCCCCTATTCGCTTCTTCAAAGTGTTTGTTATCTAACTGTTTTATTATGCCTGTTTTCCTGAATGGATTTGTTATTTTTGATTTGACGAGTGGCATTTCTCTATACTTTGTATCTACTTCGTAAGTTTTTCTTGTTTCGTTTAACTTATTGATCTTTTTAATTTTATTCAACTGGGTATCGTATACTGGTGATCCGGCATAAATAAAGATATCTGCTGGTGTTCTACCAGTAGTGCTATGTATTGTTGCTGCTATGCTATCTTGAGCATTCACCATGAAATTTTCTTCTTGGGTATTTTCTTCGGTTTTAATTCTTGAAAGGGCATCCGCTACGTAGTTTTCTTTCATTTGTCTGTTAACTTCCTCATCATAGCTTTGAGGATTTCTATAAGGTTTCCTATAACAAGGATCCTCATTTTTTGTATTGATAGCATGTTTTACAGTATTTGCGAAAGTCAAATTGTCACTCTCTTTATACTGAATGTCGCTAAATTCAAACAAAACTTTTGTTAACTTCGACTTTTCCTCCTTATTTAGATGTTCTAATCTAAACTGATTGCCTTCAACTAATTCATTTTCTAGTGCGTATGCTGTATGTATGTCTCTTGTTAGTGGCGGGACTTTGTATTCTTCTTCCTTGGTTTCGTTATTGTATTTAAATAAAAATTGAAAATCATTAAGTCTCACAAATTCGTCTTCGTAGTTGATCTCAGTTTTACAATCCTTAAGGAACGTTCGGCCTAAGAGGATGTCATAATTTTTGGAAAAATTTTGAATGTAAAACTTTTGATCTGTCGGGCAAAGTTTGCTAGGAGCTAATGATATGCTCGTACTTAATTTTATTTCTCCATCTATTGTTTGGAGTTTTATAATTAAAGAAATTTTAATTCATTAAATTTACTGATGAACCTGTATCTATTAAGCATCGCAAATTATGATTATTCATAACTATTCTTATGAATGGGATTCTGTGTTCATTTCCGAGAAAATTTTCATTCCATTCCATTTTCGATTGTCCACTGTTATTAGGTCTTTGTCTTTTCATTGGTTGGTTAGGTGGTCTGTTATTATTATTTGATTGATAATTGATAGGGTTTTGCATCCTGCCTTCATTTAATTTTAATTGATAGTCATTGTACAATTGTCTATTAACTGTTAGTTCGTTTTGAATATTTTGGTTTCTGTAATTTGTGTTATAATTTTGTTCATTCCTATAATTCTGATTATAATTTTGGTTGTAATTTTGTTGTGTTTTTGGGTAATATTGATTATTACCTTTATTGTAATATGTATTGTTTGTAGGTTTTGGTTTTTCTGATACTCGGTCTTCATATAGACCTAGTTCTTGAGCTACTGCTTTTAATTTTTCTGTTGTTGATATATCGTATCTCGCTAACTGCATGTATAATCTGTCTGGTAATTTTTTATGTATTACGTCTCTTATAGTATTATTTAATGCCCTGGTGTACAGTGTTTTATTTTCGGCATTGTTCTCTATTAATAACTTATTTAATATTACAAAGGATTTCTGCTCGAGTTCTTCGAGAAACTTACGAATACTTCCTCCGAAATATGTGTTGTAGACTCTCCTTAATAGTTCTTCACATGGTGTTTGTGTTTTGTAAGTGGAAATTAATATGCTCCGTAGTGTTGCCCAGTCTCCTGGTAAGTGTCTTATTGATGTTTTCATCGCGTCGCCATGTAGTTGCATCTGGATTGCGCTGTACAGTATAAGTTTTTGGCGTGCATCAGTGGTTGGGTAGAGTTCCATGATGAGATCAATCCGTCCGATGAAGCCTCCCAATTCGTCCGTTTCTCCCCCGAAGGTTGGTACTTGGCGGATTTGCCCGAGTGCCTGGTTTAATGAGTCCGACATCGTTTTGGTTGTTGATTTTTTTTTTATTAGGTGTGTGTTGTGTGTTGTTTTGTTTTTTATAAATATGTTTCTTTCACTTTTGCTTAGTTTATTTGTAATTTGTTTGAAGGTTCTTCTGTACACAAGAAGAAAATTTCCTCCTCTGCTTCGCGTATTTATGTTTACTTTTTTTTTTTAAAAAAAGATTTACAAGGATCACGGGGTCCTTATGCGGATAACAGTTGATTTTCGCGGAACACTAATACGTTGTCCTGAAAGGTATACGACGTTTCACGATATTTCACTATTATCCTACCGGCTGCGCCAATTGAATGTCTGATTACGGTATTTGATTTAAAAATATAATTGTTTATTCATCAAAACACGTCTGTTCAGTTTGGTGTACCAAATGTAACTCTTCTTATGCTACTGGTTTAATCTATAATGAAAGCTCGCATTTGCGTCTTATTTTATTATTGGTTTACAGTTAAATTGGTTATGCTAGAATATGCAGTTGGGTTTGATTGTGTATGCTGATAATGAATGTTCGCAATTGCGTCTTATTTTATTATTGGTTTACAGTTAAATTGTTTATGCTAGAATATGCAGTTAGGTTTGATTGTTTTTGCTGATAATGAATAAGAGATCTGCGCGTGGCGTTGGCGTTGTCGCAGTGAGTGTGGACATGAGAGATCTGCATGATCTGGATATGTCACTATATATATATATATATTCATATATATATATATATTTTGGAAATTACATAGCTTATTAAAATACAGATAGTACAGTTCATTTATAAATTGTATTATAAATTCTGTTTTAGCAAGAATTATTCCAAATTTTAAAAATATTTTATTGTAACAGTCGTTGACAACATTTAATTCAGCAAAATTGGCACCATTAAAAAAAAAATAATATTTGGCAGAGAGAGTTCATTGAATGACTTTTACAATTTTTAGATTTTAAAACCAACTAATTGCATTTTATACACTGAATAATTGGTAGAAACTTAATTTTGGAGTTTTGCAAAGTAACGGGCAGAAATAAGTTAAGGGAAGTTGACCGCATAAGGATTATAGCCATGTCAGTTCGTCTGTCGGCCTGTATAAATTAGTGGAAGTTGGGTTCGAGGTTTAACCTAGTCGAGAGAGCTCAACTTTTGATTTTTTAATTTCTGAACATATTAGAAATATAATTCATTATATGGTGATCAAATGTTTTAATGCTATCAAAGAAGCATGACTCGTCGAGCTATTAAACATAGTCGCTCTTTAAATCTTTAACCGTGGCTTAAAGGGAATATCTCGGTTTTTCTTCATCAATCATTACAAGCTCTTTTTTCACTTATTTGCCCTTTTTTGGTGCAAACAAATTCAGGTAGCTGAAAGCTGTTTAGCTGGCGTTGCCTTTAAGCTTTGATAGCCAAAGTATTTTTCCTGTTGCTGCTGAAAATATGTACTGTTTTCATTTTTTTTATTTTTTGATCATTCGTTTCACATTACTTTGTGCTGATGGCTTCAACGGCAGCTCGCTGCTTGCAACGTGCAACTTGCAACTTGGCCTGCTCGGCACGCGCTCACTAATTTTATTCCTTAATAAAAACCGAGGCAACCATCAGCAACAAGGATGAAGGAGTTAGTGCACATTGCCGCCCGCCAGAAGCTCGCCAGCTTGCCAAGGCCTCCGACAACATTTGGCCATCCGTTTACCCCCATTCGGACCTCTTCCTGTCCTCGCCGGCATTGTTTGCCTTGTTTCGTGCCATCAGAATGACAAAGTTCATTAAAGTGATAATTACAAGGGTCGTAAAAAACAACCATAAGCTGAAAATACGAAACGAAACGAATCCGGCACTGATGTATGAACCCGGCCATCATCGTAAGATTGCATTTTTAATAAACATTTTATATCGCATAGTATGGCATATTAAATTAACTTTGCCGTAAATATTTACAACTTTTGTGAACTATATTTAAAAAGTGTTTATATATATTCCTAAAAGTATGCAAAGTGAAAACTCAAGAAATGCCAATTGGCATACTTAAAAGACAGGAGCCATTTTAAAGGCAAACGCATTGTTTAAGTATAATAGGAAATATATTAGAACCGTAATCGCATACTTAATCAGTTAACGGTCCTAGTTGCTATACAGTTACAACAGCTTTTGCACGCCTCATGCAACTTCATGCAACTGTCTGGGGCACAGACTTTATAAATGGCTGTCTAACTTCAGCAGAGGTTCTGTCTTTTCTTATTGGTGGTGTTTAAATTTTATGTTGTTATTTTTTTTTAATTAACTCTGAAGATTTATTCAATACTGGTTGTCTGAATATAGTTCAAGTCAAATTAGTTGAATTTTCATTAAAATGATTAAATAACGATTCTCACTTATTGCGCTCGATTATTATTAAAGTTCGAGGAACACATTTTATTTTGTAATTTAAAAACGATTGAAACAAAATCAAACTAATAATATATAAGTGAAATATTATAACAGAATATGCTAATTATTTAAGGATTTCCTTTGATTTTTTGTATAGCTTTGTTACTGTTTATCCTTATGGTTTCACAAATTTTGAGTTAACTAAGGCTTGCAAGGTTTTTCTTGTTTTTTAAAAAATCTACTTTATCGTACTGTGGAGACATTCATTTCATCAATTTCCAATCTGTTTGAGAATATTGTGCGTAATATCCATCCATTAAATTGTCTTCCCCAAAAACCAATAAAAGCAATCTATTTTTGTTGAATTCAATTAAAATAGTTGAGAAAATAACCATATAGGGATTATCCAAATAAATATGATATTATTTATTCACAATGTCACACAAATATGGGTATTTACGTTAAAACTTGTGATTCATTACTGGGTAATCCATTTATTGTACTAAGATTGCGTGCGCTAAAACAATTAAATATATTGCACACTGCATAGCTCACGTAAAATAATTAAATTCCACTACAGTACACAAAGTGAGTTACTCTATTAGTTAGCTGGAGTTTTGCCAATCTCTTGTCATTCCAGTGCAAGAAGAGTTCCATCGTTTTCCAGCTTACGGCTACAAGCTGTGTGGGCGCAAGCAGAAAGGGCCGACACCCTTGTTGGGGAAGCTCGGCTAAGCTGGGATTTAGGACAACTTTGGATGGCAAATTTCATTACAAGTTGCCAGCTAGAGCAAGGGGCAGACAAAGAGCGGGTGGATCTAGTGGCACGACCACATTTCTATATGACTGCGGCCCCCTCCCAACTTTTACGCCAACCTCAGGCGAGCCTAGCCGGTGAAGAGTCACGTGATAGTCGCGCGTTGTCGCTGCTTCGGTTCCACACTGATTTATTCAGGGCTGGCGAACAATCAAAATTGAACAACGGTCACTTCAATGGAGCAGTCTTCTTCATTTTCTGCCATGCGTAAGATTTGAAAAGTATATTAAATATATAAATAATATAAATATTTTTATAATTCCAATAATATATAGGCCGAATGACATTATTCGAATATCACTTCTTCTAATAAATACAAATAGTTTGCCGCAAGTAACCTAAATTTAGAGCGATAAATAAAACACGTACCGTTTTTAAGAATTTAACTTTTATTGAACCTTGGTCCATAATATTTTTTAACCCAAATTTTTACCAATTAAATCAATAATTTAAAGGCTGATCGGAATTTTACAAACATTTCTTCATTACTTTTTTAAAATGTATAAATATCGATTTTTTTTTTTGTGTTTATTGTAATTTGCTCAGTTTGAGCTATTGTTATTTTCTTGATCAGATAATTTAGAGTAATACATTATTTTGCTCGACGAATTTGACTAACAATGAGATAAAAATTGTACTATTCGAAAAGCACACGTTTTGCATTGCTAATTTATCTTTTGAAATACTTCAATATATATTTGCACATTTATTTGTAAAATTCTGTTTTATTAGTTGGCGGTTGCTTATCAATTAATTAATCAGATCGGTTGCTTTCAATTTTTTGCCATAATGAACGCATTCTTTTGATGCAATCAGCCCTGCAGTTTCTGAGTTGAACAGTTTAGTTAGCATTAATTTTTCTCTTTTTATTCAGTTGATGGTCCTTTTTTATTTTACGAGCGTATCCTTTTGCTGCGGTCGCTGAAAAAAGTGTATACACACGCACATACATACATGCACGACCTTTCGGCACATCCTGCCGCTTGGACACCATTTGCTGTCCCTTGGCGTGACACGGCTTTGAACCAGGGGCAATCTTCTCCAACCACAATCTGGCAAAACAAGCAATGGGCAGAAAGAACTAAACGTGATTTTCGCTGTTTAAAAGTCATTTTTGCATTTTGTATTTAATTTAATGTTTTTTTTTTTTTTTTTGTTTTTTTTTTTGAGCGCTTTAAAACCCCCCCCTTTTGACACCAACCACCTGACGCTACGCGTTTGCTATTTTTTTTGCACCTTGTTTATTCTTTATCCTTTGCCACTGGTTGCTAGATTTGTTCCTTTTTTTTTGCAGTCGTGTCACCGCAGCACGCAAACATTTTGCAGCCATTTTCTGGCGCTGTGTATTTTGGTTTTTTAATTCTATATATTTATTTTTTCTTTTTGTAAATTTTGGCTCTTGTTTCACTTTCATGGGCTTTGTAGACGGAGTCCATGGTGTCGGCAGTGTCCACGTTAAGCTTTTGTCTACTCCATGGCATTTGCAATATTTATTGCGTTTTGATTAAACAGAACAGTCAAAATTTATAGCGCTAAAAATTCATATATTTTTTATTCCTTAACCAATTTAAAATGGGTACAAGAGGTATAATATTTATGCGTAAATGTGTGTAAAAAGCAGAGAATAATAGCTCCGACCCAATAAAGTGTAGATATTCTGCACAATAATCAATATTTCTCAAATAGGAATTCATTTCCATTTCCAATAGCATTAAAAGCCATAATATTAAAGGCAATGTGAAAAACATTTTAAAGTAAAATAATAAATAAGTTATAAAATTAGAATATATTCAACAACTGGTTTCAGGGTGTATCATAGTCTAGTTCACTCGACTACAGCGTTCTTACTTATTGTTTTTTTTTTTTTACAGCTGCTTGGTAGGCACCACCTTTTTCCCTATGGTGATGCACATTTAATGAGTAGAGGCTTGATAGTCCTTGACATAGGTCCAGCACTTACTGAATGCGCTAGCCCGAAGTTTAATTGTGTGCACGGCACAAACTTCGCAAAGTTTAAGCTCGCCGGAGTCCTCTTGCTCATCTTGCCATTGACTGGATTCCACTTTCCTTGTACATACTTGATGGTTGTTTAGTCGGACATTTTAACTGGCTGCAAATGGCGCAAAGTTAACAAAGTGTACCAACAGCAACAGCAACTGCAACTGCAACTTTTTGAACTTTTAGCCCATTGGCATTGGTTCATTTTACATCCCCCTTACGGAAACATTTCGCCACGAATTTAATTCCCACATCGAGTTCCATCTTTTTTTTCTATCTCTTTTTTTTGCCTAGTGCTGTGATTGTAAAGTTTCATTGATAATTTTAACTGTTGCGACTACATGCTTCCTTTCGTCCGGATATTCAATGTGAATCCACCCAGTGTCCCACTGTGTCCCTTATCCTCGTTTTGTGTTAAGCTCAAAAAGAGCTTTTGCCAATTTCAAAAGTTACTTTAAGTGCTTGCCTTTACTTTCAGATGTCCTTGCACTGAGTAAAGCAAAGGGTTTTTTTTTTATAAATGTTTGGAAATTCGATCAATTGACAAGGGTTGCTTTTATCACAAATATGGCTACTCATTGTAAGAGCTACTCAAACGTTACCTTATTATGTAATGGCATTTGTCAATAAATAAATAACCAATGTTGACTTGGAACTAACCACCTTTTAAATTAAAATTTAATGTTTAACACTAACAAAATAGATGAATATCATTTGAAGAGTCCTTTAAAGTTTCAAGCGCAAAAAAGCATTTCTCATGGCATCTTGCTACAAATACGACTTAGCTTTCATTACTTTTCCAAAGCAACATTGACTTTTGTATCCAGCAAAGTCATGGATTGACCATCCCACAATTCTATATAAACATATCTTTTTCTTATTCCTTTCCTATGCTAGCAGCCAAGCAGGACCAAGTGTGGCAGTCAGTTTTGAGCGTTGGCCTCGACAAGATTTTTTCTTTTTTTTTTTAATTTAATGCTTTTGATTAGCTACACTTTATGCCGTTGTTTCATTATTACTTTTTTCTATGTTATTTGCACAGTTTTTTTTTCTTTCGCTACAGAGTGCGGAATTTTTTGTTCATTTTGTGTGCGAAAAGTTTTTGTGACCGTAATCGCGCACAAAAAAAAAAAAAAAATACTGCAACGCAGACACACAGACCAAAATCCCGAGTCCAACCATAATGCCAAGCCTCGTCGTCCTTCGCTGTGCCCATCTGCCATCCGCTGCTGACCGAGTTATCCAACCAGATTCTGCCCCCTTTGTGGAACATTTCATTCCTTAATTTTATTGTGGCACTCGCTGTCATTTACATGTGGCTCTTCACTAGCCTTAACATCTTGCTTAAGGGACAAAGCGAATTTTAATGGACCGCCCATTTTATATTTTCCCTTTATTTTTTTGTCAATTTAAATCTAAATTACAATGAAATTGCTCTCAGTTTAGGCGCGTGTCAATTTAATAAATTTGAAATGAGAACAGGTACAGGGAAACACTCAACACAACATAGACTAAAGATGAGAGCCTGATTTCAGGGTATCTCCTATTCGGATAATCGCAATTCAAACTAAATTTATTTTTGATTTTGCAAACACTATATTTTGTCAGTAATTTGTTGCGTTTTAGTTTGATCTCTGACCTTCATCATCTGACCGATATCATATCATATTCGGTGCACAGATTCACACACATAAATCGCAATCTAAAATCTGAATCTGTAATCTGCTTTAAGTGTTGCTCAAATCATCTTTATTTGGGTGCAGTTTTCAGATTTTAATTAAACAAGCAATCACAATATCATTCGATGTGCTCTAAAGTGTTTATAATTTTATATTATGGCTTCATATATCAGCTGGGCATATTCACGGTAAGATCGACGCGATTGCGATGATAAAATATCCCTTGAAATGCCTGGCTTAGGTGCAACAATGGGTATACCCGATACGAGTGTGTTGCAATGTTGCAGCATCGTTTGGATTTAAGCGGCAGTCATTGTGGCAGGGTCGACCCAACCCATGCCAAGCAATTGGCAACTGTCTGCACTTGGAAATTTATGATGGACCTTCACACTTTCAGCTTGGGATTGCTTTCATTTTCCGGTTTGTGTGTTCACATCGAGCCTGGAGTTCGAGTCCGGAATTTGTGGCTGCGCCCTTAATTTTACTTCCAATTTGCGTTATGTATATGTTTATGTATATGTATGTAAATGTATGTGGTATAAATACCATCGATATTGCCACTTACCCCTCTTACACACATACACGCACACGCACACGCATACATATGCAGAGATTTGTGCAGTTGTATGTTTTATTGCCAGAGCCGCTTTTGCGGTGAATTTATTGCCAAATTGTCGATGTCGACGGAGACTTTCGAAATATCGCGAAATCGTGGCACGGGCGGCCGACAGCAGGGCTTTTTGGCCCATTGGCCCAGTACCCATAAAAAAAAAAAAAAAACCAGCAACAGCCGCAACAACTGCAGCCGTTAATAATAAATTCATAATTTTAGCTTTGCCTTAATAAATTTTTATTATTTTTTAATTCCTTTTCATTGCAAGAAAAAATAAAAAATTAAATAAATACAAAAAAAAAAAAATGTAAAATCACTTTGTAAAGCATAATAATACAATATAAGTAGTCGCGAAAAAAAAGGAGAGCCAATAATTACCGCCAACCAGATCTCAGAAGCGACCGCTGCGAGTCGACGACATCAGCCTGGGAGCGGTGCTGACAGTGGTTGGTTGCCGAAACTGATGGCTCTTTGGCGGCGTTGATGCCTTCTTAGGTGGTGACCCTGTTGTCGGATCCCCGGACACAGGCACCTCAATCGAACGCGGCAAATCGGGATACTCGTCACGTGTGATGGCTGTTTGAGGACAAACAAATTAAGTGTCATTTTACTAATTGATTCTAATATGATTTTATCCATCAGTTATTCTGTGGAAATTATGCTGAACAACAATTAATATTCTCTTTTATACCGTCAGGTTTCAAATTGTATTTATAACTAAATAATCCTTCTTTTTTTTTTTTTGGTAATGTGTAATGAAAAAGCGCTGAGTTCATTTTATGTAATTATTACAGATGATAATTATTAATCTGAATTCACTTCTCATCTAGTCATTATTATTAGATATTTTTCTATGTTATTAATCAAGGTACAATTTTGTGTTGTTGTGTTTTGTAAAGCGTGGAATTTACTCACATTGATTTTGCCGGTAGCCAAACTGATCCGCATTGTAGAACACTGTGATGAAACGTCCATCGGGCATGCGGTAAGAGTAATAGCCAACAACCATTAACGTCTTCACCTCGTTAATGTAGGCAAAATAGCCGCGTTCATATCGGGCCGAGCCATCGTCCAGTTCAAAGCGAAACTCGTAGCTGCCATCCGGATAGCGGTTATTAAAGCTATCCAACAGACGGACGGCTCTTGCCACCTGCTGCTCCTCTTGTGCTGCATGGCTCACAGCTGGCGCCGCTCTGCTCAGTTCCAGCAGCATTATGAGCAGCGCGAGCGGCAGCATTAGATATCTGGAGTATTTATAGTCCTGGGCCATTGGTGCGTGGGTGTGTGTGTGTGTGGGTGTGTGATTGGATTATGGAATGCTGGTAGTGGTAGTAGTATTGGTAAGGGTTTTGTTGTTGGTGTACGTGGTCTGCCGTCGCGCTGTTGTTAACTGTTTAATTCGGAAACTGCGTAACGTTGCCTTTTTATAGCCGCTGCGTCGTTGCCATCCGTCGCGGCTGCGACGTCTGCTTTTGTCGCTGCCGCGCCGCCGGTGACCGCGGCAACAATTTACGGGCATGGACGCGTCTGTGGCCCAATTGGGATGATAGCGTCAGCAGCCGCAGCAGCAGAGTAATCAGCAGAGCATCCAAAGCGGCTGCGGCGGCGGCGGCGGCGTCAAAAAATTCTCAACGCTTAATCAAAAAATGAGGTAAACAAGTGTATACTAGTCGAGGTAGCTCGACTATAAGGTACTCTGTACCCAATATAAAAACGAAACCTATGATTTTGTCAATTTCTTTAAATTAACAATTTATTTAACAACTGGAGTGTTTTTATTTTAGCACTCTGTACTGTAAGAGTGCATCTTTAAGATCGTTTTTTTTTATATCTGTAGGCTTTTCATATTCTCTGCATTTGGAACTGACCAAGAATATATATATATAGAGTTTGAGGAGTCGAAAATACCCTATGCAGGTATTTCAAAAAGCGAGTAGAGTATAAAACAATCTTCACATCAACTACTTACACACATACATACATACATGCATGTATGTATGTATATATATTTGTATGTGAGTGCTGCTGGCCATGTTGCTCTGTCATGGGCGGATCGGGGGGCGGAGCGAGGGAGCATCAGCCGCTTGCTAACTGGGCAATTAGGCTGCGCCTCTTTTGTTTTCGGCGTGTTTGCTTTTGAATCTGTTCTCACTAGCCACAAATCTGATAAAGTTGATCCTATCACACACAATGAATGATGTATACATATATAGATTTTTACATACATATATAGCAATCAAATATTGACAAATATTAATAGTTAGTAAAGATTAAATATGCACAAATAACAACATTAAATAAATATTGATTAAGTTGCAAACACACATTCAGATTTACCGTTTTTTTAATATTTATTCCCTCGTTTTAGAATTATCAATAAAAATAAATAATATATGCCAATTATCCAAATTGTAACAAATTATGAAGAAGTTCCACTGTTTTGTGACCGTAACTAAAAATACAGCCTGCCGCACACCCTGCAATTTGTGCAACCAGTTCGAGTACGTGTTGGCTGCCACAGGGGGAATCAGGCACCTAGTGGAGCAGTGGTGCAGTGGTGTGCACCTGTAATCGTATTGGCTTCAGGGTTCCTTTGATGATTTGGATGCTGTGGCCATTAAGGGCTAATTTATGATTTCAATCATTTCTTAATTGCATTTAATGTGCAGTGATTTAGCGAACAGGCAACTAAGCGCTTGGCAACTCCTCAACTTGGTCACTCGGCCAAAGTTAATGATGTTGGTTGTTGGTTGATGGCGGTTGGATGTTGGATGTTGGATGTTGGTAACCCCCTCCTTTTAGTTGAAACATCAGCGCGAGCTTATCGCCGATGAATTAATTTGCGCACACATCTAAGGTCAATGGCTGGGGGCAACGGCAACGGCAACGGCAACGGCAACGGCAGCAGTGGCAGCAGCAGTGGCAGGCTCAGAGACGTGAACAGGAACAGGAACTGGAATAGGAAATGGTGGAAGGGACAGTGAAGGGGACGAGGGAAGAGAATAATACGTTCGTTATATAAAATGTGAGCTTTAAGTTGCTGCTGATGTTGCCAACTGTTTGCCGTTGTCAAGCAGACAAAATTTATAACGTGTCATTGTCGGTTTCAGCCAAAAACCACTGCATATGTATGAGTTCTCTAATTCATTTGGAACAGCGACATTTGCAGTCACTCACTACTCACACATCAAGTCAGTCAGTCAGTCTGTCTGTCAGCCTGTCTGTCTGTCTGTCAGTTTGTCAATCTGTCAGTGGCAAAAACACAAAGTACTCAAATACTGACATAAAAAGCAGCGCGTAAAAAGTCAAAAGTCCCATCATCAGTGAAAACTTCAACTGTTGTCGCCATCCTGGCTAAGGCAGCGACATACTTGTAAACTGATTTATTTATAAACGCAATTTATCGCTGATTGTGGCAAAGCTTTCATTGCACATTTTGACAAAGCCATCAAGCCAAGAGACAAAAGCCAGAAGACAAAATTCAAAGATAGAGCGCCAAAAAATGTATGGCAAACTTGTTGCGCCAAACCGAAGCAGCAGCAGCAGCAGCAGCAGCAGCAACCGCAGTGGCAGCAACAGCGTTGCCAAGAACAACTCCTGGCAAGGTCATTTGTTTTGTATGTCGATGACAAAGACAATGAGCCAACAAATCTCAATGCTCATTATTCTTTAAAAGAGGCTTATGTGCCTCAGCGCCGGGAGACTGGGAAGATTTTGCTGCTGGTGTCGCGCTGCTGATTCGGCTGCCGGCAGTGGCATGACAGGAAGTGTTTCTCGGTACTGTGTTGTCTGCTCTTGTTGTCAATTTACCTGCAGGCAGTAGTTTTTTTTTTGTTTTTTTTTTTTTTTGGCAGACAGTTGCACTGCTGCAAGTGTTGCTGTTGTCGAGTTAGCTGTTGGCTGCGTGTTACCCGACTGGCAACAACAATGCTTTTGTAGGTGTCGTCCTTGTCCACATCGTAATCAGCGTTTGCATTTAGCGCTACGTGCCCCATCTTATGTATGCGCGCTCGCACAGTGGGGCAAGTCACATAAAGAATTCAAGACTAATAGGCGAGAGTGCTGTTGCCCATATTTTGTTACTTTTTTGTTTGTTTCACTTATGTGTCGGCATTTAAAAATAGATTTACATACATTTTATTATTCCGATTCGGATAGCAAATTAAATTTCACACTCATTTATGTATTTTATTTTGCATTATTGAATTAATACTTGAAAAGTATGCTAATAAATCATTTATGTCAAAAATGACTTGAGACATGTATATTTCCATCTGCTCGCCGCAAATCGCGCAACTTTTGCGCCTTCAAAGCAACAAAAACAACCAAGAAAACACCTTGAATTAAGACGAATGTTCTTTTCTAAAAGATTTTCTTTACTCAGCTTACGAATACCCTAAAACATATTTGTTAAATAAATGTTAAATTCCCAAAGAAACAAAGAAACAAATCTAATGTAATCTGAAGTGTTTGGTTATTGGTCTGTCCCAGATTAAATGCGTCAATCTAAAAATAAATTAATTACGTATATAATAAATAAAAATAAATTTCTTTTTATTTATTGTTAAATCTTCAAATTCCAAGAACATATAAACTTGACAGCAACTATTTATCACATTCATTTGCCATTTAACAATTTCGGTAAACGTTATACAAAAAAAAAAAAAAAAAAAAAAAGGGTATACTCAAAACACAAACACAAATACAGTTGAAGAAATAACCGCAACAACAAAAACAGAAACAGAAACAGATTCAAAAACAGAAACAGAAACAGATAAACACATGGAAGACAGGCGAATGGGCAAAGTTACACACAAATAATGTATAAAAGTGGCTTATAAAACAAAATTTGTATGAATGGTCCATGTAGCGCTGTGCTACGTGACATGTCGACTCGAGATACAACTTGTTGTCAGCAGAGCTCTGCGCTCTGTGCTCGGCGCTCTGCGTTGGCGGCTGTATTTGTATCTGCGGCTGTTGCCCACTTTTTGTGGCTTTTGTCAGTTGCCTGTTGCCGTCTGTTGCTTGAATTCGGATTTGGGGTTTTTGAATATGGTTTGGGTTTGAGTTTGGGGGGCTTCGGCTGGGCACAGAGTAATTCGCATCAAATCACGTCGCTTTTGCGGAACTCTTCAAAACTGATTCAGATTTGTGTGGCCGCCCTCAACAGTCGCCCATTTGAGTGTGTGTGTACGTGTGTGTGTGTGCGTGTGTGTGTGTGTGTGCGTGTGTGAGTGCTTCGTTTTTTTTATGATATGCCGAGCATCGCAAAACAATTTGTAAGCCTTAAGTTGAGTTCTGTTTTGGAGTCTTGAATAAATTATAAAAGCCGCATGCTCGTTGTAGGTCCAGCAAGCGGCACGTTGCGCTGTGTAAGCTAAAAATGTTGCCACAAATACATATCCAGCGCCAGCTGCAACAGCTACAAATACCGTATATCTAGATACATAATTTATATACACACGGTTAAAGTAACAAACATGCATAGATTTATTAAGTTACCAGACCATTTAGGCAAAACACTGCAAATCGCAACACAATTGCCAATTGGCAATTACCAAAATATGCCCAATTTACCCAAATAGGGCCAATGGCAATGCAAGCCACACCACAAGTTGCATCTTCAAGATACAAATGTATATTCATTCATGAGCATCGCACTTCATTTGCGACCAGCTCGAGCTCGCAAACCCACAAAGCCACCCGCAATCAAACCCAACCAACATGGCAAACTAATCCAAGTCAATAAAACTAACTATAAAAGCCGGTCCGGTCCGGTCCGGTCCGGTCCGGTCCGAGCTGGTTTCGGACTAGTTGCGGAAGGGCTTTGGCCATGTCCAATTGCAGCTGATGCTCGGATATTAAATGTTCAATTTGTGGCTGCTTTCGGGCGGCCAGGCCAAAAACACCTTGATTGCCATTTTGTGGTGCGGCCATCAGTTGGCAGCAATTGAAATTTACAAAAAGCCACATTATTTATCTCAAGATTAGATTAAGTGCGCTTCTGATAAGCAAACGAATGTTTATGATACACTCGTATCTCTTGCAGCTCTCTTTCGTATCTAGGACGTGTTTGAAACCTCGAAACAACGACCACAACAACAACAACAACAACAACAACAACAACAACACAGCCTAGAGACCTCATTACACTGAGAAAACTTTCGCTACGATAGCTAAGCCAGTTGCGAGCACATTTCTGTTATATTATTTTCTTGGAAACAAAAAAAATAAATAACATAAAATGAAAGATGTTTATGAGTAATTAATTAAATAAAGTTAACTAATTGATTACAGTTTTAAGCATTTTATGAAATATGAAATTAAAAATGTAATAATAATCGCATTATGGAATCCAACACTTCGTTTTATAAGTTGCAACTATCCTTTTCTAAATTGGGATTCGGCCTGTTTGCGGCACAAAAAGAAAAAACTGAAACTTTAATCCAATAAAATGTCAAAATGATTTGATCTAATTAATTATTGTGTTTTGCTATACACTGAACATAAATTTTAGTTAGTCACATTTTTCATCGTTCCCCAGCTGAGGTCAATGTTTCCAAAAGATTTTTTTTTTTTGATCAAAATAAGATAATTGCGTGTTAACAGCGATGACAATGCCAGAATCTAAATGCGAAATTCTTGCAGTTCCATGTGAGGATCATGTTCAAGTCGCAGTTGAGAAACAGGGGGAAACGGCAGCTTTGTGATTTAGCCACGTCAATTATGGGTATTACTCAATTTATTTATTTATTTATTTTGTGGGCAATCCATTTATTTATGGACTCCATACTCCTCCGCACGTTTGACCTTCCACATGCCAATGGCGTGCTAAAAGGCAATGTTACGCTGGGGAATCGAACCATCGACCATGGTTACCCAATTGGAGCGCCGCTTAGTGGGGTGAATGGTACCGAAGGCTTATTTGAGCCAACATGCGAATAGATTAATGATGGGGTTAAGCATCCATCTGGAAATAGATTCGAGCATGTGCTTATGCATATGCTTCTGCCTGTGCCTCTGCCTGTGCCTGTCCTTGTGATTGTTGCTGACCTTTCCATGTGTGTGTATGTGTGCGCCGACATCCATTAATCTGCCGGGTTAACTAAATGTGCCCCAACCAATACCAATGGCATCCTTTGGGATCCACTCGACTTTATAAATAGCAACAAGTGCATTCCCGCCGGTCTCCGCCCGGCTATCAAATAATATTATAATCGCCAAGAATTTAAATCAAATTGAATTGTTTTCCTTTGTTGGCTTGAGGGGAAAGCTTTTTTCGAACCCCAAATGGGTTTTTCTATTGTTGAATGGGTTGAAAATAAGCCAACCAAAAACAAAAAAAAAAAACTGTTTTTGTTGACAGCCATATTTCAGATAATTAGCATAGCGATTCCGTTTGAGTTAAGCAAGCAGCATTTGATATTTATTTGTGATTTATTGCCATTCATTGAAATTTTAGACACACTTACATAATCAGTTCACTGGTTGTGGGTGTAATTAAATATCGAGAGGAATCAAATAAATTGAAAATCAAGCTATGAATTTGAACAAAAACCGAAATTTGACAAAAGAGAATCATTTCAATGCGTTAATTTAATTAAATAAATTATATTATGTTTGTTTATATAACGTTAATATCTGGTTGCATATGATTACGCATATTCGGGATAACGGCAGCTATGTCAAATTTTAACATTACATCATTATATATGGATTATTTGAACTGCAAAGCTAAGCAGCCGCAGCGCACATAATCAATTTTATGAAAGCAAAAAAAAAAACACACAAAACAGATTGTAAATGGGTAAAAATTACGCCTTATTACAAAAATAAATTTGCATTTTTTTTTTTTGCTCGTAAAACCAACGGCCAATAGTCGGATCTGGCATGAAAGAAAATTGACACTTAATTGGAGATTATTGCAACTTGAAAAGATTGGTCAATGTAAAATAAAAATCAGGTATGGTCACAAAATCAACAAAATCATCATTGGGTTATCAAATGATGAGTGGAACCACAACACAATGAGCGGCAAAATAGATAAAACATTTTTTTGGAAATTTTTTGTTTTTTTTTTGTGTGCTTGCTGCAGGTGCCAACTTTTGAATGACATTCCTAGGAAGCCAAATTGGGTGACATTTGCTGGGCCCTGCTCAACATTCAAGCAATTTGAATGGCGCTGCCAGCGGACAGATTGTCAGCAGCAAATCGGTGAACAGAATTCACAAATCTAGCAGAGCCAGTAAAAGGAGCACGGCTCAGTGCCTACCTTTGTTATCCATTTTATGGCCAACATATTTGCCAGTCAGTGTTGCTCGTAAAACGCACTGCAGGCAAGTAACGAGGAGCTGCTGCCCAAAAAGAGCTGCCTGAATTTGGAGATGAAGCTGAAGCTAAAGCTGATGGTGTTGGTGATGGCGATGGTAATGACGATGCTGAGCCTGCATCTCTGCAGCTATTCATTTTTGCTACTAATCCGATGAGGGAGTCGTCTTACATATATATGTACATGTCGGCGTCCATGGTTCTCTAATGAATGGGCACAGCCTGAAACTGAAACCGGCACGGGCACGGGCACGGGCACGGGCACGGGCAGCACAACGAGTGTGAATGACTGAATGAATAAATGAACGAATGAATGGAATGGAATGGAATGGCCCCAGGCGTCTTTCGGCTTTCATGCAAGACGGTGGGGGCATGGTATGGGTGTGTAAAAAGTGCACCTAGTTCTTGTACAGCTTGAATCCTAATTGCGCAAATGAATCCGAGCCAGCAGCCTCAAACCTATAGTTGCCATAGTTGTTGCGAGCAGCGGGAATTCGGTGTGTGTTTTGGCCTTGTCGTGCCCGTACCCTCTATATACTATAACTACAATTTATATACTCATATACATATTATGCTGCATACATACATACATACATAAGACTGTGTATAGCTTTTGGATTTTGCCCTCAATTCCTGCGTCAAAGTTGTTTGCATCACAAAGCGCTCCAAATTACGAACGGATGCGGAATGCGGTAAATTATGAGAAATGCTTGCTAAACTCAAACGATTTGTGGCAATGGCAATGACGAGAAGCATTTTGCGGTTGCATCTCCACTTGCCGTACCTTGAACTACTCTCTCTCTCTCTCTCTCTCTCTCTCTCTCTCTCTCTATCTCTATCTCTCTCGCACTCTTTTAGCCCTCCTAAAACTCTTTTTGTCAAATGCGTTAGAAAGGCAGAGTTAGGATTATATTGTTGGTTGCAACTTAGACTGTTCATTTTAAGGAGATGCCCCTTCATGCATCATTAAAGTCCTTAAACATTTTTCATCTTGATTAAGTATTTTTTTATGTTTTAATAAGAAGACTTGAAAACTGAAATAAAATTGCAACTTTTTTTATATCCCTAGAAATATGATTCATAATAAAAGGTTTTTACTAAGTCGACTTATTGTCTAATCCAATTCAAATTAATAAAAATCAGTGAATTTTTCATATGCCTAAATCACTAAAATCTAGTATGAAAATATATGTTGGTTATCCACATTTAGTGCTGCATACTTACCAGATGCATTTCGCTTATTCCACACTTGAACTAAACTTGCCCAGAATTAAGATGACAATCGCATTCCAAATATCAGTTTTCGCATGTGAATTTCAAGCAATTTGGTGTGAAATTCTCATCATATTTATGCTGAATAAGACGAAAAGCGTTTTGTCTGCGAAACACAATACATATTTGGCATGTGGTGCATGTGGTGCATGGGGGGTAAATTCAAGTGGCATTAAAATTCTCACACATCTGAAGTGCAAATTGTTAACATATATTTGAAGGAGATGTTTTTGGTACTTGGCCACATTTGCTTCGTTAACTGTTTAAAGTGTTAAATTGCTTAAATGAGGTAATTAAATGAGTGCTAAGCATTACATTCGATGAATATTTGTGGGAACTTTGATTATTTGATTATTCACGTCAAATATTTGCCTTGATAACAAGATTCAAATGCTAATTGTCTGCAAATCTGTCTTAGTAAACACAATAATTAACAAGTTGCCAAAGAGTGTCAACAGAATTCCAGACCAATTTATGGTAATTGATTAATTGAAATGAATAAAGTTGAATGTGTTGTCAGTTTTTTTTTGTTTTTTTTTTTTTATTGAAACATCGAATATAATATTTATTGTATTTGTTTGTTAAAATCGCATTTGAGCAGGATACTAAACTGATGCTGTTGCTTTTCCTGTTTCTATTATTTTTTGCTATTGCCAATGCTGATACGATGTGGGCGTAATGGGTGGAATTGATGATGTGTATCGGTGACTTGGTCTTAGTGTGTGTGTGTGTGTGTGTGTGTGTGTGTGTGTGTGTGTGTCGGTCTTATGGTCTTCCAGGATGTCGGTCTGCTGCTCTATTCGTAAATTGTGTTACGAAACAGCAGAGCCAAAATGATTTTCGACAGGCCAACTCATCTGAACACAATACCAAACTGTTCCAGGCAGCATTCATTGGTGGCTCTCTCGCTGCGGCAATTGTTGCAATTCGATTTAAATCAACTGAAGCCTGGCAGTTGAGCAGAGCGAAGCGGAAAGCAAGTGGCTCTGGCTGTGGATGTGGATATGGCACCGTCAGCAGACCATATCCAAACCCATGTGCAGGTATTTGATGTCACTTTACCGACCACGATTACGACCAAGTTCTCGTCCACATCCTCATTCTTGTACTGGTGCGCATTGACGCCCTCGTATTCAGTTGGCTTTCCAGTTTACGTTAACATTACTCTAGCTGCCACAGAATCATCATCATCATCATCATCATCATCATTATTATCGTCATTTACTGCTGTTGCAGCTGTGCCAAGTTTAGCTGGTAAAACGTCGTCGAGTCTGGCCACAGCTGATGGCTTCGTTTGGTTTTGGCTCAGAGTCTGCAATTGTAATATGGTTTTAGTTGCTGTTGTTGTTGATTTTCAGCGATGTGAAATGTTTGGGGCTGAGCCACAGTTGGTCATATGACCACTTACATTCGCCTCCACTGCCACTGCCACTGCCACTGGCACTGGCACGGCTTGAACTTTGACTTCTGGCTGAGCTTCTAAATGCAGCTCCGGCTTCAAGTCGTTACGCTTTGGCACGCTTATTGAATTTCGCTTAGCTGCTGACGTTGGCTTCATGCCTGCCCCGTTGTGTGGCACATCGAGGCTGCGGGGCAACAGCGGCTGCTCTCCGGATAATGTGTCTGCGTTTTGGGCATAAAATTTTACGCTCGGTCACACATTGTAGCGCCAATTGGGCCAACTCCCCCACAAAACCCAATCGGGTTTGAGGTTTGAGTGGAATATAAACATATTTATCTAGATACATATTTTTTTTTTTTTTTTTTTTGGCTACTTACGCGAGTCCACATGGTAGCCTTGGTGATCTGCCCTGTAGAAAATGGTCGAGTACTGAGCACTGGGCAGCGGCACCGAATAGTAACCAGTGCGAGCCAACACCATCTTCTTGCCCACGGGTAACCAGTAGGTGCGTTCGTATCGAGTGTCTCCATTGCTCAGCTGGTACCTGTTCGCATTGTGCTAATTAATGAGTATGCCGAGAGAGGAGCGACTGAAGCTATTTAATTGTAGGACTGCCATCACCTGAACTCATGTTGTCCATCGGTCGAGCGCTGATCAAAGGCATCAACAAGGCGAATCGTGTTGTTGGACTCGGGTTTAATTGTGGGTTTTTTTTGTGGTGGCGGCGGAGCCACTAGGGGTGGCCAATGATGCAAGTGCTGATGGCGGTCGCTCGTCGCTGTTGTGCTCCAACCTGGCATAACTGTGGTGCTGGTTGTGGTGCTGGTGGTGGTGGTGCGCCTAGGGCGGACCGTCCAGCGTGCCTCGACTAGTAGCAGCATCAGCAGCTGCAATCCCAATATTATTCTCGACACATGCAACATATCTTTCTCAATCGAGCACTGAAGGATAACTTTATGCCTGGCTGCAGATTTTATAATTGATTCTTTGGTCAGGCAACTGGCTGCCTTTTATACTAACCGAAATGTTCAACTGACATTGAAGCCTTTTACCACTAAAGTTGAAAAATGTGCTGTCTTAAACTCAAATAAAAGAACGAAATTTTAAGAACCGACTAACCAAGCCACACCGATGGTTACACACCCTGGCAGACTGGAGTCAATTTTCAAATAAATAATTATATTATTTTTAATGCTAATAGCCAAAATATTGAAAATCGGAAAAACAGTGCTCAAAGCTACTGGAAAACGAAAAAAAAAATCAATTTTCTGCGTAAATTGATTTGTTTAAAAATGCATATTTTTTGGTATGTTGTTGTGTTACCAAGTTGGTGAGGAAACTATGATACCCTCAGCATAGGTAGAGGTAAAAAAAAATCCACTTAAGCGCTAATGCCAATGATTTGTGCAGTTTTATTCCAATTGCTACATCCCAAAAGTGACTCCCACTGACGCATTTGGGGTTTTATCCCGCAGCGCGTTCTGCTTCTTCCCTTTATGTTTTGAGTTAAGCAAATTGACGTCTTTGTGGCTTTAACCGACGTCTTTTTTGGCATTCGAATTGTAGATTTTGATTCTGAGTTGTTTTCTTTTTCGACTGCTTTTTGATTTGTTGCGGCGAATGTGATTGTAATGTGTGTCAGACGCAGATGCAGCCACAGCACAAGGGCCAGCAGAATCCAGTTCAATCTTCCCGTCTCTCGGCCCCCGCAGTGTGAGTATAATTCGGAGACACGGTTCATTGACCAGACAGACTAGCGAGGCGAGTCTTCCTTCCACTGCATCCGCTGATGGTATCGACACCTCCTGCTGTCCACGTTGAGTGCGACGTGTTTCGTGGTCATTGGTTTTGGTAAAAACTTGGCGTCCATTTGTTGCCATTAACTTGTTGTTGTTGTTGTTGTTGTTTTCACTTTGGTATTTCTTTTCGTTTCGATATTGTTTAACACTTGCGAGTGTCCTTGAGAATGGCCACGGCTCCCGAGCTGATGTCGGATGTCCGATGTCCGATGTCTGATGTCTGATGTCTGGTGTCTGAGGGGTAATAAATACTTGGCAGCCAGAGAACTTCATCGGCATCATCCAAATAGCTGTTGCTATCGATGTGCATCAGAGTCAATCGATTATGGAACCAGACGGCGTCTGCCATCAATTGAAATTTGATTGCTCCATTTCAATTGTCGCTCAGCGAATGGCAATAAAAATAAAACTAACAATTATATTAATATTAATAACGCTTGGCAATTTTATTTATTTTTAACAATCGCCTATAAATTGCATAATTTTTGAAATCACTTAAAATTTAATTACGTTAAACAATATATGGCAATTTATTAGTAATGAAAACAATTTGCAAACTGATGGTAAAATAACAAATTTTTTAACATTGCAAATTATTGACTGAAAATTGAATTTTTTTTCATTGGCATTTCACAATTATTACAGATGAAATTATGAACTTGAATCAACTATGAAACAGCAAAATGAAGTTGAAAAATTATTGGTTATTTTCCACACTTTCAATAACAATCAACAAAGTGAAATATAAAGAAATTTTTAGAATAAAGTTTATACAGGGTATAATGCAGTCGTTCACTTGCTGACTGCATTGTTCTTTGTTGTTGTTTTTTTTTTTATTTATTGCAAGTGTAATTTGACCAATTAAACATTTTTCAATATGTAAAAAATATAAATCACTAAAACTGAAGCAAACAGCAATGTAAAAAATGATTAATTAAGTAAAAAAACATTTTTTATTTTATTTGCTAAATGGCTAAATTTATTGAGTTGTTTAATGGTGAGCTCAATTATTATTTTATTGGTATATAACACACACCTCGTTCTAATTGATTGTCATTCAAATATATATTTACAATTATATTTGCACAACAATTAATTAATTATAGTCGCATTTGAACAGGAGCAATGCTAATATCACAAGCAACTCTCAAATATTTAAGTTGAATTTTGTGTATGAATTTTGTGTTGCTGTTTGAGTTAAATCACCTGATTGAAGCACCGACTGTCCCATTCAATCACCCGCACCCCTCTCTGCAACGCATGGGCTACATTTTGCCCGCTTAGGTGCGAGACTTAAACGTTATTGTTGAAAGAGAGACCGGTTCTGGCCATTAAACGACTGCAATTAGCAGGAAACAGTCAGAGTCATTCCAGACACTTATTCAGATTAAATTCCATGCGTCAAGCTGAAAGCACAATTAATATATTTCAACGTTTATTCGGTGGCACTTTGACAGTTGCCGTATACCCCCACCCCCCCCCTTAACTTTTTGGTGCCGTTAGAACTCCAAAGATGGCCTTTTGGCAAACGATGGATAAGACCATAATTTCACAGCTGCGAATGCAGCATCATAAAACAAAAGAATTCAAATGGCAATGTGGCTGCTAACTGCAGCTGCAAATCCGTCGTGAACCCATACAAACGCATACACACTCACACGCACACACTCACACACAGCGATACGCAAAACAACAAACTAATAAATATATTTTACCCATATAAGCATAAAATATTGTTTCAAGTTTGGTGTGCGGCCGTGGCCAGAACAGATCCCTAACCGGGACAGCTGCCTAGCACCCTACCACAACACTCTTTCCCCTCTGCCTCTATCTCTCTGTGTGTGTGTGTGTGTGTGTGTGTGTATGGACAATGTAAAAACCAAAATGGCAACTCAGCTGGCATTTTACACAATATTTCATTTGCCAGCATTTCCGTAGAGCCACAGCAAGCGAGTAGTCCCAACTGCCAAGCGATTCCAATACAAGACTTAAAACCTAAAACCCAAACCCAACAACTGGCTGACTGGCTGGCTGACTGGCTGGCTGGATGGGCAGCCCAACGCTGGCATGTGCAAGTGTCTAAGCCATGAATTTATATTGGTCGATTTCGATTTGAAAGTATTTCGGTTACATAATCTTGGCAATTTTATCGCATTCCAGCCATGTCGACGCGCTGTTTGATGCTCTCAGTTAGTTCACTACAACAAAGTCAAAAGATGCGTTTCTAATGTCGACTAGGGTCAACATAGGCAGTCAACTGAATACCAACCGCCCACCATCATGCACACCCACACACACACACACACTGATGCCTGTTGTGGTGCAAACTGCTCAATTATGGGCCAAAAGGAAGCCAGCTACGCGAGCCACTGAATCGGATGTGTATAACTTGTTGTCAGCTAGTTTCAGTTTTAACTTGATTACTGCATGGTTTCTCTGAAGTTTTACGACAACTTGAGTTATTTACTTGTTGTTCTTGTTTGCGCATCAGTCAAACACTTTTTAGCTCACAGCCAACAGCCAACAGCCAACACCAACTGGCAAACTCGAGATACATACATACATTAAACATGGATACATTTCATATATGCTCGGGAATATGCAGACAAAGATGATTCGCTTGTTAGTTGCTCCCATGTTGAGCTCTGAAGGATTTCGACTGTATGATGACACCGACAGAGTTTTCGACTAAAGGAGCAGCTCAACAGATACAAAAACAGAAGCAGCAACAGAAACAGAAACAGACAAAGTCATGTGGCAAATTTTAGCCAATTTAAAAACTTTTAGTACAGCTGATTGACATTTTGTTTATTTACTTTGAACTTGGATATTTGGTCACAACAACATCTGTTTTGCTATATGAGCAATTGCTTGGCTGCCTTTCCATTTGAGGCAACATTTTCAAGAATTCCGATTGTTTTCTGTCTGCATCGATAGAAATGCCATCAAATATGCTGCTCTGTTGACAGTTTGAAGAGTTTTTGAATAATGCACTTGCAAGTGCATTATTTAGTATGACAATCAGTATCTGTATTGCATCTTTCATTTCTGATAATATACTAAGCTGCTCACTGTAAGAAATAATAGAGTTTTAAGGAGTTATTAAAGCCGCAAACAGAAAAACATATTTATTAATTAACTGTTAATATATAAATATATATTTTAGCAATATATGGATTTTTTTTTATATGATTCGTAACTTTGTAAATGGTAAACTAGAAAAAATCATCGGAAATATTATGCACATTATTTATATTATTTTTATATTTATTAAATATTTTACAAAACAGTATTAATCTATTCTCGTTTTAAATGACTATTTCTATATTTGCATGATATATTTCTATGGCACACAATATTGGCCAAATGTCGTTTGGGAATTGGTTGCAGCCCTGGCAACAAACGGCACTTCCTTGTTCTTGGGGCCCTGTTTGAAGCGGCGTTTCAAGTATAATTCAAATGTCGTTTCAAAATACATTTTATTTGCTTTTATTGTCTTTGCTGACTGTGTTTTGTATGTTCCTTTCATTTATTTTATTTTATTTGTGTATTTTGTTTTGTTTCTGTTTCTGTTGTTGTAGTTGTTGTATTTTTTTATGTTTATAGGAGACCGAGATTTTTATCTACTATTATTATGTGGGCGAGGGTGTGCCGCTGACTTGACGGGTCTGCCACTGCCACTGACGGTATTGTGCCCCGGCGTCTGGCGTCGTGTGTATTCCCACAGTTTTCAATTTTTGGCGATTTGTTGCGGCACTTAACGGTTTGTTAGCTGTCATTGTTGCTGGTTGCGTTGATGAGGCGCCTTTTGTGCGGCTCCCACAGACGAGTCCCCGTTCTGGCTTCAAATTTCGAGCAATTGTCTTTAGACGGTTTTCTGTCCGCGTAAGAGGTAGCCACATCCGCTATTCTATTGTCAATATTGTTGCTGTTATTTGTCGTTGTAACTGTTATTGTTGTTGTTGTTAGTGTTGTTGCTTAAATACAAATTTGCCTAAATCAACAGACGAAAGCCAAGTCGCCAAAAGCTTTGTTTATTTCACAACATCATCCAGTTTTCGGCTATTTGCATATTCCGCGCGTGGTGCTGTAAAACAGACAAACACAAAAAAACACACCAAAAAAACACACCAAAAAAAACAAAAACAAAGCGAAAGAAAAACCACAAAAAGGAAATTGCTTGACTTGGCTCACGATTTTCCATACTCTGTTTCCAAGAAACGAAATGTACAAAAATGCCAAAGAAAGGGTATCATCTAGTTGCGCAAACATATATTAAATGTTTACTGTGTCAGTTCTAATTATTTGCAAAACCTTTTCGGTTCACAGCGATTCACAAAATAAAGAAAAATATATATATATAAAGAAAGGAAGATAAATAAATAACAAAGACACGGATTGAGTTTATTACTCATTTTATATGCAACTTCACAACAAATTAACACAGCCACTAATTAAAAAAAAAAAAAAAAAAAAAAAAACACGGCTCTGTGCTTAAAAATAAGAATTGAAATGCTTCCGGGGTCGTTTTCGAGCCAATCGCAAAATGCAACATTTAATTTTTTTACATTTCCAAACCAAGTTTATTGATTTGAAAAAAGCAAACAGTTTTTTTTTTACAATATTTGTTCTAAAAAAAATGCAAACGGAGATTTAAATTGCAATTTCACTCAAAGTATTTATATTTTGAGTTCCAAAAATAAGTAAAACTGATTTTTTAAAAGTATGTTTTTTTTATTACGTGCCAAAAAAAAATATATATTTATAAACTGAGTTGCTGAGTAGATTTGTATATTGCCATCTAAGGTAAACTTCTATCGAGATCATCGATGGAAGTTAAAGCAACTTACGGTTGGCAACTCATTGCGACGAACACGAGGAGGCTGCTGCAGGTACTCCACTGTAATAAAAATATTAGTTACCCGTAATGTGGACATGTGTGCACAGATAAGCATATCCAGAACTCACCTGCCAGTGGCCGATAGCCGTGCGAATCGGCGCGATAACAGCGCAGCTCAGACCGAGTTCCGCGTGGCTCTGCATAGAAGCCTTCCACAACCAGACCTTGGTCCGAGTGGAGGCCACGCTCCCAGCGCCGTACCCCATTTGGCAGCGAGTAGCTGTGGCGACATTTAATTGGGTCAGAGTGGTGCAACAAGTGGGTTGCTTTATGCTGTTCGACTCACCCAAAGGTGTAGCTGCCATCTGCGTTGTGCTCCTCAAAATTGTCACGATATGGATTGTAGTCCCCCTGCGGCGGCGGTTCCTGTGGAGCATCTGTATCTGTATCGGTGCCTGTATCTGAGTCAAAACCTGTTTCGGTATCTATATCTGTGTCTAGCTCGTCCTCTGCATCATCGCTATTCTCTTCGCTGGAGCCAAATCTGGGCGCCACAACTGCCGGCTGACGTTGGCGCAGCAGTGCCAATGGTGCAGCCGTAAGCGGTGCCACAGCGTTGTTCAGCTGTTGGCCAAGCAGGTGACTCAATTGCTCCCGAGTCCCCTCCAAGCTGTCGCCGTCGTTATCGCCATCGCCATCGCTATCGTCGAAGCTCTCGAAGCTCTCAACAAAAGGCAATCTGGGCGCCAACAATTGCCCAGTGGACGCTGACAAACTCTGACCGGCAATAAAGCCAATACCAATGAGCAGCAGCAGCAGCAGCAGGAAGAGTGGCTGATTCTGTCCAGTCTGCCCGGACATTTTACGGTCGAAGTATGTTTGAGGAGGGGTGAGGGAGGAGCTATGTCTAATTCAGTGCCGTGGCCAGCATCAAGTGCGTTTCTTAGCCAACATCTGCAACACTTTTATACGAAGCTATTCAAGTTGGAGTGCAACAAATCAGCGCAGCAACTGCATAAATTTGCTTGCCCCACAAGTGATTTGATTTCAATTTCAATTTGCATTCGATTTCACATTCGCATTCGAATTGAACTGACTGGCCAAGTGATACATCAGCAAATAGACAGTGAATCTAATGAATCGATGACATCCATTGTTTTAGCAGAGTTGACAAATCGTTAATCGGCATTCGAAGGTACCAGAAATTATTGGACTGGTTTTGGTTCTGATATGGTATGTATATATGTGTGTGTGTGTGGTGACTGAGAATGCGAAAGTGTATTTATATATATAAATATATATGTGGGTTTGTGATAATAAACATTCTGATACAATGAGCTTATTTGGGTCAACTTGCCGACCGGTTCTTTATTTTCGCCGGTTCAGTTGGTGCCTGTTCTTGCCACTTTTTGAGCCTACTTTCAGGCGGAATTCAGTTAGGTCAAATATAAAGCATTGTTTTAGGCAAACGGCTTATACTTTTCTGAACATATGAACACATATTTTTTCAATAATCTGTAAATATATACAATAATTCTTTTATTTTACACGAGTTGACTCCATTTCCGAATTTAAATTATATACGTATAAATATGGCTTATTAAAATATTAGTTAAAATTTAACAATGAAGACATAATTCCAAATAGTTTAATGGTCTTCTAAATTTTCATTTACAGTATACATTTTAAAAAATTAATAACAAATGCCAGCAAAATGCAGCGTTGAATTGATGATGAAATAATATAAAAACATAATAAAATTGTTGCCAACTTTCTGCAAATGTTCATATTTCAGCTTAAGAAATATTATATTTTTACTAATCGCTGCTTATCTGTCATTAGTCAATTTCCCATTTCGCATTTAATTAGAAAAATTAGTCGCGTTTGGTTGGTTCGTAGAGGGGAGGGAAGGGAAGGGAACAGTAAGGTTAGCGCCCTAACTTAATCTCAATTTGCATTTAACCGTTGGCAATTATTAGAGTCCTCAACTGTGTGTGTGTGTGTGTGTGTGTGTGTGTGTGTGTGTTTAGATGTGTAGAGTGTAGACAAACAGCCGACGGCACTGGAAGAGTTAGCAGCGTTAACATTCGCCCGGCAACGATTTATCATGCATCATTCATGCGCTTGCCGTGTTAATTATGCTGAAATACAGTCTATTAAAGTTTCATCAGCCACGGGTGGTGTCATCCAGAACCACTTATACAACCCAAACCCTCTTTGGCATTCCGAACCGCCCTCTTCTACCCAAAAGCAGCTTCCACTGTGGTTAAGCGTAATTAATGAAGGCGCACTTAAACCATTTTTGTGCGTGGGCGGTTGTAGCCAGTAGCACGAAGCGCAACAAAAGCATCCACAACAGCGACAACAGCAATAATTGCTCAAAGAAAAAAACAAAATCCAACAACAACAACAAAAAAAAAAAAAATACAATTAGTTAACTAACATGCGGGTGTGGAAGCATAAATATAAAAAAAAAAATACACTCATCCAAGGATAAGTGGTAAAAAATGCGATTTGACCAACTTGCAGTTGCCAAGCACAATAAATTTTGCGTGTTTTATGCTAACATTTTAAATGCCTTCTTTTTTTTTTTAGATAAAAGTAGGCAATTTATGCTTGGTATAAGTACGAACATGACACCAAGTATTGAGTCGAGCATACCCGATCGATCGCAGAGTGCGCAGTGCTAAAAAGTGAACAAATGCTGCCAGGCAACAAGCCGCGCGCTAAAACGTTTCAATTTTTCATAAATATTCAAAAAGGTAGCACAACAAAAATGTGACAACAACAGCTGCTGCTGCTGCTGCTGCTGCTGCTACTTCTTTTTTTTGTTTTTTTTTTTTTGTTGGCAGACGCTTCCATTCAGGACTATTGTGGATTGGACACGAACAGGAATTCTCATTCAACGAACAGCTCAGTGTGGCTCAGTTCAGTTCACTTCGGTTCATTTATGTTTAGTTATCGCCTTCGTAGGTGTTTTCTCAGCTTTACATTTTTAGCTACATACAGTTTGTACACAATGTATGTAAACACTTGTATACATTTGTGTGTAAAATATATATGTATATACATTTTTTTTTTTCAAAGAGGAGCCAAACTTTTTCGATTTAACCAATTTGTATATATCTGTGTGTGTACATGTCTGATATGGTAACGGTGTCTGCCGAGAGCTGAACGCTCCGAGAGTCGAGTCCAGCTCGAGTTATCCGAGGCAAAACCCAACAAGAAAAGAAAAGGCAGCACACCAAAAGGAGCGCTCCAAATAAAATGCAAATTTATATCGTGGAAAACTTTTCAATTTGTTTTTACATTTTCTTTCATTCGTCGTCGTCGTCGTCGTCGGCAACAACCTGCAATGAGAGCGTCCGTGCAATGTCTTTGCTGCCGGACACGTCCCTTTTTCCCGTTGCCTCCTCAATTTGGCCATTTTTTGTACCATAATTAACGTGCCGCCAGCGCCTGAAGCCGCCACAGTTACCATATATATATATACATATATATATATTCTTATGTAGAGGCCGAGGACGAGATTCTGTGACAGAGACAGAAAGAGGAAGAGAGAGAGAGAGAGAGATAGCGGGAGAGACAGCGACAGAGCTTCACAAAAGCCCAAGGACGCGACTATGCTGAGGCTGAGACTGTGCCTAGCGTGTACTCCTCGTATTCCTGGCCAGAACCGGAAAGCACTGCCAGCACTGTGCAAAATAGCTAAGAACATCAATGCAAATGGAATCCAATCAATCATGAAATCTAAAATTTATAAAAGCTAGCAAATATAAAAATAAACAAATTCTTCTTTCGGTGTTTTGTAGAAGTATCAATCAATTTATTAGTTGAGATGAAAGCAAATAATAATAATAATTTAAGTCATCAGCTGCATAAATCGATCATGTTTTCTCATATTTGCTATTTTCAAAGTATATATTTGTAACTAATTTATATATATAAATAGAAAAATGATGATAAGATATGTAATTTATTTAAATTTAAGCTATTTATGGATTTGAAAATGATGTGCTTAATAAAAACCCTACCAATTTTATGTGTATTTCGAATATGTACAAATTATTAACAGCTACTTTTAACCCACTTAATTCTGTATTAAAAGAAAATTCATAAATCTTAAGGTAAATTAATTTTTCACAGATTATTATTATTTTTTCTTTTCATTTTTCTTTTTCGAATAAATAATAAACAAAATGAAAATAGATATGTGCAGTGTATTTGATGTTGTCGGCCATTTTGGCCATTTGGCCGCACAACATTGGGAATGTTAAGGCCAAGAGGCAGCGACAACAGCAGTCAACAGAATGTAGGTAGCCAAATGCTGCAATCAACTTATTATTAAATTTTTCTATTTAGCCAACATAATTCATAATTTGTTTACAAAGCGTATAATAATATTAACGTCTTGTCCAGCCCCTCGACTACTGCTCCTACTCCATTCCCTCTCCACGGAGTGCGCTTCATAGTGCTCCTATGTTCATCCACATCGTCGTGTTCGCTGATTTCGCTGTCAACGTGGCCAGATAATCAGCAAACAAAGTCAAGACGTGGACCTCTTCTTGCGGCTGGCTGCGTTGTAATCCCATTAGAGAGCCACACGGCGGGAGCAGAGCAGAGTTTTCTTTTAACTGGAAGTTGGAAATTTACTCAACGACTAGGCTGAAAGGCGTCCGTTGTCCAAAATCGCATTAGCCAAACGAAAGTATTTTTTCCATAGTGACGGCATTTAATATTTTTTTGCCTTTTCTTTTCTTTTCTTTTCTTATTTTAAACTTTTTTTGTTTTTGTTTTCATTTTCATTTTGTTGTTGTATCTTTTTTTTTGTGTCCCTCAACTTCCGGCAATTACTGGAAACGACAATGGTGCTACAACGACGCCGGCTAATTTTTGCCTACTTTCGTTTTGCTTTCTGCTTTTTGCTTTTTCATTTTTCATTTTTCATTTTCCACTTTACATTTGACACTTGAGCCGAGGTGCACACAGTTGAGTAGTTTGTGCGGGCGAACTTAAAATCGTTTAAATAAAATATAAATAAAAATACATGAGAAATGCGTCGAGCCCAATGAGCAGCATCATCGTCTCATCCACATTATGCAAATGGGAATTCAGCTAATTGAGTAGTGTGAGAAGACTGGCACTGAGAGCTAACAGAGGATGAGCTAGAAAGAGTGAGAGGGAGAGAGAGAGATAGAGAGAAGAGCATCCAGGCAACAGCATCCACACTACGGCCCTAGTCGGAGCCGTGCGGTAATTGCGCATAAAAATGAAGCGATTTATATGCGCGTATTTTTAATGTTTCATAATTGGGTAAGCTTACTAGAATGGGTCCTCGGCAGGCAGCTTGATAAGGATTACGAGGTGGTAAGGGTTACGGTTCACAGTTCACGAGTTACGTCTGCGGGTGCTCCTCAACGCTTGTCCCTGCGGCGGCTTCCCTCCCAGCACTCCCTGCTCACATTACCCTCCGTTCGAGTGCAGAGCCAGATAAGTAGAAAGCAGTCAAAACAGCAGCAAGCTCAAGCTATAATTTGTGTAATTACCGCTTGATTGTACACAATTACATCCACTTTACTTGGAGTAAAGTTTGAAAATTTCTGCAAATTTCTCAAACCGCTGCGATTCGGTTTCATTTAAGGTTCACACATTTTGAATATCTGAAAATTCTGAATTATGCACCTTTGTTTCTTGACACTCTTTAATTATTTTTTTTTTTATACCTGTTAGCTCAATCAGATTTTTAGTAGCTTTATTTTAATAAATGTTAATTCCGCAACGTTATTAAGTTTATTTCCAATATATATTTTATATAAGCTGATTAGCCTTTTATTCACAACAATAGTTTGATTATATGAGTGTTAGAAGCAACCGATAACAGAGTAAATATTAAAAATAAATACGACTAACAATAAGCAATTTAGATTAAGCCAACATGTCAGCAATTAATTATCAGATAATTACACTTTAACTTTTATTGTCAATTCCATTAAAACCATGTCTCTAATTTTTAGAAATTTGCCATACTTTTGGCATACAATGGTTACTCACATTGTTTTTCAGCAAGTTAATTTTTATATGGAAAGACTGTGTTTTTTTTTCCAAAATCATGTTTATTTTTGTAAATTTAAAAAAAAAACACTTATAATATTATTATACATAACGTATATGACACATCGTTAATCCTCGAATAAAAACAAAAATATGAAAGTGAAAAGTGATCAAATCTCGACAATCGCATTGCACTGAACAACAATTTTCAGTTGATGAGCCGATAAGAATGTTTATTACCATAAAGCATAAAGTTTTTGGCACTGGCTGTCCGTGCTGCCAACAATGATAATAATCGCCATAAGTAACAAGTAGTAAATAAAAAATATATAATTCATTTATAAATGCAGCATTTAATCTGTTCGTAGGAAACTATATTGTTGTAAGTGCTTTTGGGTGTTTGGGGAGGGGGGGTTGCATCAGTAAATTGTATTTATTTTCCATGCCACGGAAAATTCATTTGGTTGGAGGCCTCATCATTAAAATTGAAAAATGCCACTTTAATGAATTCATTTGCGACACTTAACGCAAGTGAAAGCTAACAGAGAAAAATGATGTTCATTAACGTAAAAATTGCGCTTTTCGTTGTTTGCCACTGTGAGCGGCATCGTATTGACATTGGCAGTGCTGATGGAAAGTGGCAACTGGCAAGTGGCAAGTGAATGAAGCAGGAGGAAGAGGGGCACTCTGACACTGGTAATGGTAATAGTCGATGATGGGTTGGGTGGCTCTCGGCAATTGTCATTACCATTACCATTTTGACTTGTCGTCGTTCACAGTTGCCTGAAGTTGATGAGTCAATATGTCAGAAGCTCGACAGGTCACGTAAGCAACCCCCTCCCCCTCCGTCGCTCACTATAGTACCCAGCCGCCCCACCATGCCCCACAACATCGTCCTTAAGGGCGCTGCTTTGGCCTTTGGCTCGTTTTGCACTGGAAAACGGTGAGCAAATCACTTGAAAATAACTATGAATACTAATTATATTTCAGCTTTATTCTATTTTGATTAAGCACGATTCAACCCAATTAATTTAGTAATTCAATTATATTCTTCTGTTGGAATTTTACCGAAAATACCCAAGACATTGCTGTGCGACAGAACTCAACTATTTATATCACTTAACTATTTGTGTACATTTCTAACCAACGGTTGAATCGCATTTTGAGGCAATACGACTCTTTAGTATCTTCGAGGTGTTGGACCATCTTGGTGGACTTGGGGACATTGGTCAGTGGTCACACAGTGACCAAAAATATTTTCATAGATTGCTTGCTCATAGTAATAGACAAAATAAATTAAGGTATACTGGTGATTGTATTTTACACATAAATATGATTGATTGTATAAACACATACAAAAATAAAATAAATAAATAAATAAAACCAGTGCAGTAATTCAATGTTTTCAAATCTTTGATATTTTCCTCTTCTGTTTCTTTGACCGAAAATTAAATAGTCTGAAAGGTAACTCAATTTAAGTTTCGACACAATGCAAATTACCAACACGTGGTGTGACTATGTGTGTGTGTGTGTATGTTTGTGCAAGAAGCAATCAATCAGTCAACCTCAGAGCAATGAAATTTAGTATGCCAATTGAGTACAAGTTCGCTTAGATAGGCTTTGGTCGTATCAGGTCTGGTCGGTTCAGTGCAGGTCAAGGCTGGCAATTAAATAAACACACATATACACACACACACATTCACACACACACACATACATACATACATATAGTTTTTCAGCTGCTGTTTGTTTCCGTTCTAATTCGATTGTTTAAGTCCAAGTAATGAACAGAATCTGTGGCAAACACACACACACACACACACACATACATTTACACATATTGCTTAACGCTGCAAGTTACGTGTGCTGGCGGTCAGTATCCGAACCGGCTCGACACTGTCCTCAAATACCAAACCTAAGCCACTGGGCCTTTTTGCGGCTCATTTTCGTCTGTCGAGTTGAAAGTCAACAATGCCGCTTGCAGCTGATGCCAACGTCATTTTTACCAACAGCAACAGCAACGGCAACAGCAACAGTAACAACAACAATATCATTAACAATATCATCATCATCATCATCCTCATTATGATCATAATCATGAACGCGCACTCGTCGGCACTTTGTCACTTTGTTTGCTAGCGAACAATAGGGCAACCAAGCTGAATCCTCAGCGTCCCAGTTAAAAGGCCTATGTGGCGTGGCAAGTGATGCCCCCCCCCCCTCACATTGCCAGTCGGCGGAGCACTTTGTCTGCTGTGGCTTTTTTAATGCGCTTTGCTTTGAATCAGCCACTTGCCGCCCGACTGGTGGCCACCAGTCAGCAGCTACCAGTCACCAGCTAGCAGACATGAGCCAAGAGCCACAAGCCAAATGGCGTGTTCAAATTTGCATGCCGCATAATTTTGTTGCATATTAATTGCCGTTCGCAATACTAAAAATAAATGTGATGTGAGTGCAGCCGGCAATTTGCAACCAGCAACCGGCAACCGGCAACCAGCAGTCTGTGTTCATAACAATACCAAATAATTGGACGAAAAGTTGAGCTTTTTGACTAAACCCTTAACAGGATTAAAGGACTTTGTAACAATTTCCATCAGCCAATATAATAATTAGTCCGTTAGCTCCAAAGAGCATTAGTTTGTAAGCGGTAAATTGTTAATTGTATAGCAAATTCCACAAGCACCGTTAGCAATTATTATAACAAAATTTACATCAACAAAGGATGCTCGACTTCAAAATGCAATGCATGAATGTATTATCATTAAACACCATCCAAAAATAATGTCTCTGATCGAATAGAAAATCCTATTTTGGCAAAATATTGATTCGAAAAATTTGACTAAAAAGGAAAGCATCAGCTCGATAATATAAAACCTATATAGAATCTCAAGAGAAGTGGATTGATTTGATTTGATATATTATTATTTTTTAGTTTAAATTTAAGCCAATAATTTCATTGTTAGCCCAATTAAACTCTTTCCAGCACAGTGACTTTAACTTATTCACTGCTGTTTATTTATTTTATGCAATGCTTTGCGTTGCCAAGTTATGTTTACTTTGGGCCATAATTGAAAATATAACAAGATGAGAGAATGTGCAATAGGGCATTTGCTTATATATATAATTATAATTTAATTATAATTTAACTATATATTACGATATTCACTAGCTGGGTTTAAGTGCTAAATATTAATATTAAAACATGTTTTGTGGCCAACTAGTTATACTTATCCTGCTGCTCTTCAGAGTGCTTCTTCCATGTCAGCGAATCCTCCTCCAACCTTCATTATTGGCCATTCTACAAAGTTCACTCAGGATGCTCTAATTGAGTATTATGAATACTTCAAAATATTATTATTGTGTACTCCACTCGAGCTCATCTGACTAACAATTTTTCAATTTTACTGTGATTAAATAGTTGTAGCAAGATTGTTTAGCCCTTTTACAGCTATAGGATATATAGTGATCCGATGCGATAAAGCAGTTTAGTAGCCTTCTTTTTAGTATGCACAAAATTAGGCCACTCCTGTCGGAAAGTTTAAGATTTAAGGCTGATTGGATATTGGCTTTATCCCAAGCAGTGGGCCCAATTTGCGGTTGCTCTGTGCACTGTGTGCCCAGCAAACTTATCTACTTTTGCAGTATGTCAATGGCAATGATTACATTGACAGCTAAGCGGACCAAAAGTCTATGTAAGCCAACCAAGATGCTGCAAGTGGCAACGTTGAACTACTTAGAACTTTAGGCACGAGTGCCACGTGTGCAGCAGCCGCCTTTATTAGAAGGGGGAAGGTCGCCGGGGTGCACCCAAAAGACGATAATGAGAAGGGGTGAGGGGGGGGGGGGGGGAGGACCAGAGATGACAAAGTAAACTCTCTCTCTGCTCTATGCATGTGCACACTAATTGATCTCAACGGTCGGATTAGGAGTGCTAGTAAATTGATAGCCTTAACCGAAAAGTTCTGTTGTCAAAGTGAGAGCAAACTGTGACCAAGGACTGCACACACACACAGGTGTAAGTTAGCTGAAACTTGTAACTGAAACAATGTCAGCTAAAGTTGCGGCCCCAAAGTTGCCTTTAGCATGGAGGGCAACCAAGGGTGATCTGAGGGGTTGGTAAAGTTTGCTGTGTGGAGACGAGGATTTCCACTTTTGATTATCTACGGCTTCAGGTCAGCAATTATCAAACGAGGCAAGACGACCGCAGCGACCACAATCCCAAATACAAATACAAATACAAATAAAAACAAAAACACACACAAACACAAATATATATATACATATATATATATATAGAACAACTAGGCAAACACTTGCACCGCAACAGAGACAACAGTAGCAGAGAGTGGCGAGGTAAATCCGTCTGGGAACCAGACAAATGACTTAATTACTTTTCAAGTCAGTTAATTAGTGCGCGCAGCAACAGCAACAGCAACAAAAACAGCAACAAAAACAGCAACAGCAACAGCAACAAAAACAGCAGCAACAACCACAGTTAATACAGCAACATAAACACCAACAACAACAATGTTGAACATGATGCTGCCGGGCGTGTTGCAGTCTTGGTTAACAGATAAAACTATAGGCAACCCGCAAAGAACTGCCAAAATGGCGCCTAGCCGGTAACAACAACAACAACAACAACAACAACAACATCAGCAGCACAGTCCGAGAGATGGGCAGATGGATAGACAGTCAGAGAGACAGAGAGAAATAGGGGCGAAGAAACAAGTGAGCATTCCAAGGGTCATTCCCAATTGGTCTCTGGAGTCGGAGCACTGGGTAACCGCAAAGTTGAACATAAATTACAAGCAATAGAACAAGGCAATAGGACAAGTTCATTCCACTACCAAAATGACCTGCAATGGGCCAACATGGACCTTTGACTCTCCCTCTCTCTATCTGTTTTTCTCTCTCCTTTTCTCTCTGCTTTTTCTCTGATTGCTTATAATGTTTCAATGTGCTAATATAGACTGACTTTCATTTAGTATCAAGTCGCAACTAATTACTTTTTATATACATTTTTTAATTAATTTTAATTTTATTTTAATACCTTATTTTAGTTTTTATTTCAAAACTTGAATGTAAAATGAATACCTTAATTGCAATATTTGTTTAAACAAGAAACAATGAAAATACTCCTATTGGCATATCCAATTATCTGCTTATAAAATTGTGATAACTGACACAAATTCAATTCCTCATTTTTAAATTTGTTCGTTTCTTTCCATTCCGATTAAATATGTAAATTAGTTCAAAAAGGTTGCAGTAAATACCAATTGGATTTTTATGCATTCATCAAAATATAATGCAACTTGACAATAATTGATGATAATTTAATATACAATATGCAGCAGTAAAGAAACAAACTGTTAACACATTAAAATGAAAAGATTAAAAAAAGGGTTATAATTTGAATGCATATGTTTTTTGGTTGCGTCTGATAGAAAAGCATTTTCATAAAGCATTATTAAAATGAGATGCTTAAACAGAAAGTCATTTGTATGTAAATAAATATTTTTTTTTTTTTGTTAATCTGTCGCTTTGACTCAATTATTTTCAATAATATAGATATGAACATTTCAAATTAAAAGTCATTCATTGGAAAATATGCCTTAAGCCAAAGCTTTCATTTGAAATGGTTGATATATATTAAAATATATTATTTTTTATTTTTTTTTTTAATGTTTCCCAACAATTGTCAAACACAATAAAGGAAAACAAAGCGACATCTTGCAGGTGCCAGCTTATGGCAGACGAGGTGGAAGCTTGTCCCCCTGATCCACTGGGGGGGCGCGTTTTGTGTCCTGCTTTATATAACAATTAAATGGCATAGAAAACGAAACGAGGTTAGATTAATTGTGCGTACTGTCAAATTACTCATACGTCCCGTCTGCCGCTACATCGTCTGGTCTTGGAGCAAAGGTAATAGTTTGCCCATAGACGAGAGCGAAGGGTTAGCTGAAGTTTAAGGGCAAGCAAGGTTTATGCTCGCCGCTTTTGTTGTCATTTACAGTTATGTCCAGGTGGCGCAACGGAAACGCGAGCTCGTAAATTATTCGAATAATGAAAATTAGACTATTTACTCTTTGGTAACATTTACATCTGCAAAGACTTTAGAAAACGCGTTCTTTGCAATTTCAACCCTTAAGTATAACGGTATCGCAATCATTTTCCCTTCTCATCTTTTACGGTGCGTGCTGAAAATCGTAATTTACTCATAGAATACATTATAAATATCATAAAAAGAAAAAAAAAAGGGAAAAAAATGTAGACAAAAATAAAATAAAGTTATAAACTTCAAAATGTGTTCGACACAGCTCGTTTTTGGATCGGTTTTAAAATGCATGCTGTAAATATAAAAGTTTGGCGTTGCCATAGTCGCTATGATACATTTCACAATCTTTAATGAGCTCCTGCATAAATTTGTAAACGATGAAAATTGTAACCAATGAACCCGTTGCGGTTTACATGCCGTTGACAAGACTCTCGGAACACACCTATGTGAAAAGGAGACCAGTGTCCAAAAGAGCGATTCGAAGCGATTGCCATTGTAAAATAACAAAATGAACAATATACAGACACAGCCACAGACATTCTCAGATATATATATAAAGATATATATATATATACAAATATATATATAATAAATGAGTTTCATTACGTGTTTTTGCCATTTAATTAAAGCGCAAGTAGAGCGAGCTGAGCGTGTGGAGAGACAATCATGGAGAAGGGTATAGACAATCAAGGAGGGGGGTATAGGTAAACATGGCCTGATTACTATTGCTTCATAATGTTGTTCCACAGATTTTTCAACGCCCGACCATCGTCAATGAATTGTCGCTGGAGCATTTTGTAGACAGCTATCGTGCACGTAATTTCCGTTTCCGTTCGAGCAAGTTCCAGCCGGTGACGCGCGACAGCTGTTTGCACATACTTCATATATATATATATATATATATATAAACACACACACACGCAAAGACGCACAGGTAAAAATTCATTCAGGGCTTAAATGTGTGCTGGCCGTGTTACTGTGCCATTGACTGTGAATCGGTGCGTGAAGGCCAAGACAAGTCTGATTGTATTGAATAACCCAATTTAGATTCAATATTTAAATTGTTTGTGGCTGGCTGAGATGCTTCCACTGCGGAGCAAGACACGTGTGTTGGAATTGATTTGAATATTGCACAGACATATGTAAAAAGCTTGAGTCTAGATCAAAATTAATTGCATTTAGTTAAAATTAATATAAATTTCGATTATACAGAAATAATCATTTTATATAACTTTTCTTTTAATTTCTGTGCGAGACTACAATAAACTTCATAGTATAGTATAGTAAAATTTAAAAAACGATATTAAAAATATTTATAAAATAAAAATACCTGGTAAAAGAGATGAAATTTGCACACTTTTTTTTAAAAGCAAATTTTTTTTTTAAATTAGTTTTTTTTTATACAGTTTTAAATAGCTATTTGAAATGTTTCCAATAAATCGTAGCTATTTTGTAGCACATGTTAACACACGATACAATTAATGAAAAAAATACCTATAAAACGAAATTTGGACTTAACCAAGTTTAACGTTTTAAAATTTATGATTTTATAGATTTCCTAGCCCACTAAGCGTCATACTATTGAAGTATTAACTCTTTGTCTGACGCGGTCGCAAACAAATTGATTTTCCAAGTAGTCTCCAAGGGAGTCAAAAAAAAAAATTGCATTCATACGAACGGTTAGAAAGATAGATAACATGACTGGCATTGCAGAAACCCAATATACTTCAAAAACGTAGGTATCCACAAATAAGTACTGCCAAAGTGCGGTAATAAGGGGGGAAGGGCAAAGCAGAAGAGCCCCAACCGAAACCATTATTCGAACCCAACCAATTCCTTGAGAGTCTTCGAGAATGCCCACATTTGCTTCTGGTTCAGGTCTTTGTTCAGTTTTTCGATTAACAAACGGAAGAAGAGCCAAATGCGAGTCACTTTCAGCTGGTGCTAGCTGAGTGGGTTTAAATTACTAGAAGCGTGTTGCATACATGCATACCCTGTAGATATATATATTGCCACTTGAGGTATTTAAGCTCAAACGTAGCATGTTTTTTTTTTGGTATTCTCGTGTGCAACGGAAAGTGAGGTATGTTGCAAGTTGTCGACTGTTTTTTGTTACTGTTTTTTGCATGTTGCCTTTCATTTAAGCATGTTAGCAAACAGTGTCAAGTGTTTTGCATATGAACGTAATTGCAGTGAGTTATTTCGACGCTTGTTGTTGCTTTTTTTTGTTGCTTTTTTTGCAAATGTAATTTCATTAAATCTTCACGCTAATCTGCAGCAGCCATTGCCAAATATGCAAATATACAATTTGCGTTTTGTTTGTTGGCAACAGCAGCAACAAGAACAACTGCAACACACTCCAAGGCACACAACAGTCAACAGTCAGTCGCAGGTGGCAGAAACGGCAAAGTAAAAACCGCAGCTATTGTCATAATTTTCACACACACACACACACTCCAACAGGGAGTGTTGCAGCACCCGCAGCCAGACAGGCAGATGGAATAAGCTGCCTTAAGATTCTAAGCCCGTTTGGCATTTCTTTAATTTGCCTCATTACTTCGGTGTTATTGTGTGGGGAGGGGGGGTGTAGGAGAATGACGATGAGGCATATGCAGCATCATGGCGTGCAAATAAAAGCAACATTTAGAGAGCAACAACAAGTGTACACACTCACTACTTGAGTAATTACGCAATCACACCACCAACAACAACAACAACAACAGCAATAACAACAACAACAACAATAACACGCATTTTAATGCCTTTCGCTGTGGTGCCTCCGAGTGGCATGCTAAGCCCCAGCTCACATCTCTGATCAATGCCTGATGAGGGCTCCGTGTTTTGGGCCTTCAACCTTATGATGTGCCCACCGTGCTCGGCGACCATTGTGTTTCCGGTGACTCCCAAATCGTCTAATTTAATTTACCGTCATGCCACAGACTCTGTGCGTTGTACTGCGATTAACAGTTGCAATTACGATTAAGATTACGATGACGATTGTTTGTCATTAAATGTGATAGTGACTCTTCATTTTTTCTTTTAGCAACATAACGTTAAAGGAACGTTACAAAAGTATGAAACAGAGAGAAGGGAGCATATCCGATCCCATATCTAGAATTTTGTATAGAAGATAAAAAAAAAACAAGAAGCGTTCATTATCCCGATACCATTGAGAGCAAGTAATCGAGTCAGTAGCTATATCAGTAAAGTATCGATATTTGATCGGCATCGATTCAGGTCGATTGCAGCCAGACGCATAAAGTGGAATTTAAAAATAAACTTCAACTTCAACCAAAATAAATAGTAATTTGGAATATAAATTGCCTTGTAGCATGCGCAAATAAAGTTTACTTAATTTAATCGATAACTGTCCATGTTTAAAATAAAATAAGCAATACAACTTTATATTTTACTGATTAACTACACAAAATATTATCAAGATCGGATGAAAAACACAACAAGCCAAAAATAACACATTTAACAGCTGGTTTTGAGTCGGAACGGATAAATGGCAATAACTTTTTAAGACTTTTTAAGCGTAGGCATTAAATTTTGTAAAATACCTTCGTGCCTGTAAAAACTTCAATTATTTTTCAACAAGTAATGTAAATGAATGCCACAAGTTTCTCGAATACTTAATGCTAATGAGGTTTTCAGCGCAAGTTGCTATTTAATTAAATTGTGCCACACTGCGTATGAGTAACTGTCAAAACAAAAAACTTAAAGTTTGCAATTTAATTATAATTTATGTTTGCGTTAGGGGCCAAAACACTCAACGTGTAGGTGTTTGGAAGACGACTCGAATTGCTTACTTGGTCTGAAGATTTTTGTGGCCTGCGGCATGCCTGAAAATGCCTTAGCGGTTATTCTAATTAGTGAAACAGGTGCACGCAGATACGCGGCTGTCTTCTGGCTAACATAATTGCCCATTGTCGGTGTCATTGTCATTATCATGGTCATAATTATTGACATTGCCAGTTAGCTCACCCTTCCCACCCACCCTCCTCTCTTTCTCTCTCTCGCTCTATACACTCCCCCAGTACTTTCCTCTTCTTCCGCGTGTATGCTGCCGTTGCCGTTGCCTGCCCCAGAATGTCATGCATATTTCATCAACACTTTTGGTGACAACAACAATGAGCAGCAGCAGCAGCAACAAAGCTGATGCCAGCAGCTTTAACAATGCCAGCGTTATATACATTTAAATACAACAAAAAAGGTATTAAAAAATTAAATTAAAGTTAAAAGCTCAACAAACAATGAAATGTGCAAAAAAAATTGTTGTGCATATCAAAAATTACGTAAGAATTTACACGTTCAAGGTGAGTGCCTAATCTCAATTACATATACATATACATAGATATACATATATATATATATATATATATATATATTTATATATATATATATTTCGAGGCAGATCCTGTGTATGTTTATGTGTGTGTATTTACGCACAGGTGTGAATAGCTGGCGATATGTTTGCGAGTTGGTTGGGTGTAATCCAACTCGTTTGTAATATCCTGTTTAGATATGGAATATATTAAAGATATTTTACAGACTTTGTGCTTGATATCTAGTTAAATCAATTACAATATAAGTGTTAAATATAAATACAATTTTTCGGGGCAACAAGAGAGATGTCTGAAATACTTGCCTTATTATTTATGCAAAAGATATGCGGTATTTAAATATTCCTTAAAATACTTTACAAAAAAAAGAAGATTTAAATGTTGGAAATATGTGTAAAATATCAATAATAATAACAGTTTGAAATGTGTAAATTGCTCAACTGGCTAAGTGCTCATCGTTTGCGGGCTTAAAAGCATTTTGGAAATTTTTAGACAACTTTGTTGCTGGTGTTGCTCTTGTCGCCTTTAACAATGTTAAGCGTTGCCCTAAAACCCGGCATACTCTTATCCCTTTTTTTTTGGCTACGCCGTACTTTTCTTCTCGGCTTGGTGAGAGACAGTGGATATAATTTTGGCTGTATAAATAATAACAATAAAATGTACGTGCGTATTTTTGCAAAAGTCCCACAAATTGTCCACAGCATCCGTGTGTTTTGTTTTTTTTTTTTCATTTCGGTTTTTATTTTTTATGTATATATTTTAATTTTTTTTTGTAAAAGTTTTGAGGCAGTCGTATCCAGACTTGTTCTGTCCATTTTTCGGCTCACTCGTGGCTTTGTCAGCTGGCAATGATTGTGCCATAGCAACAGCCACAACGGTAATAACAATAACAACAACAGTAACTGCAACAGCAAAAGCAACAGTAGCAACAACAACTGGTAGCACAACAACAATTTGCGGTTTCTGACAGTTCGTCAGGCATTGTTGACAAGCTGTTTGCTTCGTGTTTGGCCATTGTTGCCGTTGTTATTGTTATTGTTGTTGTTGTTGCTGCTGTTATTTGTTGCATAACTTGTCTACTCTTCGGCTATTATCAACATATGTGAGCGATGGCTATTTAACGAAGCTAACTATAGTTGCATAGATACTAACTACTACTAAAATATTAACTTTAAATCTAATTTAATTTTTATTTTTTATTTATTATATTCAATTTAAAAAAGGGGAAATTCTGAATTTAATATTAAATTAAAAATTTAAAGTTACTAATTATATTATATGAAATTAAATGGGTAAGATTCAATTACAAGTTTCAAATAAGAAAAAATAAATAAATAAAAATTTAGGAGTCTTAACGTGTAAAATAGTTTAGCAAATAATGCAACGATTGGAGAAACCCAGAAAACACCAATTCGACAAAACGTTAGTAAAAAATTAAAAAGACTCAAAAAAGACGCATTTGCGTAAGAGAATATCAAGAAAGGATTAACAAATTTTCTGAAACTATCATTTTATGCTTTAATTTTTGCAGATTGTAAAACAAACAATTTCCAAAGAAATTTTAGACTATTTGAATGAAAAACAATCGATTTTCTCGCATAATTCTTGCCACTTGCAACCCAAAAGTTAAGCTAATTTTTCCAGCTCTTTTTGATTGAAAAATGCGTTATATATATATATATATGATTTCTATTTCTATTTCCAATTTCTATACACATATTTATGTGTATATATACATATACATATATATATATTTATTTATATATATAAATATGTGTATAGAAATTGCCTTGACCAATTAAGTATATAAACTCTGTTTAAATGTGTGTCCAAAATAATAATGAATATGTTTTCTCTTGAGCAACTTTTGTTGGACTTCTTTTTAAGAAGCTTGTCTTAATTAAAAATATGTCGGAAACAGTTTGTAAAGTGGGGCACATGCAACGCATTGTTTACCTTTGGCATAATGAAGCGTGCACAGCTTTTAATACACTCTTATTTTGCTTTTTATGCTGTCATGTTTATAATGTATATGTGCCTAAATGTGTGTATGTGTGTGTGTGTGTGTGTGTGTGTGTGTGTGTGTCTGTGTCTGTGTGTTATTCAATTCACATTTGGCGCATATTCATTTTTGCAGCACCTTTTTGGCAAAGCTCAGGCAGCAGATGAAAAAAACCTTTTGCTGGTCGCACTCGCAGCGCACTCTGATTATTAAGCCGCATGCCACCAATTGCTTTGGCATGCTTCATTTTTATGACTCGTAATTCTAGCCTCACTATTGAGCATCAGCATATGATATCAAAAAATATGCTTGTTGGTGTTTGTACCATGCCACATACTGTTAATATTTTGGAGTTCATTTTAAGCATGGCCCCATCACAAATTCGGCTCTCTAAATAATAAACAATGCGAACTGGTAGCAAAGCGAATTTAATTATATTTTGTTGTTGCTGCTGTCATTGTTGTTTTAATAGCCTTTATGCATGTTCGCTTACCACACCCTTACCCCCAACCCCCCCACCATCCACTCAATAATATACTTTCTGCTGCAGGGGCCATTACACTGGCAGGGTGCCTCAATTATGTATTAGTATCCTGCCGAGTGCTCACTGCTCTGTCTCCCTTTCCGGCATCAAAACTGTGCAGAGAGCATTTGCCTGGCAACTGCATTAGTTAATCATAATCATATCTGAATGTCGATGTCAAAATTTTTGATTGCATTTTGTTAAATTTGCAACCAAATGGCAGCATAATAGACGATACATCACACTTAATTGTCTCCAGCGACTCTAATGGGAAATTATCGAAAGTCGTAATGAGAATTTCAGCGAAAGCCTTATGTATATGTATATATATGTATATATATGTTCAATATGTTCAAATGTGCATTATAATTGTCACTTGAAGTGGAATTGCGATTTTAAATCAGTCTGTTTGTCAACTGATTGGGATTTTGTGCCCCCCAACGATGTAGACAATTAAAGCGAGTGAGGATTCCAAAATATTTATACGTGATAAATACTCAATGTTGTAGTCAATGTTAGAAAACTTGTATATATCGTGGAGATAGATAAAAGAAACTATTATTATTTATTTATGTGCTTATTTATTTAATGTCTAAAACTAAAGTCAGTCGACACATAAAATACGCAAAGCAACAAATAATATTAAAAACTTAAAACTAAATATATATTAGTCAAATTAAGTCTTATTTATAATTTTTATTTTAAACATTTATTCCATGTCTTTGTGAAAAAATGGAGAAAAAAAAAAACGAATTCCCAATATAGTCTTCCTTTAATGTAATTCAGAAAATAAAACTTTTACAGTCAAATATTTAGAGCATGACCAAGCTTGTAATTTATAAAAAGCGTGTGTTGAGTGTGTAAAGATGAAAATTTTGTCATCTCGTGCAGAAACCAAATAAAAACATTACTTGAAATTTAAAAGTTATGAAAGCATCCCTACTGACAAACATATCGTCAACAATAAAAAGAAAACAAGTAAGAATGCTGTAGACAAGTGAGCTCGACTCCCAACAAGAACTATTAAATTTAAGATTTTAGTTCTATTCGCAAGTTTTAGTTTAGAAATCTTTATCATGAAAGATATTCCATGCTGATAATACACATGCTCCATTAAGATTGACTAGTTTTGAGGTTTGAAATTGAGATTGGTAAATAGCCAAATAGCAAAATGGCATATTAATATTATATAATTACTCGACTTGAATTTGTAATCAAATGTGCAGCCAACTGCAACAGTTGCTGCATCAGTGGGGCAAATACGAGTTGCTCGTCGATAAAATTAGAAGTTTTATCAAGTCCAACTACCAAACTCGGAAGATATTTATTGAGTGAATTTGAAAATGGAAGGCTTTCAATCAGCGTTATAAAAAAATATTCATTAAATTTAGAAAATTGCCCTAAATAAAAAAAGACTGTTCTGGTTTTTTTATATTCTTATTTGAAAGGATTTTAAAGAATATATTTTTTAATAATAAAAAATTATAAATGATTTTATTCAAAGTATTCGCAATGCAGTAATTAATGGCATAGATTCCATTGTCGGATCCAATTGAAATGCATTACATAATAACTGCTGCATCATTGTGTTAGAGTGTTAGGATGAGTGTGAATGTGTGTGTGCAAATAATACACTACCTTTAAGCTTAAAATGTCAGGTAAGCGACAAAGGATCTAATCAATTAATTAATGATTGTCGAAAGTAACTTGCACATGTGATGCAGACTGACAACAGAAGCTGTTAACTAGATGAGTGTTTGCTGTGTGTGTGTGTGCTGCTTATGTGTGTGCCTTGTGTAATTGTGGTCAAGTTGCTAAGTATCAACTTAATGAAGCTACTACTCAATTCGCAATTCGTTGCATAAAGTGTATAATTTGTCATTGCTGTTGTGGTTTTTGCTTTTGATGTTTGTTTTTATTGTTTTAGGCATTAGAAACAGATGACAATGCAACAAAAAAAGAACAGAAAATGAAGATATTAGGCTTAACAAACCCAAAAAACAGTTTTGGAAACTGGTTGTTAAAGATGTAATGTCAATACACAGAAAACAATTTTAAGCTTAATTGTAGCACAATATGCAGGTATTTTGGTAAGTTATACAGATATTTTGTAAGAAACTAATAAATTGGGATTATTGCTGAATCGTTCAACTCTATATTAAATCGAGCTAGTTACTAAAAATTGATTGACCAAGTAAATTTGATATTTTAAATGAAACGAGTTTATTTTTCTTCAATTTAAGCATAACTTGTAAAGCACTGAGAATGATAATTGTTTAGTGAAATTATTATTTAAGTAAAATTATTTTGTCCTTTGAACTTGTAGCCATTAGAGCACAAAAATATCTGAATAAATTATTAATTAATTAAAGCTAATTTTCTGAGAAACCTAAAGCCGACAACAACTTAACTTAAAATGGGCCATGTGGTATTAAAAGTAAAAACATATTAAAATTTAATTAAACGAAGCGAAAACAGTGTCTTGAGAGGATAAATCCGAAAGCCAAATTTTGTACTGTGCGAGAAGGCGACCCAAGAACAAAATACCTATTAAATCGAGTAACAGTTCGACTGTTGTTGTGTTTTACTAGACGAGGCTGGATGTGACAACATTTGACCAATTGTTGTTGTGGTTTATGTTATTGTTGTTGTTGTTGTTGTTAAAGCTGCTGAGAAAAAATACAATCGTAGCATCGTTGTGGCTCCTGGTAAGACTGCTCCTGATGTTGATGCCTGTGGGGAAAAAGCAAAATGAATTTACTCTTTCTTTTACAATCATGTTTCTACCCTGGACCCATTGCAATGGGGTAAAATAGGGCTGGGAAAGCATCTTCTATTATGTATATATTTATTTCTATATATATATATTCCTGATGTGCGTTTTGTTGGTGTGTCCCTTTCTATGATCTTCTATCGACGACATAAGAATTTTATGTTCTGTTATACCAAACACCGATCTTCGCGTTTGTCAGATGTCGATTCGAATCGATGATCAATGCTAAAAAATATATACAATTTTAAAGAAATAGTTTGCTAGTTGAGTATTTATAATATTGATGATTTTATATGATTATGATACAATTTTTAAGAAATAGTTTGCCAGTTGAGTATTTATATTATTGGTGAATATCGGCTTGTTGGCTTGAACCTGATACCAAAGCACTTGGATTCAAGATATTGTCTAGTCGAGCATGCTCGACATGAACATTTTTACTTGTTCGATTTTTTTGTTGTTTGTTTTTGTGGTGCACAATGCATCTTATTCAGTTGCTGTGTTGTTCCGTGGGACGGCAGCTTTGGCTTGTCCTACTACTAGGGCCTGTCCTAGCTGATGTTCTGGCAACGAAGTGCGAGCTTGACTCATCATGCAAATGCTGTAGCCAGTTTACTTGGTGCAGAGCTTTTTGAAGCTATTGTTGTGGTTACTATTATTATTATTGTTACTATCTTAGCTTAACAAAGAGTAGTTAGATTATGTGCTTCATATGTCTAATCGAACATAAACTTGAGTAATGCGCATTTTGTTATAATTATTAGAGGTTTATTATACGCAATATTTATTGTTTTCAACGAATTAAATTATTATCGAATCAAAGCTTTTTTACATATAGCTGCCATAGGAAAACGGATCGAAAGATCTGTTTAAAGTGAAATTTTAGTTTTAGTTCAGATGCGAACAGGCTGACGTGGCTATACCTGGTCTCGACTGTTCAAGAGTATTTATATTTCATGGGATTGAAAATGGTTCTGCCAGTACCTTAAGTTAAGATACCCTTTTACCAGAGTATAAAAAATGCCAGAGTATTAAGTCCACTGCTGTCAATGTCAAATTTTGATTTCTTTATATATATTTTTTATATTTTTTGCGGTAATAGCGAAAGCAATTCCTTGTGTCAAGTATGAACAGGTCTGTTTCCCACTTCTCGTTGACATTCTTAACGAGATATCAAACAGAATTCATACAACTGACATCTAAAAAATATGCTAAAAGAAAACAAAAATAGAATCTACGAAGAGAGCTCAAGTGAAATGGCAGCTATTCCCTTTAACCAAGTCCTGATCAACTAAAGAATTTAATGTTTCCAGCACTTTTAAAAACTATGCAAAACAAACAACAATTGCTACTTGTCCCAACTGTTATGCGTCTGATGGTTACCAACATGCAATATATTAAAATATTTGTACCAATTCGTGAGCTGTTCACTTATTTTGGAAAAGGACATCAAATTATCTCTTGAATTAATACGAATTTTGTATTTCGTGTTCTATTGCCTGCCTGGGAGAAATGTTGCAAACATATTTTTTTATAACATTCGATCAGCGATCCTGGGAACGTGTTCGACTTGCAGACCCAGACGTCTCCATACTTAACCTTATTCGAATAATCATCTGCGAAGTGGTTGTCGTTGTCATTCTCGGTGTTGGTCGTCGCAACAACTTCCTTGTGCTGTAAGAAAGCGGAAGTTATACGCGCGCCAAACGGAAATGAGTAAAAAATCTGGACGAAATGTGTTATAAACACTCACTCAAAATGAAATTACTCGCGCGCTCTCCAATTTTACCACACGACTCACTAAGATAACACATTTTGGCACACTCGCTGCTTCTCTTGAGCTTTCAAATATGAGACATTTCTGTAATGAGCATGTACGATGCTGAGCCAAATTGTATAAGCACACAGCATAAAATCACTCAAAAGTCATTGCGTGCATCGCTCGGTTTTGAGTTCGTGCGCTGCTCGTGCGCTGCTCGTGCGCCATCCAAACGATGCTGCGCTCGTGGCTCGACAGGCGACAGCTCTGGGCAATGGCAAATGGCTATGGCTATGGCTATGACTATGGCTGTGGCTGTGGCTACGGCTATGGCCACTGAGTCATTGTGTCGACGGTGGCACTGCGATGCGGACGCCATAAGCGGAACATTTCACTCCGTCGTCGGGCAGATGCTGTCACAGCTTTAGTTAGCGTCGGGATTGCCACGTGCACGGACATGCAATACAGCCAACGCACGTAGTGTGTCGAATTTTTGTGATTTTTTTAGATCGTCGCGTGTGCCGATACCAAAACAACTAAAGTGCGAGACCAATAGCCAAATAATACAACAACAAACCATTAAACAACACGAAAAGAAAGGAAAAAAAACACCCTATTTATTAAACCTTATTTATTTTGCCTATTTTTTTTTGTTTGTGTGACTTGTGACTGCAAAATAAAGAGAGCAAAAGAGCGGAAGAAATGCCGTTAGCCGGCAATTGAGCGGTGAGCATTGCGCGCCAAAAAATTCAAATAAAATATCAAGCACATGTTGGGCATGCCAATTAAGACAGCCGCAACAAATTCCACTGCAATAACAATAACAATAACAATAGCAACAACAGCAAGTAGAAGAATTACAAGGCGATTGCTAAGAACACAGTGAACCCCTGAGAACTTCAAGTAAATAACCGCATGTACATAACTGTAAATACATAAACATAATAACACTTTATTAAACCTAAGGTTCAATTAAATCAGTATGTCAAATATATTTTTCAATGATACAAATGTGTATATATGTTGCTGCTATATCCTTAAAAATAAACCTGGTTTGGGAATTTCTATTTCTTGTTTTTAATAGCTTTAATATTTTCCAAATGCTTAACTGAATTCCATTCCAATTTGTGTTTTTTAAATATGTATGTTTAAAATATTTTTGAAAATTAATGTTTATACATGTATTTGAGTGCATCCGCATATAGCAGGCTCTACTGTATGTGCATATTGCGACACACACGCACATATACACACATACATGCCCACAAACTGTATATAAGTTGAGCCACTTAGCGAATTGGCAGACATATTTTTAGACAGAGCCATAGCCCAAAAGTAAAAAGCACACGCAGCCAAAGGCGAAGAAAACGACAACAACAACGGTAATATTAAGCATAACAACAGCATTCGAGGCAGAAGAGGAAGAGCAGAACGATACTGCCCACGGAGCATAAAAATTCATTAATAAGTACAACAGCAAAAATTAAACAGATGCCATCAACTTCGGATGATTTTGGTGCTGCTGCTGCTGGCGTTACTGCTTTTTTCCACCTCGCCCTAAACTAACTTTCTGCTTCTCCTCTTCCTGTTGACTTATGTATGTGTGTATGTATGTGTACACATATATTATTGTTATTATTTTTATGCCATGTATGTTGCTAGTGCTGCTTTTGGCGCAGCAATTCATTCCAATAAGAACAAGCAAAAGCAATACCAACAACATATTGATAGCGGCAACTTTGAGGAAGGTTTTTGTGTCTTTTCTCGCTTATTTTATCTTTTCTTTCTCTCTTTGCTGGCATTGTCTGCCGCATTTTCTTTGTGACCAATGTTTGCATTATGAACGTGTAAAATTTTGTGTGCTATTTGTTGTCTCGTCTGTCGAATGTAGCTCAAGGCTGGCACGCACTATTCTCAGTCCTCGGCTTACACACATACGTAATATGTACATATATGTATGAAAGTAGTTTTATATTCCCTATACACCCTGTAATTTAAATGAATTGTAACAAAGGGCATACGCAACTGGCTCATTAATATTATTGGCAAGGCGATCGTTGCTCAAGCAATCTCTAATTTAATATTTAGAAATCTGTATATTTTACAAATAATAATTATGCTCACATGCAAAACTTAAGTACCAACCAAACCGACACAAATTCTTCTTGAAATTTGCAGGGAATTTGTAGTTATATCTCTACTCACAATACAGTTATATTAATGTTCAGGCAATTTTGTTTAATACAAGCTGTTTGTTCTTGCTAACCCGGAGCAGTACGTACGTGTTTGCAGGCACTTTAGAGACAAGTATGCATACATCCAAACGATGTTCGTATTCGCCAATTTGCTTACACTTTTAAAGCATTTTCTGACCACCGGAACTTTTCACGCTTCAGAAAACAGTTTTCTTTTTACTTTTTTTTTTTTTTTTTTTTTGCAGATTACATTCATAATTTCAACAGCTTTGACCGAAAATTTGCCAGCGGATGAAACATTCGCCTCTATTTATGTAAATTCTTGACCTACATTGGCAACATTTTGAACAACAAATTATATTAAATTAGAACTGGGATGATATGAAAACTCATAAACATATATAGATATATAATACAAGTGCAACCAAAAAAAAAAACTGAAGTTTAAGTTTATCAAACAAAGAGTAAGAAAAATAAGTTAAGGAAGCGAGTGGAAAAATTTGATGACAGCCTAAATATTGATAGGTAATCTAAAAATAGCTTTAAGTTAATTAAGATAATATGTCGCGAAAGATATAAATAAAATCAATGAATCGGAAATGTCTTATGAACTGAGAAAATTGATCGTCAATCAATTGAAATTTTTACTTTGAATAAATAAGTGAATCGATCAATAATTAAATTACTGTCACAAATTTGACGCAAATTTGCCCTTCAGCGGCTGATTAAGAGATGGGATTGGTAAGGCTCTTGGGCTTTTGTTATTTAATTTTTATTATATATTCAAGAAATTACAGTCTGGATTTGTGCTTTTGTGAGGCGCAACATTGGTTTGTGGTGCCCAAATTTTGCAGTAGCTGTGAAAAGCACTGCAATAGCAAAGTGGTTAAGACAAAAACACGCACATACATTTCAGATTTGCTATGTTTATATAAACATAGCCTGAAAATGCGTATATATGTACACATATATATATATATATATATATATATATACACATATATATGTGGCTGTCTGTGTGCGTGTATAAGGCAGCAGTTTAATTCATTATTATGCAAAAGAAAAATAAACTGAAAAGAATCTACAGACAAGCAAGAAGACGAAAAATAAAAATTGAAATGTTGGCTGGCCAAAAAATAAAAAAGTGAAAGCTTTTGAATTTTCTCAGTCGCCGTCGGTCGTCCCGCATCTCATTTGGCGTGCCTCAGTTTTTGCTTTCGAGTCGAGTGGTGCTCCTTTTTTGCGTATAAGAGTTATATTTTTTCATTTTCATGCAAAGTTTTATTTTTATTATTAATTTTTATTTTTTATTATTAATTTTTTTAATTTGTAAATTAATACTTTTTTTTTAACGTTTTGCATATTTGTTTATTATTGTAATGAGCGAGGCCAGGGACAATCACAGTATCCAGTAGAATTAAAAAAATGCATCAAAATGTTTATATGCATATTCATTCAGATTTCCATTCATAATCACTTTGTTTGCAATTTGTTAAGTCTTCTTTCAAATTTATGTCGTTTATTACAATCCTTTGTCTGTATAAAGTACGCAATCTCTGTTCCCTTCTCCATTGCAACAAAGCTTCAATTAGTTTTACTTGCTTCCGAAATTGTGGTGGACTTAAAATGCTGGTTATAAAAAAACGCAATCAAAACCAAAAGAGCCTGTTGCACTTTCCAAATGACCTGATATCACTCTAGCCAAGCGAAATAGAATACGAACAATTTTCTGACCAAAACCATAAAAGAAATATTTTATTTTTGGTATATGCTTTTTTTTTATTTATACAATTATAATTTATTATAAATAAAGTATTACGTCTTTTTTCTTGTAAGGAAATTGAAATTAATTACTCCCCTTTAATTTGAAAGCTTTCATTTTTATTTTTTATTAATTAGCTTTAAGCCTTTTTGGAGAACGCGGTGCACATTAAATAAATAAACATTCAATTTCCCATACTAATCATATTCATGCGCAATATAAATTCCGATATATTGGTCGAATGTCCAAATATTGATTTTAAATTCTTTTCATATTCTTGTGTTTATTGTCTTAAATGTTTTGTTAAGCCAATTAATCGCGTGTTTGAACGTTAGATGCTATTAACAGCCTTGATACTTGACTTAAGATTTTAATATACTTTTTATTCAATTTAAAAATACTTTAAAACTTTTGCTTACACTCTGATATAGAAAATAATAAAAATTTGTAGTTTTTATATAGTGACACCATATAATTAAAATATAAATGTATGAGAAAAAAAATGTTGTAACATTAATGATAAAATAGTAAATATTTGCATACACACAAAGTCAAAGATTTGAAGATAAGTGCAACAATGTTGAATGCCGTCTAAATAAATTGCTTATCGGTTTTGCTTTAGATATTTTAGCTTCAGCTTTGAGCTCCATTAAGAAAATAACGTATACGCCATGTTTGTCGCTAAAACTGACTTGAGCTGCAGGCAAATCAGCAACTAGCTAAATTAGCCATAAATAAACACAAATCAATTACGATACTTACTATACTAAATATAATAATATATATATATATGCATACACAATGTATGTGTATATCGGGCCATGATTAAAGTTGGCGTTGTCGCCTTCTTAGTTCGTTGTTGTTGCCGACGTCAGCGTTCGCAGCCAACCTTCGTCTGCTCTGTGGCAGCAAACTAAAAGTATTTGGTTCAAGTGCCAAATGAAATATTGACTAAGCAACGTCGCAGCAGTCGCTGCGACAGACGCCACAACGTAAACTTTTAGCATATGGCGCGTGTATCTGCAACGCTGTATCTGTGTCTATCTCTGTGTGTGTGTGTGTGTGTGTGTGTGTGTGTATGTGTGCTTTGTGCTTGCGTCCATGGCTTGGCTATACACTAAGCACAAAAGTCTACAAGTTATTGGCTATCGGTTTTCCAAATACTACATGCGCTTAATTTGCTTATAGCTAAGAGAGTTTTATACGTAAAAATAAGTATCAAATACGAATTCCTATGAATACAAACTCCTATTTCTGTAACATATATTTTGATATCATTTTGTATTTTTATCCGGATATTAAAATGCCATGTTTGTTTGGCGTATTTTTTACTTATTTGATTTGTATTAGAAAATCAAATATTTGTTATTTTAAGCATGTTTTTCACTGGCCATATTTGACAAAGTGATTCGAAATACAATTTGCATGGGAATATTAAAAAAATACTTTTGTTATTTATCTTCAGCATTTATGTATTTATTTATTTCTGTGTAGAAGAAGCACCTGCCAGCTTTCTATATAATATGTATTCACATACATACCGATTATTATTATACTATTTGTTTATCTAAAGTTATACAAGTAATAATAATAATGTTAATAATAATTTGGCAACTACTTCTGTTTTCGTCTCCAAACTTGCTGATGTCGCATCTTTGTTGTTATTGTTGTTTGTGTTGCTAGTGTTGTTGCTAACGACGACTACACAAAAAGCAGACATGCCCGACCTGGCCCTGTATGCTCCTCACTTCCCACTTCCCACTCTTCACTCTTTAATCTCTACTCTTTCTCTCCATGTCTCTCGTCGGCTCTCTTGATGTCTCTTTGGCGACCTCGGCGTCTGCGTTTTTTCTAATAATAAATTGCCAAAGAATTTATGTATTCGTATGTTTGGCGCTGGGCGCTGCACCATCACCAAAAAAAAACAACAATAACAACAACAAAAACAACATCATCAGCAGCAGCATTAGCCGCAACAAAAAAATCAACAACAATTTGTATATACTTGTTGTAGTTGTTTTTGTAGGATTTTTATTTAGTATACTTTTCCTATTTAGTTTCGTCTCATTTTCTTGATTCTTGCGGCATCTCTTGAAGGTGTCACACAAATTTAATTTTTTTCACTTTCCCTTTTCGCTCACCCATTATCCCTTTATCTCCCGCCTTCCATCCTAGTCCACAGTCCCCAGTCCCCAGTCCCCTGGCGCTCTTGAAAACCACTTAAGATCTCAGCGTCTTTCAATTTCAACGATGACACAAACTCGCCACTGTTGCTGCTCTTGCTGACTGGCAATATGGATTTTAATATATATATATATATATATATATATTTTATATATATATTTGCATATATGTGTGTGTATGCATATGTATCTATGCGATTGCGTTTTCTTTAGCTGCGTCAGTGTTGCACACAAGCATATTGTATGTTGTCAAGGTTGCATACAGTGCCTACCAATATGCGAACACATCCACGCACTTGTCGTAGGTCAATCAGTGGGCCGGCCGATTATTGTTAAAATAGTTACTTAATATTTGTATATACATTTTGTCATATGCATACACTCGATACAGAAACCAACCTGAAAATTATCTTGTTTGTTTTTATTTTTTTCGATATACAAATATTTCTTAAAATTAAAAATTATTGTTTTCTATTTTCCACAAATATATAGTTTAATGCGAGAAACTATAAATAATAAAAATATGTTCAAATTCACATTTAAAATAAAAGATATCCTGGAAATTATCAATATTTTATGTCTGAATTTGGCATGCAAAAAAAAAATGATTTTATATAAAAAAAAATGTTTTGGAAATATATTTTCTGAAAGGTACGTGATTTTCTAAAATTCAGTCTGATTTATTTCTTCTTGTTGTACTCAGTATGTAATTGTATATAGTATATATACACAACACATATCGGTTTGGACACAGATTTTTCACAATAATTGTAGAACCAGGATCGAATTTTGATGATTGATTGTTAAATTGAATTTAAGTTGCATTTGTTTCTATGAGTTTTTTTTTTTGCACAAATTCGATATTAGTTTTTCTCGTTTTCTAAAGTTTTAAATGAATTCATTTGTGAGATTGCCAAAGTAAATGTTCTAAGAAATTATTATTAAAGTAAAAGCAATAAAACAAATAAAAATAAAGGTTTTGAAATCGGGAAAAATTACACCATGAGTGCACCCAATCTGGTTGCAAACTTCAGTTGGAAATGGACTGAAATAAACTGCCCGAAAAGTTTGCTGAACGTTTTTCAATTGCTCCACAAACTATTTTACTTGTGAGCAACTTTTACTTGCAAATGGCGCAAACTTTTAACGGTAACTGTATGCCAGCGTTAAGTGCGAAATGAAGATGAAAATGCGAAATGTGCGTGTGTGTGTGTGTGTGTGTGTGTGTTTGTGGGTGTGTTCGTGTGAAAAAGTGTGCGACACATTAATTAATAATGGGAATATGTAACTGTACCTGTGCTGTGCTGCGTCTCTTGTTGCCAACGTTGCCAGATCGTTAGAGTGCACAGCAAAACCATTACGAATCCCCGTCGCCTCCCCCTTTACCTGTCCCAGCCGCTGCCCAACACATCCGTTAAGGCCCTTTAACATATTAATGTGTGCGTTTATCAGTGTGTGTGTGGGTGTGTGTGTGTCTGTGCATTTGTTTGTGTGCTTCATTTAAAGTTTAGTTGCAATTTCGAATTTTTCGAGTGTAATTAAAAATTCAGCGCACAATCTGCGAAATGAGCCAAAAATATGGCAGCCACAGGGACTCATTTCATTTTTATTTTCCAGCCATTTTTGCGCTTATTAGTTTCCTTTATATTATTTAGATATACATAGACTTAAATATATATATATAGATATGGATTCGCTTTGTTAAATTATTATTAAAATCATTGCTAATCTGAATGTGCTTCCGTAACGGAAAATGAAATCATAAACCACATACATAACACAGTTAAAAGTGTTTTAGTTATTATTGCTAAAAAAGAAAGCATTGTGATTATTTAGTTGGCAGACCATAAATCAATTAAGTGCAATTAGTTTGAGCTAAATGGAACACCAATATTAATTAAATAAGTAAGATTACTCTAGTCTAAAGAGCTCAACTGGGAAATACCCTGAAGCAAACTGATTGTTACATTAAATCGATTAACACACAGGCTTGCTTGTTGTGAATTTGCAGGACTTTAAGTTTCACAAGTTCGACTTTATGTGATCTTAGATTAAACATTCCGCTTAATAAATTCTAAATGTGCAAGCACAAAGTGAGACTAAGTACAAATTAAATGCGGTTTTATGTGTTGTTGCTATTGTTTGTGGTACATACAGGTGAAATTAATATATTCATTGTCATAATATATATAAATAAAGAACACCAACAACAACTCATTGTGAGTGAGATCAAGCTGTAATAAATTTTAATAACAACATATAAATATATATAAAAATAATTGAAAAGCAAAGCACGCGGCAACATTGAGGCCAACATGGCGCATGATTAACGCCACTTGTTAAGCGCATTGATTAACGGTAAGTGTCATAATTCATTCATCAATTATAATTAATAGTAAATACTTGTGTGTGCCACACCGCACACATTAGCACTTTCCCTATATAAGAATTACCAATTCTAAAGACAACAACAATTAAATAAAAAAAAAAAAATTTTTTTTTTCGTTTTACCACAAATGCAATTATTATAAATTAAAATATCAAAAGCCCAGTTGGAAAATAAAACAATGTCAGCTGGGAGGTGCATATGTATATATATATATATATATATATATATATATATATATGTATATATGTATGTATATATGTATGTATTATCAACATTGCTGTAGGCAAATACGAATTTAGCTGATAGCTCTTAGATGCAATTTTGAATTTGCAATTACATTGAAAACTATCCAAATTTAATGGCTGTGCCAAATAAGACAAGCCTGGCTTACCCCAAAGGGAGTTACTAAAGCATACTAACATAACATATACAAATATATATGTAATATATATATATATATATATATATGTATGTATGAAAATATATATCTATAAATGCACAATCAAATTTAAGCTGCGGCATATTTTGTGATGTTTTTTTGGCTGGCGCTTTTTACAATTGAAAAATTGCACGAACAAAAGAGTTCTTTATATAAATGAAAATTAATTGGAGCCAATCAATTTGCTGTTTGGATTTCACACAGCCAATGCAAAATATAACAATGCACAATATGCGAAATGTTATCTAAAAGAGATAATGGTCATATGATAAGTACGCATGTATGTTGGCACTTGAACAATCCGTATTCACCGTTGAAAAACAATAGATTGAATTTACAATTTTTTTTTTTAAATTAATTTGAATACACAATTGAAAAGAGCGTGCTTTATAACTCAAAGGTAATTAGGTAATTAAAACAAGAGATTTGTTTGTTGGGTTCTATCTATGATATATACAGTATCTGCTTATAAGTGTGTGTGTGTGTGTATTTGTATGTGTATGTGTATGTGTGTACAGAGTTTGCACTCAAAGCTAGCTTCGGATGTCTGTTATGAATTTCATAACGACAACCCAGCCACAATCGAGTGGCGAACTCTCTTAACTGACTGCTGAAGTTGTTACTGTTTTGGTAATGGCAAAAGTGGGCCAACAATAGGCACTGGCACTGGAGGAAACTAACGGCAACGCCAGTGGTAAAGTCAAATGCCCCTGATGAAATATGATAGAAGTCAGCGCGAGGCGCATTGCTTTTGATTTGTGTTTCTGACCCACAAAAAATTTGTAAAATGCCGTAAACAAGCGAAGCGAAGCACAGCGCTGCCAAAACAGTAACAAAACCAAACAAGTAAGAATGCTGTACGCTAGTTGGCTCGACTACGATATACCCAGAACCCCAGAACCCAGAACTCAGCTGTTAAATATATTCTAGTGTTATTGCCGCATTTCCCTACAAAAAGTTTTGCACACTCAAATGTAAGCGGTGTGCAAGTACTTCTAGTTTTTATGGCCGGCACAGGCACTGACGAGTAAAAAAAACTAAGGCAGCGCATATATGAATATCACTGACAACCTCGTGCATATACCTGCATACATAAATACACGCAATCGGAACGTTGCAGAACACACACACACACACACACACACTTCGAGTACAACCCCTTTTCTTACATAGAGAAAATGCTTGCTCCAAGATCGATATGAAAGTGCTTTTTGGGACTATGTAACTTGCAACCTTTATGTTATACGTTCAGTTGAACAATAATATAATAATAATTATTAAAAGGCTGTGCCTTTAAACCTGTGACCATTATTGTTATCGATAATTATCGATTTTTGTAAGCAGAGGCAACTATCAATATAGTAAAAATATGCTTGACATGCGAGTAAAAGAACTTAATCTGATATCCGTGTGTGCATACAGACGGACATCGCTATATCGACTCGGCTCTTAATCCTAATCAGATGCCTGTTACATACATTTGCATAAAACACTTATACCCCTTTTAATAGTTTTTAATGGCATAACAAAAAATCGACAGGCAGACGCAAAAATGTTAACGTGTTGGCGGAAATACGAAAATACTGAAATTTGATAACGCTTGCTGCTCTTTGGATTTGCTGAATGTTAACAGTTGTCAGAGAACTGATAGCATTGAATGCACAAATCACACATGTAGCTGCTTCACTGTGCCACAGCTTCAACAATAACAACATAATAATGCCACAAGCAACAACAGTTCAGTTTTGACGTCCAAAAATCTCTATAGCCTACTTTTGAGACCATGCAACGTGATCAGATATCAGCAGCCCTTCAGCTGTCGCTCCGTGGCAGTCAAAGTTATAGTTGCACACTTGCGGCCATTGGCCTAAAGTGTTGACAAATTTATTGCCTTGTTTTGCAATTGCCATTTGCTGACTGATTGAAAGTCCTAGACAGTTTTAAAGTTATCCGCCCATCAAATAGATGGCAATTTATTACCGAATGACAAAAAACCAAACCCCGTCCGTTGAGTAGCCGAACCAGTTTATGGATAGCCCGACGCTTCTGGCCGTCAGACAGCTTAATCTTCAGCTTAGACCAGGATTTCCATTAACAAAACGACATTAATAGTCACAATTTATCATCATCTAGCCAAAACACTAAGCTATTTCAAGTTGTATTCAGACATTGTTTCACAGCATGCATTTTACTTGGACAAACTCAAAATAATGAAAACTAAAACGCAAAACATTTACTCTGAATTTCAGCTAATGAGGGCAATGCATAAATTAGACAATTGTTCTTTACAAAAGGCTGATTTGGGCATTTCATCTTCAGTTGGTCACCTGGGAACGATTTAGGCAAACATTTGGCTTGCGATCGATGTTGTCGTACAGGGTGGCTTTGTTGTGGTACAGGGCGGTGCAGTTATCTGACAGGGAGACTTGGTTGTGGTACAGGTTCTCTTCACTGTAGTACTGCATGGAGTTGCCTCAGACAATGCACTGTGGAAACTAGTTGAGTATCTCTGGTTTAGACATGTGTTTGGTGTAAAACTTATTTTTTCCTTTTGAATATTTTTTTTTTTTTTTTAAATATTATATATGATGAAAATTGTGAGTTTTTTTTTTGTTAACTAATCACCTCAATACATAACCAATTGTTCCATTTATATGAGTGATGTGCCTTTTTTTAATTTGATATTGAAATTAACTTTTAAAGGTTTTTTTCTAAAGAAAATGCTATTCGGTGTTCTCTGTATTTTTGTAATAACATAAAGAGAAAATCAAATACTTTCTGGCATTTTAAAGTAAGTTGTTCAGTTCTGTTAATATCCACTTTAGATTTCTAAAAAATTTATAATAATCTCCTTTAAATACTAAAGTACATGCCTGCAAATTTGTTTTTATTTTTATTTTTTTGGTATTTGGAATTTTATGCTGGTGTTTAATAAATGACGCATCGTTTGGCAAGCAGGCGGCGCAGAAATTGTTAGAGGAAAAAGATATCAGCTAAAAGGATTTTCACTTATTGATTGTCGAGTAGCCACCAGTTTGTGGCACTGGTGGCACTGCTGTTGGTTATTTAATAACTTGAGCTCGTTGAGCATGTTGATGGTATTGACATTTGGCTCCGGTCTTTTGGCATGCCGTATGCAGCCTGTAAAATAGTTGAAATTGCCTGTTAACAGATTTTGGGGCAACGTTTGGTCAAGAAAAAAGTTCGCTTTATGGTCTGCGCCAGGAATTGCCCGACCACTGGCCAAATGGACAAGTGACCATTGCGACAGGGGCAGGGAACAGGCTATGAGGGGTTTGCGAATGGGTTGAGAGCCGACAAGTAGCCAAGTGTCGACTATTTGGCAGCCGATAAAAATCCAGTACGCTGTAAAATGCCGATGCGCCTTAGGGGGCGTCACTTTGTGTCATAATTTATTTTTGGCGTCGCTGAATTGAAGTTGTTACCCGTTACGCTGGCACGTTTGAAACTGTATATAAATACATATATATATTTATATACATATATATATATATATATATATATATATATATATATATATATATGTTTGTATAGGGAAAACTGAACATAGCTCTCACCGTACAATAGTTTGGTAAACTTTTGTAATTAAATGCGGCTGCTGCAGCTGAGATTTATGCGAACACAAATATTTTTTTTTCTTTGCCACAGTCAAAACTAAAGTTACAATTCCCGCTGACAAAAAAGCGAAACAATGCAAAAATTATCCGACTTCAACTTTAGCGTTGCGCACATTAAATACTCTTGCTGACAGTTTCACGCCTCTTTTGATTTCCGTTGATTAAAAACTTTAAATTCTCAGACTGTGCCCTCAAGTGTTATTTTATTTAAAATATAAAACATTTCACAATATAAAGGATAAATTTGTGAAACTTATTTCACTTAAATGCGCAGCAATAATTTCATATATTGACTTTTGTCTACATTAAAGTTATTGGTTGATGTTTATTCAAATTTAACAATTTAATTTTACTTAATACTATACAAATTTTAGAACCACCAAGGTTTGGGATTTTTTGCAAGAGTATTAATAAGTTGGCGATTATGCTGGTTGCAAAAAAATTTACAGTTAGACATAAATGCTGACAATAAATTATTTATTTAAAGCGCAACAATAATACAATTTTACATTTGTTCAACTCATGCACACGAGACTGTGGCCAATGTATCATTTCTGTATATTTATATGCATTAATTATTTCGGTAATATTTTGTGAATAAATCGTATGGATTTGCTTTTGGTTTAGCGTTCGTTTCGGCTGTGTTGGGTTTCACATTTGACTGGGTTCATTCAGCTCGATTGTACGCGACTTAGCCATTCGACACGTGCCATTTGAGTTATTGTTGAATTACTCATACGCCGCGTGTGCCCGACAAATATCCACCAACTAATGGCAATCGACAATCGGCAATCGATGCAACTGCCATTTGCAGTACCTCGAACTGATTGGATTAAAGTTTGCAGTGTTAACGTATTTTATGGCAACTCTGTCAATAATATATCAGCATCATATATGTGTATCTCGATTTATGTTCACTCAATCAACTGAATTTCACACAACATAATTCGACTTGTTTCATGTTTTGTAATGGGTTATCATAATGAAATGCTTCTGTAGAAGATATTTGCAATTGTAATTGTTGCAGAGAGCTTTCAGAATTCTCTGAATTTTCGTGTCTAGAGAAACCAGCTAATCGAAATAGTGCGTTAAATTGTTTGTTTATCAAATACAAACAAGGACACGACTCAGTGCCAATTTCTTGTGTGCATACAAAAATTGAAATTAAATTAAGCATACTTGCAAACACACACACACACACACAGGCATATCTGTGTGTGTGTGTGTGTGTTTATTTGATTTAAGCATTGCTGTTGTGCGAGGGTTGTGTCAAAAAATTGTTATATGTAACACATTGTAAAAGTCATTAGTGAACTGACCGGAAATCTTGGAAAATTTGAACAGACACTAAAAGGATTCTTGCACAAACTTTACTTAACGCCATCACACACACACCCAAACACACACACACACACACGCACAGGCATGGCCACTGGAGCAGTCATGCATATACTTCAATTTTTCAACAAAATGAGTGCACATTTGACAAACACACCTTCAGTGTCACGCCAGGAAGAGCAAATCCCGACAGAGCCCAAGACATATGTACTCAGGAGCACCCAGGAGGCCTTCTGCGTGCAAGCATCCAATACACCCCTCTCCGCTCTCCCTCTCTCTAGCAATTACACATACACACACACATAGAGAGAATGATGTGCTGGTGCTTGCAGGTCTTTACATGTTTTTCTTTTTATCAAGTTCTGGCTTTCTGTGGAATATCTAGCAAAAAATATAAAACTTTGCTCAAATTTGTTTGCCGGCCCTCTTTTCTCAACCTCATCACCACTACTGCTGGGTGTAAGTGTGTGTGTGGGTGTGGGTGTGTGTGGGTGTGGGTGTGTGTGTGTGTGTGTTTTTGCAAACCTGATTGGCGTTTGTGTGTGTGGGCCTAATTCAAGCTCATATTTTACAAGTATAACAAAATCACTGCCTAGCTGACGCTGCTGGACAAACTTTGAGCACATGAGCCCTCTACTTTGCCACCAGAAAGGCTGAGTGGGAGCAAAACACGGGGGCACGGGGACAAGGGGAGTGCAGTAAGCAAATCTGTAAACAAGAAAGTGGACAGGAACATAGACAGGGACTGCTGAGCAGCTGGCAAACAAACGAGTTGGCTTAGCAAACCCAACAGCTTAAGAATTGTGCGATCACATAATGTAATGGGCCGTGGCGAGCAAAAAATAGACCTAAAAATAAAATAACAAAAGCTGTGTTCCAGCAATGGGAAGGTGACATTTCAAAGGGGTCTTTAACCCATAAAACTTCTGTCTCACAGCAGCTCCTCGTATTTCTTGGTATCTCTTGGTTAATAGTGTCCTAATTCAGTCTTAGTAATACATCAAAAAGAGATTTTTTCTACTTTAGCCCAAATGTATTAAGGCTACATATTTTTTTTTTTGTACTCAAAACATGTGAGTATCATGAAAATAATCATTAAAACTAAAAACAATACATGGGAAATGCCATCAGAATCGATGAAAATTATCATTAACAAATACTACTACAAATATAACAAAAAACTTGTTACAGCTCCGAACTCTGATTTTCAATCGATTTTCTTGTGGAATGGATACAAAATGTAGACAAGCAAAAACTCAACTATTTCGAAAACATTATTGAAAAAAGTTTGAAGTACTCCAGCGATTTAAATTGCTGAATAATTGCAGTTGCTCTTTTCCTTTGTTGTTTCTATTTTCTATTGCTGCTTTTTGTTTTGTGTTTTTTGTTTGCTGTTTCTGTTGTTGTTGCGAAAGCAGCTTTTACATTAGCCACATGCGATCCGTTGCACAGTGGCGCCTCAGACCGAAAAACGTCTTGAGAAATCCATTAAAAAGATAGAATGAGTGACTGCATTTGATAGAAAATTGTTTACAAATTCACATAGATTACAGATTTAAGTTTGGATGCTGCAGATTTTCAAAGTTGACCCTTATCAGTGATGCTGTTTTCATCAACTTCACTGAAAGGTACTCGGCTAAAAGATATTTTCTTCTATTTTGGTTTGTTATTAATATTATCAATGTTTAACGACGAGAAATTAAATTATTTATAATTAAATTCAATTTTTCAAGAAAAAACAATGAATAATTGTATCTTTAAGATATGTCAAACATTAAGGATTAAAAATCGATACAAGATATTTTAAACATGATTGTTAATTTAGGTTTTTAGAAGTCCAAATAAAACATATATGCCTGCTGTGGTTTTACAAAATCTGCAGTTAGTAAAGGAAAGGATGTTGAAAATTTTGTTCCTGTTCCTGTCCCGGTCTAACTTGGGAAATTGCCTGTAAAATCGGGCTATAAATTTGGCCATTATACTGATATGATATTAATAGCAGATATAATTTTTTGGCAAGGAAAACATCAAGAAAGACTACTGTGCGTCGTCTCCATCGTCGTTGTTGTTTTTTTTATGCAAACTTGGGCAGTTGTTTGCTTTAATTGCAGTCAATTGGCAGAGGCCCTACAATTTGTATGCTACAAAAAGATTAATTCATTTTATTTTATTCTATTTTCATTTGTCGTATTTATATGTTGCATTGCCAAAATGTGGAATTTTGTTTTCTTTGAAATATTTGCCTGCGCCCTGTACAATTGCAAATGTTGCAGCTAGAAAAGTTGCAACTGATGTGCGTGTGAAAAGTCCAAGCCCACGGAGTGGAGACAAGGAAGGGTAAAGAGTGGCAATGGGCAGCCAGACCAAATGCAACTGTTCAAGCCAGAAAGCCAACAAGAACAAGCACAAACGGCCATGTCAAGCAATTAAACGTTTTCAACAACACTCCATGGAGTGTATATATATAAATATATATATATAAATATATATATATAAATATATATATGTATGTGTGTATGTAGTAAAGAGCATTTTGGCATAGTGCACAACAATAAGAAGCCAACTGCAACACTTACCTACATAATAACCACTAAATTGTAAAATAATTAATGAATTTATTTTGTAGAAAATGTTGAACGAGGTGTTCACCTGGACTCAACAATGTTTTCACAAAAAAAAAAATAAAATATGCCGACAGATATATTTGAAATAAAACAGTTATCGTGTTGCTGAGAAATGGTGAATGACTCTTTTCAACAAATCTAAAGCATCCGCCTTCAGCATTTACAGTAACTTTTAAGCCAAGTATTTTTTTTGGGTATACAAAGGGCAAACTTACATGATTGTTTCTGTTTTTCTTGTTGTTTCTTTGGTTTCTTTTGGGCATTTTCAACTTTGTTCACACTTTTTCATTTTTGTATTGTCGTCAACTTTTCATTTTTGACCAAATTGAATTGTGAAGTGTATGGAAGGCCCTTTATCATAATAATATTTGCTAAAGTTGTTGCTGAACTGGCCAAACTAGAAAACGTGTATAAAGCACACAATTCAAGTTAAAATATTAAGAAGAAAAAAAAGTTATAAAATGCCACTAAATAGGCAAATGTACTGTCAACAATTTTGTCGAAACTTTTATAAAATTAAATTGCAATTTTGCCTGGTTTATCATTATACCGGTCCACAGAGTTTTCATTGATACAATTTGCTTCACTCTTCCCTAGGGTATAAGAGTATATTTTACATCTAAGAAATCAATAAGACTGCGTTCCTCCACATAAAAGAGTATAACTCACCAAAGTTGGTTGCTGTCTTGCCACGCAATGTTGGATGTTACCCTGGTATCGGCATATCTATTTAATTTGAAATTTATATTCCAACTCACAACTAAGGAAACAAACAGCAAAAATAAATGCTGTTTTCATTATAAAAATCAGATATGCTTAATGTTAACAAAAAAAAAAATTTAACAAATTTGTTTGATCGCAAAAGCGAAATAAGTTTATTTAGAAAGAGGTCGAAGAAAAAAGGATTTAATATAGTAAATGACATGATTTTTAATTTAATTAAGCTTTGCAATTTGCTACCTATTGAAATGTAAAATGAGTAATAAATTCATGAAAAAGTATTTACTAATTAGAATAAAGGATCAGAACCTCATTAAAAATATTATGGAACAGCATCAAAAATCGAGTGGAACTAGCCATATCCGGCTGTTTTTGGTTCATTGTTAAAAATGTTTATTTTATTTTATTGGTAGATTCCTTCGATTCGTGAATGTCGATACATATTTATTTCGGATAACCACAAGGCCCACATTTTGCATTTATAGATATTATGTTATATATTGTATTATATATTATATATTTATTTATATATTTATTATAGATATATTAGATTTTATGATTATTTTAACCTTATCAGATACCTTACTAATTCCGCTACTGACTCGATTACCTACTCTCGATAGTATATAGGACAATGGCAACAATGTTGGCCACTCACTCGACATTCATCCGACAATAATAATAAATATTAAATAACATTTATTTAAGCTTCTGTATTTAACAGAAGAATGCCATCAAATAAATATCAAAGGGACTCTTAAATTGTTTTCTGGGCACCTCTTAAGCCCAATGATATACTTAAATATTGCCCACACACTGCTCTCCCATATAAGTGTCAGATATAGAAGGTTAATGAAAAGCACACACACACAGTCAATACGTAAATCACCTTCAGATCGAGCCAGTAACATATTGATGGGTGTGCAAACAAATTGATAAATGCAACAAGAACAACAATAGATGGCGGATAATTTTAGTCTGTCTGCTGGACTGATGCCTGGAGGTGTCTGGAGGTGGCTGGAGGTGCCCGCTGCTTGCTACATGCTGCTTGCTACTTGCTGCTTGCTGGTGCTTGCTGGTGCTTGCTACCTGCTGCTTTGCCAAGCTCATCCAAATAGATTGTCCACTCATTCTGTTTCCTTGCCAAGCAATTGCAATAGCAAAAGTGCTGAATGTGCCTTCAGGTCGGCAGGTGGTGCCACAAATCGTTCTTCCACAATCGTTCTTCATTCCACACCCACTGTTTGCTCGTTTAATTCACAGCGCATACTCAGATAACCACTCATTCACCCACACCAACACACACACACACATACACACACACACACACATACTCACTGATTATCCAATGTGGTGCAACGCATTGATTGATATTCACATTTGGGCTAATTGAATGAACGCTGCCGATAGCCTGTTTAGTACTTTAGCCTGGCCATTTAGCATTGATGGCCTTTAAAATTGGATTCATTGTTTGATATTGCACAGCACGGCACATTTATTATTCCATATTTATTTATGCATATATAAAATCGCGGACAATGGGCAGATGCCGTTCATCCGCACATCCATTCAGTTCACATTGCAATTGCTTTCGCATACCCCTCCCCCCCTCCAAACTTCACCAAAAACCCTTCCTCATCAAACGAGACGTCGATAAAATTTCGAAAATTCATTGGATTTTTCAGCTGTCAGCATATGGGTGCATGATTTTCATTTTTGTAACCACGATTTTTGAAAGCGACATCAGAGAGAGAGAGAGAGAGAGAGAGTGATAATTAAATAATCTGAAACATGTTCGTCAATTCAAAGTGAAGGTCGAATTATGATTAAGTTTGTAAATCTGCAATTTTTAATTAGCTGCAAAGCATTGCATAAATGGAATAAATGGATGCATTGCTCAAGTGTGGGGTTTTAATCGGATGTCAGTTGATAACAATTAAGTAAGACAGCTCAAATTGCATTATATCCACTTATATCACGTTGAGTAAATGACACCTTTAAAGCTCTCAATTCAAGATTGATGGCAATCGAAGTAGAACTTTTATTTATTTTTTTATTACTATAGTCATTGAGGGGCAGTTTGCTTACCTGTTTTGTATATATCCCTGTCCATCTGTCTTTATCTCTTTTTGCCTCTCTCTCTCTCTCTCTCTCACTCTCTCTCTTTCTATCTTTTCGTTTATCTCTGCTTTACATGGTATGTCACCAAGTTATACTAGCTTAGTTGGAGCATAACGACTAAAACGACAAATGAATAAAAAATAAATGTGACTTTTACGTCAGACGACCAAATGTGACTGCTGTCATTGTGTCTCTCGCTTGATTGTGTGTTCATATGTATATGTGTATGTGTGTGAATATATGTGTGTGTGTGTGTGTGTGTGTGTGTGTGTGTATGTTGCCTGCAAATCCGATTATGTGAACAAAATGCGTTCCGTGCGCGAATTACAGTCGAGAGAAATAAAATGCAACATTATTCTTTTGCCATGCCGCTGGCCATTGACGATCCCCGCTGCCCCACTGTCCCCGCCGCACCACCAATATGTTGTTTGCTTCCCCCCCTGGTAAGCGCCTCATATAACCTGACAGACCGCAATGTAGACAGATCTAAAGTGAGTACCACAGAAACGTTGACAATGTGAATGGGAGGATTAGAAGAGTGTGGTATAATTTAAAAATAAGTGACAATTCTCTGGTTGCAATCTGTGTTCGACTATTGGATACTCTGCACAAGGGTGCATTGCTTTTCCTATTATTGTTTTATTTTTACAATTTTACAATTTAAATTGTTGTTAACTAACAAACAGATATACTTCATATTTTTTATGTCAGACGAGCGATTGTTAAACACGCTATTCGAAAAGTTGACAGAAAATTGCGAGTCATGTCAGCAATGTTTGCTAAATAGATTACTGTCACAACCAAAACATATCTTTATAAGCTCGCCGATTTTGATTTGTTAATGTAACAATAACAAATGCCGACCCCACAATCAAGATGGCTTTTAGCCACCACAGGCCAGAGTGTGTCGTTTGGACGGAACTTGAAGCCACACAAAAACGAGATACCAAAGTAAGAAATCACTTGCAACATGTATGCGTGGCAACCATTTAGACAAGCTAAAACGAGATTTAAAATGATCCAGCTTTTATTTATAATGACATCACAAATTAATCTTGCATAATGTACAGCGTGATGCATCCGCAGTGATGCCGCTAACAAAACAAGACCAGAGCAGCTTATCCTTTCATGAAGTGCTTGTACTTTACACACACACACACTCACACTCACACACACAACAGCACGCACACACACCTGATGAATTACACATTAGATACGAGTTCGGCGTGCAGGCGACAAATGTTGTAAATATTGTGTAAATAAAAATAAACTATATAGATATTTTTATATATATATATAAATGATTTGTAATTATACTAATAATTGAACTTAAACGCTGCAATGACAATTTCAGTTAACAGCTTATAAACTAAAAGCCAATTTTAACATTTTTTTATTTCATTCGATGAGTGTTTTGTCGCCTGGATGTGTTGTGTGATTTTTATTTATTTTTTTTTTATTTTTTTTTTTGGCCAAGACTAGAAGTCAGTTACATCCATCGCATGTTTATTTCGAATCCTTCTCGCAGCTTCATTTTGACTTCCATCTTCAATTTCAGAACCTTATCTGCGTTGCCATCATTTTGCTTAACTTTGTGTGTGCGTGTGTGTTGTTTGTGTGTGCGTGTGTGCTTGTGTGTGTTTGTGTGTGCGTGTGTTTTTGTGTGTGTTTGTGTGTGAATGTATGTGCTCATGAAAAATTACAACTTTCAGCATCAGGCGTATCGCCCAATAAATTCTACTCAGCACACACACTCACACTCAGTCACGGTTGGGTGGGGGGAGGGAGGGGTGAGCAAGTTTGAGACAGGCAGGTTAATTTTGATTCTCGTTGCGTGTAGGATAATTCATTGCTTATTATCTTTTTTACCCTTAAAATGGCTAAAAAAAAAAAAAAAAAAAAAAGTGGAAATGGTGTTGCGCAAAAGTACGTAGTAGACAGAAGGAAGTAAATAAGGTATATATATTCCTGATTGACATAAACAGAACTGTTTTTACATTTATTTTATACAATTTAAAATTTGCATTATTAATCTGCGAGTTGTACAATTATAATTGTAATTGTACAATTTAAAAGATATGCCTTAGTTGTAGTACTCACAGTAAATAACTCTAATTTTATGAACAGACTTGGACCTACGGTATTTCCTAGTCGACCTCTCTGTCCTCGAGGATATTTACTTGTTGGTGCTGCAATTTTAGAGACTGGATGGGGCTACCTTTTTTTTGTCGGACATGCTCAGTTGATAGCAAATGCTTTATTAATTTAGTGTGTGCCAGGGCAGTTACTGCACATATACATATATGTATATATACACAGATGAGAGCCCACACAACCAGTCACAGGCAATAACAGGAACGTGTTGGACACACAATCGAGCCTAATGATTTATGAACCAAACGCGCGCCTAGCCACAAGGACCCCAACCAGGGCTGGCAACTGGGCCCGGTCGTCTTTTGGCCCATGGCTGATGGCCAAATCCTTTTCCCACACACAAAAATATATATATATGTAGGTTTTTTTTTTTCTTTTGTATTTTGCGCTCTTAGACTGGGTGCGGTCTCAGCCGTCTTCCGACCTGACCAGGTCTATGATATATGGCAGTACAGTTTACTGGCTGCTTAAATGAATTTTCGCGCTACTTCCGCAGCCTCCTTTTTTGCGGGTGTGCTTTGCTTATGTCATTCCACACTGTTGACTCTGAACAAAAGTCAACTTGTGTGTGTGTGTGTGTGTGCTTGTGTGTGTGTGTGTGTGTGTGTATGGGGGTAGGTCATAGGTAGTCAAGGTGCCTAGTTTATGTGACAATTATGGGTCATTTGTAGTGGGTAAAATATTCATTTGTATCAACAGCCACAGTCACATAGACTTAACAACCACCCGCAAGTTTTGATAGGCTTGAAAGGGTCGATTTGTTTTGCTGCCTTCTCTAAATTGCATGCAGATTAATGGTTTTGTGGCTTTTGGGGCAAACTGTCACACAGTCACACAGCTTCCAAGGTGGCACATGCACTTTATGACCTGTCAATTGGATACTGGCAATTTATGCATGACCATACACATAATAATTGCATTAGCTACACTGTTGAGTTTGCTATATGGTTGGGTGGCTAATGGTTTGATTGATACCATTGCCAGTTTATCTATTCGAGCTTGCAACTGAATGTGGCATCACGCTGTGTACATTGATGAATGATCATTTTATTTGTGACAAGCGACTAACTCTGTATTCCGCCTATTTAAATTAAATTTAATTTATAATGCATATCACAAGCTGGCTAAACAATTCAGATTATTATGCCAAAAGCCAGGAACACAAACCGCACAATCCGCCAAAATTACCAAACTGACAAACAAGTAACAATATATATTTTATCTTCAGCATAACATATTATTGCATCAGACTGTTTGTTTTATGTAAAATATCGTAAATACCAAAATCACATTTATTAGCAGCGCTTGGCAACTGGAAACTAGATAAGTTAATAGAAAGTGTTGGTTAGAAAAGAGCCCAAATACTATAAATCATCGCAGAATATAGTAGACACAGGCAAAACCTGTCCTGTAGAATATAAAAAATTATTGATAGTCGAACTGATTATATTGTCAATTTACACGCATCTAAAAATTATTTCCCTTTAAGCAGAATTCTGAATAGTTTTAGTGACTATGTTCAATGTATTCAGCATCATCCACTCGAGTCTGAGGCGGAGACGTGCGCGAACCATTAATTTGCGGATTATAACTGACTGTAGAAAAGTATGTGAATAAGCTGCCGATAGATGACACAAGTGTGGCACTTCTGTTGCCACCTTGCACATTTTCCCCTAAGCGAAAAACTACTTTTCACGCCCAAAAGCACGCAATGAAAGCTGCAGCTGCCAATGCAGAGCGGGAAGAGCGGGAAGAGCGACAAAAGCCGGAAAGAGGAAAAGCGGGCAGAACTGCTGTGTCATTGTGTGTTTACCTACGGAGCAGAAAGCATGTTCACTTAGAAAAAAAACCATATTTGATACAGAGTTTAGAAATTCGACAAACTTTTTTTGAGGCCAAGAATAGAAAGTGAAAATCTCGCATTAACATAGAGTACAAATATTTCAAATATTTGGCAAACATCATTTTGAAATATTAGTTTATTTATGCGCAGCTGTTGAATAAGCTTATATAATAGAGTCGATTTTTTTTCTAAGTGCAGAGTGGCTGAGTGGCAGAGTGGCAGAGTGGGAGACGCAAGCAGCATACAGCAGATTATTGGCACAACTTCATATTTCAAAAGTTTTGCAAATGTCATGCAGGTGGTCGACTGGGCTACACTGTCCAAGAGGTGCACAGGTAACAGCTCAGTGGATGTGGATTTTATGGATGTTGAAATCATTTATTAAAGATAGGAAGTTACCGTTTGGGATCGAAGTTTCTGTTTGACATGCTTAAACTTGCACACACTTAACGCCAATGGGAATCGATTTCGATAGCACAAGTTTCTCAAAAGTTATCCTGGTCAAAGAGCGTGTGTGTCTGCTGGCTGTCATGTTGGGGGCAACTTCATTGTGTAGTGGCAAGGGCATCATTAGCCTGTAACTTTGCAATTTGAATGTCAAAAAAAAAGAACAAAAAAAACAACGTAGCTCTCCAAACGGAGATGTCGATTAGAAGCCAAAATGAATCTGATTACGAATGCTAGTCCGGATTTGGGTATGGATATATCTGTAATTGTTGATCCGTTTGCCTCACTCGCACTCTCATTTACTGAGTCGTCTGTTCTGGTTCTTTCTGCTATTTACTTAAGTTTCAACTTGGCTTTTCGCTCAAAAAGTGGCACCAGTTTAATTTTATCCCACTTACCACCACCACCACCTCCACCACCAGCACCACAACCACCGCCACCCCTTGCCTTCGCTTCGCATTCAGCAAACACAAAAAGTCGCTCGTTGGGGGATTTGTATCATTTCATGTTTTAAGTTTGCTTTAAGTAGCTTAAGAGGCGGCAGCAGAAAGTTGACTGCATGTAGTTAGTTTTTATGCACGGCACACGCAAACTTGGCCATCAGTTGATAAATGGGCAAAGGCTTTAAAGCGATGCCTACCCAACCACCAACCACCAACCACCTCCCCCCTTGGCCTCCTTAGCAGCAGTAGTGAGTCGTGAGTTGCTTTTAATGAAGCGTTGTGCGCGCCCAGCTTAAGTATTAGCTGGCTGCTGGAGCGAAGGCATTATATACAGCTATGTGTTGGTATACATATGTGCCTATATATATATATAAATACATTTGTGCTATATATATATATATATATACATAAACTTGTGCTTATTCCCGGTCACTGTACTGAAGTTTTGACTACCAACAATACCGGAAGTTGCCAAAACGTCAAGCAGAATTTTATTTGGTGTTGGTTTTTTGGGGCACTTTCAATTGACACGCCACTGTTAATGTTGTTATTGTTGGTGGTTTTATTGTTGTTGTTGTTGTTGTTATTATTGATATTGTTCCAGCCGAATTTAATTTAATTCAGCGATAACGCAAAACAAGCAACAGTAGAAAAGCAAAATCGCTGATGAAGTCAACCTCAGCCTTAAAGTATGTGGCGAAGTCAATCTCCAAGTCAGAACCACTGCGTATTCAGAACCAGAGCACTAAAGCCCCAAATTGACATTGACTTTGTTAAGACTTGGGCAGGAGCAGCAAATAATATGCAAAACATTAATAATATCCCAAATGAGATTGCCACGAAGCTAAAAGATTTAATGTGCAGCTAAATGGGATATTTGGATTGTAAGGCTGACTTTCGTTCTATAATATCATCACTAGAAATTGAAATTGTGAACCATTGTATTAAACTTCAAATTCTATATTTATACCGAAACCAATCAATAAATTGTAAAGTTATTTTGTTATTTCATTCTGCTTTAATTATAAAAAAAAAACCAAACAAAAAAGCAGAGACACAAAATAGCAGTCAATTATTTTGAATTTTCAACATTGTTCACAAAATTAGTTGGAGTCATTTGCGAATACTTCAAAGCCATTACAGCACGGTAAGAAGCATGCCACGTTGAATTATTTAACTTGCTGCAAATTCATTCAAAGAGATTCTTTCTCTGAGGATTAAGTTGGAATTGCAACCAAACCTCAGAATTTGACTTTCTGTTGTCTTGAATTTTTGGTTGGTTGCCCTAGTCCCGATGTCAAAACAGTCAAGGCAAATAAATTAAAGTGGATGCATCCATGTCCTCTCAACTAGTATGCCTCATCTGTATATATATGTATGTGTGTGTGTGTGTGTGTGTGTGTGGTCTCCTATGGACAAAGATGGAAATTGCTTTGATGGCGCCCCATTGCCAACCTTTAAATTTACAAATTAATTTCATGTAACAAGCAAATTCGTAAACAAGTCTTAATGTGCAGTAAAGCGTGTTCTCAGCACGAGAGGCGGCGGTGCGATGCCAATAGCTAAGACACCCAGAAATCCAGTCACCCAGTCACCCATCCAGCCATACACCCAACCACCCACCTTCTGTTCCACCCCGTCGAATAATGTAGGGCGCTAACCAGACACGAATTCAGCATTTATCTAGCGCCACCTAAACAGGGGGCAGCAACGGCGACACTGACGCAGGACGCAGGACGCAGGACGACGGGCGATGGGTGTTGAGTGTTGGGTGATGGGCGGCGGGCGACGAGCGACGGGCGACGGGTGATGGTCGACGGGCGAGGAATGAGCTAATTTGAGTGGCTCTTAAGAGCACAGTGGTTGGCAATCTACCATTTTACATGAACAACTTGGAGCCAAAAGCCATCGCCAGCTACAGCTACAGCTACAGCTCACCATCCGGGTCTGAGGATTAGCTGCTGGAATGGTAAACTGTGTTGATCGCTCAATGTAATAAACTCAACTGGTTGCTCGAAACCAACATAAAGCTGCCTGCCACAAAATTACGCACAATGTGACAACAATTTTCAGCTGATTTTAGTGCTAAGCTGCACTTGACTTTGTTGCGACTCTTAGAGAGAATGTGAGAGAATGCGAGAGAAACTATAGAACAATGAAAACCTCACATTTTTATTGTTTAAATTTACATTGTTTTTATTAATAATACCAAATATGCAGTTAAGTTTTGATTTGTTATTCATTACTTTCACTTCTCAGTTGTTTTTTATTTTTTAATAATTTATTTAATAATTATTTTTGAGTATTAATTTAATTATAGACATTTTAAGTTTGATTAACTGGCACTTAAGCAGTGGGTCAATAATCATACAAATTTAATTATGCGACTCGCTTCGATTCGTACCAACTCCGGCCTCAATGTATAATTAATGTCCGTCTTCTGGCCAACTGTCCCAGTGTTCGCCAGTGCCTCCTTCTGATGTTTTGATTAAGCTTGTTTTGTTTTGTTGCTGTTGCTGCTTTATGTAGATGCGAGAATATGAGCGGCAAAAGGCAGACACACAGAAGAGGAGTTTTGACAGCAGCTTTTCCATTGCCAGGACCATGTTCAAATTTGTTTCAATTCCATTTCATTCAGCGCACATGATTCGACACGTAAGCGGCATGAAGTCATGCGACGACCAAGTTGGGCGCATTTAATGGTGGGCGAGTCCTGCCTGGTTGCCAACTAGGACTGCTGTTAATATAGGAAAGGTTATTGAGATGAATATATAGAGCCAGGAAGATTCGACTTACAGATGATGGCGGCGATGCCGTTCCTGTGTCGCCTTTGTCGGCAACTTGATCAAATAAATCAAGTACACTAAAGGAAGTGATTTTCTGCTGATTCAGCATTTGGATATATATATATAGAAAATCATGCGTGGTCCTCGACTAACAATATAAGCGAGACAATGAATGCACATAAAAATAATAATTGGAAATGAAAACAATTTTCATAGCCAATGCGCAGTGAAATGGCATAAAAGCGAGGCTCCAGGTGTATATATAAACATATGTAATATATAATTTATATATTTATATGTATATGTTTTATGTCCTTTTGACCTTTTTTTTCGGTTATGTTGGTAGGCAATTATCGTGCCTTTCAAGCAAAATTGACTGCAGTAGTGATACGAAATAATCAAAAATGTTAAATGCCAGATGGCTTCTGGCTTCTCGCTGCTGGCTTCTGGCTGCTGGCAGAAGGCAAATGATGGAACACGACAATGACAATGTCAATGTCAGTGGCCAAAGGCAATGTCAGTCGAAATCAGTGATGCTCACATAATGCGCTTATCAGAGCGACGCACACGAAAAAGCGAAAGCAAAGGCGACATCCACTCTGCCCATTTCCGCCTGGCGACGAGTGCCTTTCGCATTGTTTGCATATGCATAAGATTCACGCGGCGTATGCGTAACGTTCTGCGAGAGTGCCACAAGAAAACAGCAGCCGTAACGCTTACAACAATTACCGAATGACTGCGGCTGCTATGACTATGTGACATCAACAGCAGCAGGAGCAGCAGCAGGAGCAGGAGCAGCAGGAGCTGAAACAATGCCTGTCGGCAATAAAAACGCAAGCGATAAAATGAATTTTTATGCCGCATTTTCGCAAATGCCTGCAGCATTGCGCCCATAAGTATGCTACCTTTTTTTTGTTGGCACTCCAACTGCTGCAGGCTTGTGTTGCAAGCATATTCGCTATGCTTAACTGTTTGTCACATATAGCTAAAGCATCTTTAAACTTATAATTAATATTTGCTGAGATTTCTAATTTTTTATATTTATTTATTTTTTTTACTTTCTTGCTTCTTGATAAAAAGATGTCACAATCAATAAAACTATTATGTTAAGTAAAATATGTATGCAATCTTTCAGTTATGTAACTGCAAAATATTTAATTTAACAAAATATAATCAAACACAATCAAACCAGAGCTGAGCTCATATTAACAAATGATCAGTTTTTAATGCAATAATTAAGGGTAATTTGTAGTCGTTGAGGCGAGCAGCTGCGAATATATTTATTCGTATTTTATTTTTGGATTATATTTTGTTTTTGCTTAGGTTTGCATTGGCTAACAGCGGCTAAAAATATGCCTCTTCTCGTCCAGAGCATTGCTCACTTATGCAGTCTGCAGTTTCAGTTTCAGTTTCAGTTTGTAGCCAGTGCACGTGCACACATAGTGTGTGTTAGTATGTGTGTTTGTGTTTGTGTTTGGGGAGGGGGAAGGAGGGAGACATGAGGGGTCAGCAGCCGCAGTCGTAGAGGTGGATGGAGACACATTTACACATGTAGTGCATAAAATGTTTATGAATTTCAGTTTATGGCGCGTAAAACACGCCAATAAATGTTTCCCGGCATTTAAATGCTTTTGCTTTGCCAGCTCTGGAACTCTTTCCATTTGGGCACACACCCGCAACACTCTTTGTTACTCAACTGCGCCAGTTGTGTGTCGCAATAATAAACAATCAGAAATGGCATAAAGAAGGTGTAAGTTGCTACGATGGCTACTGTGGCGCGTCTGCTGGTGCACACACACTCACACACTTACACTTACACATACAAGTTGCTCTGGGTGGGCGCATGAATATTTATGCATAACATTTCTTTGCTGCTTTGATGGCTACATTCTGCCCCTGCCACCTGCCACCTGCCACGTGCCTTAGTCTCAGCATCTTTCTCTGCACTGCTTTTTTTGTACTTGCTGATTTTGTGCTATTTCTTCCCTGGCTGCTGGTTGCAGGTTGCTCCGTGCTGGTTGCTCCATGCTGGATGAAAGTGAGTATGTTGCGCCAAGTGCGCTCTAATGCACTTTACGACACTTTATGGCAGTTGTGGTGTCGCCAGCGTTATAAAGAACATGCCAGTTGTGCTTGGGATAAACATAAGAAGGCCTTATGGCAAATTAATAGAACTATACTTGCAAATGTATAATGCATTTGTATTTGTATATTGATGTTGATGTTGATCGGAATAAATGTAAACTCTTTGTTTAAACACCACAGGTGTTTCAGCAATTTCAGCTTTTACTCAGCACAGACATGCTCTAGACAAGTTGATTTATTGCTCATTTTGTTCTTAAACATTTCAAATATATCATAAACTAATTGTATCTGACATATTTACTGTATAGATTGATTTTTATTCAGCACATGCCAATTACCTTTTTACATGTTAATATTCGTTATTATCTATTTTCTGGTAGGCAGTTTCCTGTTCCACAGAGATGTTTATAGATGTTTTCTCATATTCGTTTATAAAACTGAGTTTAGTGCTTACTATGCAAAGTGAATTCCATTCGAAGGATACACTCAAAAACAAAATAAATCACTTTAAAATTTAGTAAATGGTTATAAAATAATAACTCGATAATTGTTTAAGCTCATAGTAATGTTGAACAATTAAAATACTATTAAAATTCGTATGTTTGTTAATTAAAAGAGCACTTCCTGAAATGGGTTTCTGAGTGTAGAAACTGTGCATCGAATGTTGACGTTCGCTTGAACAAAAGTCGCTGCAAATTGGATAATTGAGTAAAATAGAAATTGAATTCGAATTAAATGTTATTACGCAGCTCAATTCTGAACCAGGTTACAAGTTTTTGGCTGCAGGTGCTTTAATCGAAACAATGTCAGTTTGTGCCATTTTACTTGTTATTTGGTGTCAGGTGATCATTCCGAAAGACAACAGAATCCGCCAGAGCAGCACCTGCCGTTTGACCCACATTGATGAGTTTGGTTTTAAAATGTGGCCAGTGGCGCTATAAAGCATGGCCCAATTGAATTGTTGTGCTCCGGCTAATAAAATTTTATGTGCGACTGTTATTAGGCTCTCTTTTTGATAAGGAGTAGTGCCCTGTGGGCTGGTGTCTGGGAAAACAATGGTTGAGCGACAACAACAGCAACGTATCAACAGTAACACCAATACACACACACACACACAGACACACAACACTAATAACAAAAAGACATTGTCATTCACCTAGGTACATACCTATATACATACCTATAGACCCTTTGGTAGTCGTTTGGCAGGCTTTACGATTTCATATCCGTACTCAAATCCGAATCCGCAAGCCATACACGAATCTGAATTAGAATTGAACCTCGAAAGCAACATTTACTTGTGTACTTTTTGGTTATCCCTTTTTTTTCCTTTTTGTTTTATTTTTAGGTCTTTGGCTTTTGAGTCGAAACTAATTTATTTCCTGTATTGATTTTGCATCCAGTCAAGTTGGCGTCCAAAATTTATGCATAACTTTCGTTGTCGTCGTCGTTCTTTTGATATCAGACACTTTGATTACACGCCTCAGCTGTGTGTGTGTGTATTAGTGTTTGTGTGTGTGTGTAAGTGTGAGCTTGTGTATTAGCTATGCTGCTAGTGTGAGAGGTGTGGGTGCATGTTTTCGCCATTTTTTCGCTTCACTTGCTTTGTGCGACGGCTCGTGGCATTAAGTACTCGCAAAAAGCCGTTGTTGCCCACAAGAATCTCGACAGTGCCAGACAACCAGGCGCACCATCCATTTGCTGGCTAACTGAAGCCAACACCACTGCGCCCAAGCTGACCGCGTTATTTCTCGAAAAGCTTTAAAGCCCAAATTGAAAAAAAAAAAAAAAAACACAGACAATTCCTCATTCTATTGAGTTCACATTGATGTCTGTAACTGAATGAATTTAGCTGTTAAAATACAAGTATTTCATTTAAAGCACTCCAAAATTACATTCTATAAAACAAAATAAAAATGTTTGCTCAACAACTTTATTATTTTACAGATTTTAATCTTCAAAACTTGATTATTCTGAAATTGAATAGGCAAATCTTGAACTTATTGTCAGCTTTTTATTAGCAGCTGCAACTAATTCAATTTATATTACAACCAACTAAAGTAAAGTAAAATTCAATTTCAACTTAGGCAAAACTAATATATTTTCGTATAATTTTTATCGTCACTATTGATTAAATATGTTGGCTCATAACATTTATATTTATGCGGAATTTTTATGATCCCGAATATTTACCAGAATTCGGTATTAATGCTGAATCCGAAATGTTTTTTTTTTATTTTTTTTTTTGTCAACATTTTATATAAAAAGTTATAAAAACATGTGAAACTTTAAAGGGAAAAAAAATACAATACAAAACGTATAACTTTTTTTTTAATAAAATGAAACTAACCAAAACTTCTCTTTTTCACATTTATTTATTTGTGCTTACAATTGCAGATACGGCTGTGAGGAGCGCCCCGGCTGAGCTGGTGCGGTTAGCTGTTGGCTATTGGCTGCTAGCTAATAGCACAGAGAGAGCAACAAAACTGCCGCCAGCAATCACAGTTAAGGAGCACAAAATGAGGAGCTTCTGCAGACGGTCAAGTGGAATTGTGCCGCAGCCTAGCTGCTGGCTATTAATGCTGCTAATTGTTGGTCAGACTGTTTATGGTAAGTGTGCTCTCTAACTACACACACACACACACACACACACAGATATACTCGATTGCTATCAGCATATGCATACATGTACATGTACATGTGATTAAACACACACACACACACACAGAAACAACAATTGAGATAAGTGACCCGACCAAGGCGGTTGGGTTAAAAGTGAATATATCGAATATAAAGCATTCCATTGCTGCTGCCCGCTTGACCTCATTAGCCGTTCATTTATCCCAGTTTCTTATGCAACCACACACACACACACACACACACACATACTTGCTCACATAGAAATGATTCGCAGTAAACTGGCAACATGATGATGGCATCTGTGGCACATGTCTATGGTTGATGTCTCCAATTGCCTTGGAATAAAATGCAAACATTTTGATACCCTAAATCCATTGAAAATGGGTACAATGAACCTGTGCAAGAAGAAGAAGGAATTATACATATATTCTTTATCAGAAACAAAATTCGAGGCCGCCTGTTTGTCCGTCTGTCTGTCTTTCTTACACAGATACACTTTATACCTTCATCAACTGTGGAAAGTTCATCCAGTTCGGTTAAAAATCACACACCTTGCTGTCTAAATTGTTATATCAGTTTTCGGAAACCAATGTTGGCTTAACCATAAATAAATAAAAGTGTTTGCAACTGTAACTTCAAATATATTTTACAATGTTTGTGAATGGAAAAATTGGTAGTAAAACTTAACTGTGTGAGCTGGAATTTAGGGTAACCACTAGTCGAGGTTTCTCGATTTTAGCATTCTGTCACACTTCTTGTTTGTATTTTTGTCTGGCATCCATAAAACTTCAACCCAATCTCTTTGGCGGCGCTCCAGTTTTGCCAAAAACCCAAAACGCCCTGCTACCCATAAATTCAATGGCGCACAAAAAAAAAAAAAAAAACTTCTGAAGCACGTAGACAAACACACAGATTTATAAATACATATAGAATATAGAATTAGTTTACTTGTTTTCTCGCTTGGCTGTAATTAATTGACTCGCATTTTCGCGTCAAACATAAAAACAACTCAAAACTTTTGCCAAACAATTTCTCTGTGCTTTCATGTGTGTGTGTGTGTGTATTTGTGTGTGTGTGTCAGTGTGTGTGTGTGCATGGACAAAATGGCAGACAGCTGCATACACTGCAGTCAAGGTCATGCGGCAAAGAACAACTTTTTCATTTTTCGTATTTGGCACGTTGCCAAATTTTTGTCTTATATTTAATCTAGGCTCTATACAAACACATTCACATAAACACATACAAAAAAAACATACACACACACACAAAAAGGCAACAACAGTAAACATGAAAAGATAGTTGAGAAAATAAATAAATGTTTTGTCCGTGATTCAAGTATTATTTGTGTAAATGTCATTCCGAGCAAAAAGTTCTTGCTTACATTTATAATAGATATTCATTAATATGATTTCCAAAACAATCAAAATACTACAAACCATTTGCAACATTTGTTTATGCAATAAATATTCACATGCATTTTAACTGATTGCAATTAAAATAAAACTGGAGTCAATTTTTGATATTTAATATGTTGTGGTAAAAGTTCAGTTTGCCTTTGGTTTTGGTTGTCAATGAATTGAAAGAAACGGATTCGTCAAAAGTCCAAAAACTACAATAGGCAATTTCAAAATAAACTATGACTGTATTTCATTATATTATTTATTTGTTTACATTACAATTTCAAAAGGCATTTGTGAATTTTTGTGCTATGGTGTTAAGAAATATTTGCGAAATTGAAAACCAACAACCTTTTTTGTTATTTGAAATCGAATATGCAAAATTCTTCATGAGTCATGAAATAAAGGCAAAGAGGACAACCAACCCGATGCCATAAGAGGCTTAAGGGGAAAAAGCCATAATGTTAACAATGCACCAAGTAAATATAGCATCACTCACCGTGGTAGCCATAACAATTAGGTCCCCTCTGTCCCCTCTGTCCCCTCTGCCCGCTCAGGCCGGTTGGGCGAGCCACAGATTTGTGGGGCTAACGGCTTCAGATTAAGTTCCAATTTTTGGGCTACACAATAACAGCTGTCGGCTGCTTCCGGGTTGCATTTATGTCGGATAAACAGTTTATCATTAAATCTGAAAATTAATATATGCCACAAGAGCGAACAAAACCCAACAGCCCGCAGCAAGAAGCCTCAAATATTGTTAAAGCATGTCTCGGACATCATTCACATTCACGAAAACACACACACACACACACACACACACACACGCAGTCGTGAGTATGCAGTATCCTGGTCACCACTTGTATGGAAAGCATGCCAAAAGTATGCACAACATATTTTATTGTTATTCTCAACTGATTACGGGGTATATCGAATTCGTTGATCTTAGCCTTGCTTTGTTTGCATATTTTTTGGGATTTATTTTGGCTTTCCGCTTCACCAATAATTTCGACACGAAGAACTGGGAACAAATGGACAAAATAAAATTCATTCCATGATCAAGAAAGCAATGTAATCTGAACGAAAGTAAGAAATAAAAATGTGAGGCAGCCGTTGTGCCACACGTGTCATGTTGGCCGGCAGCGATGCGGAAATGGGGCATCTTACTTAAATTGAATATGCGAGAAACTTATGAAAAGGCGTCCTTCTCATTAAATGATTTTAAATATATATGCATAAGCCACATGCTAACAAATTCTGTAAGAAATGTATATGTGAATTTTCAACAGTTTAATCAAATTGCATTGCATAATAATCAGTTGAATTTTCCCAGTGCAAAAAATCTATTCGACAGCCCATTTTTTGCATCTGGGTGAGGAGTTGGAGTTGGGATCGATTTAACGACATGCTCCCCATAGATATATTTGTTGGCTGTAGCTATTTATTTGAAATTAGAAACAAACAAGTACTCTGCAACAAATTCCCAGGGCATTAATTAAGCCATTTCGATTATCTGCTGAGCTTTTGAATTGTGTTCTGTTTTGGCAAAATAAACAATTAATCAACAGATTGACTTTGAATGAGCGTAGTTTATTATTGAAGTATTTTACGTATTGAATTCTATAAATCTAAATATAAGAATGGCCGTCAATTTTTCACAATTCATTCAAAATGTCTGATTTCAGGAATATGCACAAAATTGTATGGACCTGACTCTAAACTTTGAGTAACCATTGAGCGGCCATTGAGCAAATGAAAATGGTTGTATAAGGAAGTTTTCCGACTTCCATAAAAATGATTACACCTAATTAGTAACATCAACTGAAAGTTTAAAGTATTTATCATAAAATACAATAATACAAAAGCTACAGTGTAATTCTTAAGCAAAGACGAACGATTATCGCGCCAACCTGCCAACATCCATCTTTCAATATATATTGTACTATAAATATATTTAAATTATCAAAACAGTCTTAATTACGCCAAGTAAAGTGATATTGTAAGTTTGATTAAATGAGTATAATAAAAATGCTTTTACATTAGCTATTCAACTAAACTTGGATATCTAACAAGGATGATGTCGCTCTGAGTAAGACAATTGAAGTTGTTGAATGTAGTTTTTTAATCGAATCTTAACAAATTACAATGTTTGTTGAATAATAAATAAAGGGAGTGCCATTTAAAGATAGACATTTTGAGATGCATTAACTCTCACATGTTAAATGGGGTTTGCTATTCAGTCGATTAATGGCCAAAAATGTTGTCAAGTAGAGTATTCAATTATTTTATCTGTCGATTATTTCACAATTTCTTCACTTTGCTTAAATTATTGATGGCACTTTAGTTTAGAGCGATTCTCACTCCAACACATTTAATTGGCTGTTAATTTAATGAAAGCTTAAAATGTTCAGAGGACGGGTGTGGATGAGTGGAAAAGTGGCAGTTAATGTTAAGTACATTTGGAACTTGAAGCTGTGTTTTATACCTCTTTTACGGCTCGTCGCATTTTCCATTTTTGCTCCAAATGTGAGCTGACCCAATTGTGAAGGGATGCATGGGCATTGCTCATGGGGATTCATATCTGTGCCTCGATCCGCTGACACTGCCCCTGTCTCCCTGTCTCTCGTGCAACAGCAGCTTGCACAACTTTAACGAATTGGCACTTTATTTAACACTAGCTAATTTGTGTTTTTATTTTTTTTTATTTTTCACAAATGTTTTTCCAGCATTTTCTGCATCTTAGCTGTTGGCCATTTGACTTGAGTGCCATCCATGACTGCAGCAACATTTTAGTTTTTCTTGTTTTTGTTGTTATTATTATTATTATTGATGCTACTGCTTGTAGTTTTTCAGTTTTTTTAATTGATACTGTGCTCGGAGTTTTTGCTGCTGTGACTTGACACTGATTTCAATTATAAATTGTTTTTCCTCTTTCGCTGGTTTTTGTTCTCATCCTCTTTCGCGTTCTCAACGTTTTTCCTTTTTTTTTCCCCGTTCGCATCTATTCCTGTTTACTCTATTTCCCATATATATACCTTGCAGGCAACAGCGGTATCAAATGGGGTATATAGGCATATAGAGCACATATATGGCGCAAATTATAACTGATTTCTAAAATTAAATAATTATATATGTCGATTTTTAAAACCTAGTAGTGAAGAGAGCAAACTTTAATTATTTAAGAAATGATTTTTTCATTTCTACTTTTTTTGAATTATTTTCTATTATCAACAAGTAGATTTCTGAGATATAAGAAAAAAAAAAGTTTCCTATTTGACAAAATTTTTTACCAATTTCTTATTTGTCGATTTTTTCTCAATTTATAAAGCAACATTTCATAGATTAAAAACAAGTCTTGTGCATGCATTGGTATTAATAATTTAATAAAAATATTTAATACATAATATTTAGTATATATAAATTTACTCTGGTTGCAGGGTATATCTGCGTATGGTGCTCTCTTACCTCATATTTATCTCCTAGCTCTATCCATGGCCCCGGTGCGTTTTTGTGATTGCTTTCTCAATTGGCGCGCTGGAAGCGCTGCTGGCTATCGCGTTTAATCTAAGTTGGCAACAATGTTTCTACTCCACGACCTGATCCTCTATCCCCAATCCCGCTGCTTGTCCCCATGCCCATTGACATTGTAAAGCGGGCAGGATGTGCGCCATTCTCTGTATTTATCTATTTGTGATTTTTAAAAGTTTTGTTGTTCTTTTACTCTTGTTTAGCTTTCCTGCTATTGTTTTCGCTGGTAACTCCAGCAGCTATTATTCTTAGCTAACATTTTATTTATCAATCCTTCACTTATGCTCTTATTTTTGTAACTATGGACAGCTTCATAGATTGGCGCATAAGCATTGTTAAGTGTACTGTGCATTTTCTGACATTTTATCGGTAATTGCAATAAATCAGCAAATAAACAAAAACCTCTTCGTTAACTGTCATTTCATTTACCCTATTAATCAACTAAATATTACTCTGGTTACACTTGAGCATTTATATTATATTCATTTTTGCTTCATAATAATGAACTTTAAATGCAGATGGAGTGAAAGAGCTTAGAGCACTAAAAGTTACATTTAAGTTTGGTCTTAGTTTAAATAATTTGATTGTTTGCTTGAACTACCAAGCTAGCTAATAGTCATATAGTAATCATATTGTCAGAAATATCTATTGCACTAATTAAAATCCACTTGATATTCAATTTCAAAGACCAGGCGAGTTTACCTATTCTGTGCATGCCTGATGCATTTCTTGGCTGCTGCCTCTTGAAACCCAATGCAAAGGCGGCAGCAACAACAGCTCGTAAAACGTAGCCAATTGTAATTAAATTTGATACTCAGACTGTTGACATACACATCTTAATTTTGGTCATTGTTATGTGTTCGTGTTCGATGCAACAAACATGTACGCATCGTGGCAACGGAGAGTTGCATTGAGCTTGGGGTGAATAAATTTCATGTCATGGTTAAAAAGTTCCATTTGACTGTTTTTATGTGTTTTACGCTGCTGCTGCTGCTGCTATTTCTCTCTCTCTCTCTCTCTCACACACACACTCTCTCTCACTCTATCTCTGTTGCTCTATTGCAGTGCAGTTGAGTGCGCTGATTTCCTGAAGAGGGAGTGCGTTTTTTTCCCCTTGCCGGACACTGATTTAATTTTGAAATCTTTTTACGCTTTCACGCAAATTAAAACGGCAGCAGCAGCAGCAGCAGCAGTGGCAGTGGCAGTGGCATGGCTGTGTGACCGTTAGTATATGCCACGACACCCGTGTTCCGCCATCTGTCGAACTTGGTCGCAGTTGGGGTTAATAGATCATCATCGTCGCTGTCGACATCATTGTTGTTGTCTTTTTTGCCAGACACACCCTACACACTATAAAGTGCTTTCCCTTTGACTTTGCCACAACCCCGCCTTCAAATTGGTTGGCGCAATTCAATTGTTGGGCATTTCACTTCAATTTAACAATTTGGAAATTGTTGGTGGCAGCGCATGCGGAGTCCATATTAATACAGCTGCCATTGCCACGACAACAGCAAATTATTGTATAGCATGACTCAGCCTCTGTAGCAGTCATTTACTCAGTCTGTCAATCAGTCAATCAGTCAATTCGCTACGCTTAACTTGACTTGTCGACTTCCCGTCTCGCAACCGTTGCATGCAACTTTGCCTGCAAATAATACCAGCACATTTATATAGTTTCGATACATTGTCTATCCAAAATTTAGCGAATAAATGAAGAATAGATAAACTTCATAATTCCAGCAATTTTCTTGTTACTAACTCAATTGAAAATCAATTATTAACTTTTGAAGCTAGAACTAGAACTGAGCAAAAAAAAAAACAACTCAAGTCAAATCATCATATCATTTCCAATGTTAAATTTAATATGTTGTCAAAGGAAATCACTTTAAGCATGCTTTGAGCATGAATAGTATTACTCAATAAAAAAATATATACTACTTATACAATTTACATGCATCGATGTCAACATAAATCAACTCAAATCCAATTGGGAAACACATAAGAGGATTGTGTTTGCCGCACCAGTTCTAATCTCTGATTAAGTCTTAGTCCTATTTGATTTCATATTATAATAAATTGAATTCATTTTGCCCGAAAAACAAAACTTGGCCATGATTGATTTGAACCAGAAAGCTTCACATATTGTAAAATATATAAGCAAGACCTATCAGAGTTAATTTATAACCGATTTCGACATATTACTATATATTTTTTTTTCAATTTCAACAAATTTGAATTTAATAAAAAACAAATTTTGCTTTTCGACAGAGTTTTTAACAAATTTGATTTTAATTAAATGGAAGTTTTAAAAAACTTTCTATTATAAATCGTCGTTAAATTTAATGGAAATTAAGTTAATATAGTTAGAATATTATTTCTTAAAGACATTTAAGCAGCTGAAACAAAATTAATTCTTTGTACTACACTAGTTTCCTGCTAAAATATTATGGACATATTTGAGTGAAACGAGCGAAGTTGAAATTTAACACTCAGATTGAAAATATTTCAGATTTTAAAATAACTCGTTTTGCGCTCCCAACAATTTGTATTCCCAAATTGTGTGTGTGACATTTGGCAATATCTTATGACCGACGAAATATATAAAAGTATAATAAAACAGATTTTATTTATATGCTGCAGAAGAGCAAATTGAAATTCTGAAACACGAGCAAAATCTCTGTCGCGCTGTGCCAAGCTGCTTCAACACATCCATATTCACATCACATTCATATTTTGTCTTGTTTGCCAAAACTGGCAAACTTTGGAAATGCATTTGTCTGCCGCACTTGCACTCGAACTATCTATGTATCTATGTATGTATCTGTGTACAGTTATTGTTGTGCTTGGCCCATTATATTAAAGATGATGTCGTTGGGCGCTGCAAGCACTTCTTGGATGATGATGATCAGACGGAGGATGGCGATGATGTTGTTGAAGTTTCTCTGAAGGATGTGCCTGCCACTTAAAAATAATGGCACGTCAGCCGTGAAAACTTGCAACAAACTCATATCGCTACATCTTCATATGCACCTTTGACGTGCGCACGAGGGTAGCTCAGTAAATTCAGTAAACTGACTATGACATTGAAATTTGCAATTCCGTTTAAATGAACACAAACTCTGTGGGACAACCCCCGCTGACATATTTATAATTATTATTATGTGCAATTGCCTTCATATGCTGCAATTTTAAATTTATGAAATATCTAATGCGAACATCAAGAACAATAATTAATTTCACACATGTTTCTGCTTATCAACTCCCACATATAAATATATATTTTCATATACACCTGTAAAGCATTTGAGAAACGCCATTTTAAAGTTAATTACGACGCTGTTGCAAACAGAGTGCAAAATGTTGCACATTAGTAAAATTATTCCTGAAAATCCTTTGAATCTGACAGCTCGACCTAATTTTACTTAAAGTTATTTCTAAACTTTTCAGAACTTCTCATACCCCGATAGCATCAGACTTTAGAACTTCATCTCACTTATTTTGAATTAATTAATTACACTCGCGGATAAGCGCCAAAGCTTAATTCCAGAAATTTTGAAATTGCCAAAAGAAATTTAATTTTCATAGTGGTGTTCTTTGTAATTGTATTTTCAATTCTTACTATGAAATATATTTCGATAAAGATTGAAAGCAAGAATTTCTAATTTAAAAACCTATATTTTCAAATAAAAAAAACTGTTATCAAAAGATTTTCTAAGCACAAAAGTATGAAGAACGTGTTACAAATGGAAAAAAAGAAAGCTACCTCAGTGATATAAAAATACTACAAATCAATCATTAATACAATTTTGTCATATTTAAATGATTTATGAGACCAACCTGCAATCTGGAGGGAGCAATGTCCAGGCTATGGTTCACATTCCACATTCTACAGTCGGCCGCAAACCGTATTTTATCCCAATATATAAACGTGTAAATTAAATGTGGTTTTGATTGGGTTTGTCATAAAAGTAGCTGCAAAATCAATCAATTTGCGCGACATCGGAAATGTTTTGCATTCTTGGCTCTGGTTGCATAGTTTTACATTTCCACAATTCGTTCTTTATATCTTCCCCCGCTCTCTCTCTCTCTCTCTCTCTCTCTTTCTCTTTCTCTTCTATGCGTTTCTTAAACCAAATTTTGGATGATTATTGAAGTCAAAGTGTCTGATAAAAAAAACACTAGGCAATACAAAGGCGCCGCTGAAAGCTTTTAGCCCAATAAAAATTCGGAAATCAATTGATCCACTTCACATCTTATAAGCGGCTTAAATGCTTAATGGCTTTCTGCCATCCTTCAGAGTGCAGCCACGTATTGTACCAGTATTAACGCATTATGCATTAACGTATAATTTATTCAAAGGAATTCCCATTCAAATGCTTTCAGACAGAGTCAGAGAGCGAGAGACAGAGAGAGAGTGAGAGAGAGAGAGAGAGCTAAAGGGGGAGAGAGAGAGAGGTCTATCAATTAATGAATCATGGCACAACTATGTTCAGCGCTGTAATGATAAAATCGGGTCAACAAGCATCCCATGTTGCACCCAATGAACCAACAACCCCACGCACCTCTTCGCCTCTTCCCCTCACCAACTACCACTTCTACATCCACTTTCCTATAGAGTACTGTTAAAAAGCAATACAATAGCCATATATTCTAATTTACTTATTGGATCCACTCCAAGTGCAGACCCAACTGGCTAGTTCATTTGCGGCTGGCAGAAAAAACACCACCCACCGCCCCACCGCCCCACAGACACCACATCGACGAATATTATGTTGACTTGAATGTGGTTACAAGTATTTCATATAAACTTTATTTCTGCTATTTATAATGACGGTACAACGCAGACCCCCTCCCCCCACCACCCTTCCGCGGCACTCCACGTAACAATATTCTTGACACACTCCCACTTCGCGTTCCGTCAGTCTAAACTCTGAAAATGTTTCATAATTTAATATTAATTATAGTCGTTGTTTGTAGTGCGATTCACTCGAATTAGCTGTTTGCATTGCAGCTTATTAAAATTCAAACTGTTAAACAAATATTAAAACTCTCGCTTTGCCAGAAAGTAAAAACTCGAAAATTCCAACAATTATTCGGCTTTGTGAGCAAACCCAAAGTTCTGCTAAATGTTATAATCCAATTCAATTTAAGCTCCATGTGTAAGGCCAAGAAATTATATTAAATTGTACACTCAGAACAATAATTGTTCTGCATTTTAGAGATTGGCTTATTATTCAGAGAGTATATTTCAAAACGAAAATTTGTATCTTATACATGTTAAACACTTAAAAAAATTTCACACAATTCTTTTGATAAGTGGTAAATTTTAATTGAATTGTGATTTAATTTCCCACTAAACTGCAATGAATTAATATTTTCTAAATTTCAGAATGGATTTTATATATATTTATTTATATATTTTTATTTTCTTAGTGCTGGGGATATGGCAAGGCTATAAAAAAAAACAACAACAGACTTACAAACACTGAACACAATTCAAACTATAAATATGCACAGACCACGAAAAGTCACATTATCGGATTGATGAATGAGGGAGCGGTGGAGCGGTGGAGCGGGGGAGCGGGGGAGTGGTGGAGCGAGTGCATATGCACATTTATAGCTGAAGTTGAAGCTGTCTGACACAAAAATGGAATGTCGCTGTTAAAGCAATGACAAAGCTTCTACAAGCCTCCGCTTTCTCTATCTCTTTCTCTCCCTCGCTGCCGCTGTCGCTGTCTCTGTCTGTGACGCTGCAAGCAAAATGCAAAATTTATTGCAGAAAACTACAGAACAGTGGGTGGTGATGCAGCTTGCTGCCTCTGCGCTGCCTCTGCTGCCGCGGGATGAAGCGAGGCATGCAAAATGTGTTAAGTCTATTGAGTGTATTAAAGCAAATAACTGCTGCAAATAAAATACATGCAACAACAAAAGCAACAACGTTGATGGTGACACACGCGGATGCCAGGGGCAGCGGGACGTGCCCCGTCGCACATACTTAAATGCCAAACACCCAACGCACACACACTCGTTTACATATATATATATACATACATACATACATATATATATATATATATGCAAATATGAATATAAATGAACAGCGAGCGCTGTGTTGCTGAATAAGGCGTAGGCTAAATTAAGTGAGTTTGGTTGTGTGTGTGTGTGTGCGGGTGTGGATGCCAAAAGTTAAAAGTTAAACTTATAGGCGCAAACGGAGATCGACAAGGGTATTACAACTAAAACAAAAGTGTGAACAAGCCCAGCTGCTGTGCGGCATTAACGATGCCACCACAATAATGTGTGGCAGCATTTTCAAGCGGATACCGCATAGCGGGGTGTGCGGCTGTATTGGGAATAATGTATACTGTATCCCCTAGATAAAGGATACTGGATTGCGAAGGGGTCGCGCTTAAAATTCACAATTATCCGACCCAGTCGCTAAACCTTCGACACGCAGCTACAGTGCCAAATGGTATTTGACGCACCAGCGCCAATATGGCGGAGCCTGACGCAAAAGGTGCCAACTGGCAATTCGATAAATTGCCAACGTTGATGGTGCTCCAAGAGTCAATACAATCACTCACAGTTAAACGCGCTATTAAAGGCACAAACTGAGCGAAAGTGTCAATTCAACGTGTGTGTAAGGGGGCTACATATATATATATATATATATATATATATAATGTTATGTGTGTGTTTGTGTTTTGGGGTGCAAAAGGACAGGCAATCATCAGACTCAGGGCAATCAGCCCAAAGAACACATTGATCCCATGCAAAGCTGACACAGTTTCTCATTAGCGAAAGTTGGCAGATCCAACAAATTCAAATGTACCTGTTAAGTAGACGCAATGGGCGAAAGTTGATGTGATCCATGTGAATAACAAAAGTTTCGTTCTACTTGCAATTCACACATCACTTCAGCATCGAACTTAATATAACCACTTGGGCATCCTTACCAATTTTCCACTAACTAACTTTAATAAATCTTAAATGCAATCATTTCCATTTTTTAGTTTAGCATTTATGCATTTTTTTTAAAGTTTATTTGAATTTGGAAATTGGCTTATTAATTGTTTGGCAAATATATGGAGACAAGTAAGAACGCTGTCTGCGAGTGAGCTCGACTATATTATTCTAGACTTATTGTCTTATTTCGTGTTAAAAGCCGGCATAGGTTTTTCGGAAAGAAAGACCTAACTGGATTTACTGGCTTGCAAAAACGTTTGTATATACATACACACATACATACATACATACACTTAAAGTTAGGTAAACATATAGAAAAAAGTTAGACAAAGTTATTGGCAGGCCACAGAATGCGTATTAAAATGTCAATTTTTGAATACGTTATTTTTGAAAAAAGTGTTTTTTACAATCCAATAAGCATTTTAATCAACTGCAATAAGCTGGATTGGATTGAGTTTAAGCAAAAACTAGACTTGAAAATTGGACTTGGCAATTTTGTCACAATAAAGTATTTGCCTCTTATGTGGCCTCAACTTTTGCTAAATATACACAGACAACGTGAATTAAATTGAATTGAACAGACACATATATATATATATATATATTTGCTTTTGTTGTGTGCCTAAAATGATATTTAGGCAAATTTCGCAGGCTTTTCAAGTTTATCGAATTTGTTGCGTTTGTTTTATTTGGCATAACAATTGTGTCTAATTTATGGATGTTAGCAGTATAATTACTGCTATAGTTTTGTGCAAGACGAAACAGTATATTAGTACAACAATAATATTAAAATTAATTTGCATTTAATTAAATGTATGTAGCAAATTGTCGCACGAGTTGCAGGAAATAAGCAGCTTTGACATACGGCAAATGGATGTTATACGAACACACAAATAGAAATACAAACACAAACACAAATACTAACACATTCACAAGTACCAAGTACCAAGTACAACTACTAAGTTCAAGAATGCCACATGAGCCGCATGCCACACAAAATAGAAGCATAGCAGGCCCAGAGCAATAACATGAATTACACAGCAAAAACTCTGAGCGCGTGGGGAGTGACAAAATGAGTGGTGGCGGGTGGTTGGCGGGGGGTTTGGCGGATGTTGGCGGGTGGTTTGGCGGATGATGGTGGGTGGTTTTCGTGGAGCCGCCAGGGCGATTACAAAAACATCAACACTTAATATGTTTATTAAATTTGTTGCTACATCATTAGGCACTAGCAGCCATATAATGCGGCACAAACACTTTGGTAATCGCAAACACACACAACTCTCCTCTATTGGAGGAAATGTGTGTGAGTGTGTGTGTGTGTGTATGGGTGCATGTGTGAGTGTGAGTGCTGTTGCAGTGTGTGTTGTTGCGTTAATACCCTACGCCCCATAAAACGTCTACTGAGGTAATTCAAACTTTGTGCAAATGCATGTTAAACTTGCAAGCAGCAAAAGGAGCCATAAACGATATAAGTACATATAGTATAGATACATTAACACATACATGTATACAGCAGCATATGCACATACATATAAAATAACAAACTTTAATGCATAAGCACATACTTTGCATATATACACAGAATACCTTAATCGGCTGCACTAGGGAATTGAAAAAAAAAACAACAACAAAGAATTATGGAAGTTAATTAAATATTTAATAATTACTTTGACTTAAGCAATAACTTTAAAATATATTTCTTTTTTTTTTGTTGCTCAAAACTAAAAATAATTCAACAAAAAAAAAGCACACATTCTCAGTACTCAGCAGTTATTATAAAAAAGATATGTAAAAATAGAATTTGATTTTCATCGCTGATATTTTAATCTCCATTTTATTTACTATTTATTTATATATCACATTATTTGAAGCCAACAATGACCAAAATTTAGCATTAACACTAACAAAGTTCCTAAATGTTGGGATTAATATTGAAATTCAATAATATTTTTGATAACACATCAATTGATTTCCCTGGCTAAATCTTCGAGTTTCCCGCCTCGTTTGCAGGGCAACCAAAAGTCAACCAAACTGAGTTAACTGTTTCGGTAAGCAATGCCAATGCCCTGCAAAAAGTGCTCGAACACACACATTTCCATAGTGTGGGTGTATGTGCGTGTGTGTGTGTAAGTGTGTGAGTTCGTGCTTTAGGCCACTTTGCTGGGGCTTGAGGATTGTTGTTTAGATGCAGTTACATTTTAGAGCAATGCAGCTGCACTCGTTCGACCGTTCAAATATACTCATACGAGTATATGGAGGATATGGAGGATATGGAGTACGAGTGGAGCGCGAGTTCAAATATACTCAAACGTGTGTTTGCAAACATGGCTAGGAACACAACTTTCATTTTGAGTGGGGCGGGATTTATGCTTTAAAAATGTACATTGCGTACTTCTTCTGCGTGTTCAGGTGCGTTTGAGTAAAAAATGTGTGCTAGTGTGTGTGTGTGTGTGTGTGTGTGTGTGTGTGTGTGTGTGGGAGGGTGGGTGTTTAGGTGAGGCATATGCATGTTACGGTGGGAAGGGCGTAAAGTTTGAAACGCCTGTAAAGATGCAGTAAAAAACAATGTTTTTACTCTTCTGCAGAAAAGTTTTGCGCTTTATTAAAAACACTATAAGTAAGAAAGCTGTAATAGAGTGAGGTCGACTGCGGCACAGTAGTTAAATATATTCTAGTTTTATTGCGAAATAATCCTTCAAATATTTTACACACTAAAATATAAGCGCCACTGCAAGCTTGAGAAAGTACAAAAATAAAGAAAGCATCGCATGTAATTAATCCAAAGTCCGACAAACGGGAGAATATATATATATATATATAATCAGAGACCGATACACCGATAATCATGCCATCTCTTTCTTACACATGCGCTATATTTGAAAATACATTTTTAATTATAATTTGGGTATTTCTCATCCGATCCTTATGAAATTGATAAAGTTGATCAGTCAAATGTCATGCCGAAAACGGCATTCATAGATATTTGCGAAATTTACAAAGTTATCGCAAATATGAATAAAATTGAACGTCATTAGCCCGGGATATACGAGAACTAATAATCCAAATGAAAAATCTTGCCTCTTTACTCAGACAGACAGGCAGACATGGTTATATCGACTAGGCTGATTAAGAATATATATGTTTTATGGGGTCGGAGATGATTTTGTTTCCCAATTACATACATTAGCACAAAGCATTAAAATATCTTTAAATACTTCCAATAGGTGACTATCATCAATTTTACGGAAAACTCCTGCTGACCTATTCCACTTTTTAATTGCATTTTTTGCAGGCAACCCAAACGAGTCAACACACTTGGTGGGGACGCAACCGCGGACAATAAAGTCGATCGAAAGAAACCACCAAGTTGAGATTAACACTGCCACCGACACCGCCATCGCCAACTGGACAGCATTTATCACGCCCACAAGCCCATACGACCACGAGGACACTCTAACAATCTCGCGACCACCGCGGAGCGGACGATACGAGCGGCAAGCGGATGAGGATCAGGTGGATCGTTGCAGGCTCTTCGTGGATGGGGACCCCACCAAGAATGAGCTCTACAGCCCTGAGTATCCCAATCTGTATCCCAAGAACATCAACTGCACTCGAGTCATAACAGGTAAATTAAAAACTGAATCAGAATAAATATATATATTTATATATAAATTTCAATATTAAATATTCTGAGTGAAATAGCTTTAAACCAACATATAATTGCTTCATTTTCTAAATGAACATGAACAATTGCCATTTTTGCTGTTCACTTAAAACTACTTCAACCAAATTCCAATGCCATAAAATTTACATTGAAGCGAGAAAACTGTCGAATGCATTTTAAATGAATGCAATGGAAACTATTATCCACAGAACACACTTTTTATGTTGATATTTACTGATGTTTTAAACACGAACTTTATTTAACGATGTATATGTGTGTACAGTAATTAAATAGAGATGGTGGCATCAATTAAATTGTCATAATCATCATAATGAAAAGAAAAAAAAAAAAATACCAATACGGAAAATGCAGTAATATAAGTTGGAGCTGCAGGCAATCCATTATTCGCATTGTGATTGCCTTGCACAAGCCAATTTACAGCCTTCCTGGGTATTGGACAACTCTGGTGGTCGTGGTGGTAATGTGGTGTGTTTGTGATGAGTGTACAGTTATGTGGTTGAGTGGTTGCTGCCAGTGCAATCGGGTCTCGTAAAAGTTATATGGCAAGCACTTTGCTGCCGGCGCTGCTTACTGCAGATAATTGCAAGTCTTAGCCAAGATGCGGTACGCGAAAGTATTGTGTTGACATTTCAGTTAGTTAAACCAGTCAACCACTCACTGCCTCAATTGGGGCCAAGACCAGTTTCAGGAAATGGAATGGCTCAGGCAGCAACAGAGTTGAGGGATTTAATAAATGCGTTAGCGTGTTACCCTGATGGAATTCAAATATGATTTGGATTGGTATATATATAAGCCAAGATTAGGTTTTAGGTTCAGATTGAAATTGGGATTGTGGCAGGAATTGGTTTAATGTGTATGAATTTTGACTTTGGCTTATCATACTCAACAGCAGTCAAGATATTTGTGCTGGATGCGCATCACTGGCTTTTGACTCGATGCTTATCTCAAATCATTTGTCAGTTAAGACAAAATACGAACAAGCCTGGCTGCAAGTCGGGCACAGACAGATAAAACCCAAAGCGTATGAAATTATTGACTTTCTATAAGCACGCATCAGTGGATACCATCATCAGTATCTGCATTTCTTTCGAGTCTGTGTTTGTGTGTGTGCTTGTGTGTGTTTGTGTGTGTTTGTGTGTGCTTGTGTGCGTTTGCTTAGACAGACAGCTAGATAGATAGATTGATAGCTGGCCTGACTGCCATGGGGAGTCGCAGGCTTATTTGCATTACAATATGTGCGGTCGGTCGATAGAGAGTGTTGGGGTTATCTATATGCCTTTTATGTAGGGCCTGAAGTGGGTGCAGCCCAAAGGGGTGGTATGTTGCCTGTTGATTGTAACCCGCCCTCGAAATTCTAAGCGGCTACATTAGTCCTAACCGTATGTTTGCAAATGTCATTCATCTCTGTCGTTTCATGTTTTGGGAATGATATGGACAGAGAGTGGTATAGAGTCGACGGCTAATCACTAAAGATACATAACTTCACATCAAATCAGGAGAACTTGCACTCTGCGAAAAGAAATGAATGAACCTGGAACCAAATATGTTAGCCATAAAATAAGCCACATATTTAATTGGCAACAATTTTAAATCTTTAAGTCTGTAACACTTATACAAAAAAATAATTATCATGAAAGTCTCAAAGATTAAAGCAATTCTATGTCCAAAACCAAATTAGTTTATTATATATAAATATACGAGATATTATTATACTTTGATACCGAAGGTGTCCGCGTCAGACAAAGTGTCAAAATTGGGGGCTAATAGAAAACCAATAAACTCAAAAATCGATAAAGCCAGATATCTCCCATTATATTATGCCTAAAGTAACGGAAATTTGTTAATATATTTCAAACAGCCTGCTCTGTGAAACATATTGCATTACTTATTGTTTTCAGTGTATTTTGTAATCGGTTACGCAACATTAGAATCTTGGGTTTTTTTTTGTATTTTAATTAACATAATGAGCATTTTCAGTTTTTTAATAACACATTGTCTCTAAAAACAAAAGCAGTTTATTTGTGCGCCAATTTAAGCACCAAATACACAATTTGCCCAAATTGGGGAACCGCAATCAAAACTCAGAAATTGGCAACCGCATGGCCAGTAAGTACACAGGAACGCAAATAATAAGATTCATCAAATACAAAGATTTTCCTATGAATTTGCATTGCCAGCGTTGCGTTTAGTTTTCCTATAGTCTACAATCTTGTAGGAAACACCATTTCAAAACCACAATATTTTGCTGCTCTGCGCTCTCAGTATTTTACTTGGATCCGCCTAGTTTCTTGTTTGTGCTTTTGTTATGGCTAATCAAAGTGAACATTCGCATTCAAAGCCAGCACAAACACATAGCTTTTATGTGGACGAGGTTCGTCTGTGCTTTTCTTATTCATTCGAGTTCCTTTATGAGTAGTATGAGTAGCCTGCCAAAGGCTTTGCGGTTCGACCAAAGTCTATTCTGGTTAAGATAAGTGGCCAGAAGCAAGAGTAAGCGAAAGGGATACCATGTGGTTGTTTGAAGTTTTTGGTATCTTTTGAATTTTGGCGACAAACGAAACTCGGAATTATTCCGAAAGTATAGTTCCAAAATTATAGGTTGTGTCTTTCTCACTAGAATTTTTATATTTATAATTCCAAGGTACATTTTTTTACATGCTAAAAATATGTATAATATCCAGTGTGAGTTATTATGAAGTATTAGTACTAGTCGACAGAGCAAATTTAAACTTGAAAGATTCTGGCCTGATACCATAAGTAATATCAGCTGATAACAGGTAGCAAAGAGCTGGGTGGGCGTGGGCATCCAATTTACCAGTTACCAGTAACATTCTTCCAGGAGTTGGAAGCAGATACATCCTGAGTCATAAAGATGCCCAGATGAAATCCATCCTATGAAACCGTACATTATAAAATGGTATACCGATGGAGAAACAATCAGGGAACAGGCCTGGGAGTGGTGGGTCCTCGGATATTATACCATGAATCCCTGGGGATGTACATCAGCATATTTCAAGCTGATGTGTGTGCCATAGGGGGTGTGCGGAATTTAATCTATGACGCAACTATCGGAACGCGGATATATCTATCCTATTCGATAGTAAAGCAGCAATAAATGCTATAAATACGACTAAGTTAACATCAAAAGTAGTCCAATCCAAGCTTGACCAACTCGGGGCTCACAACAGGCTCACCCTAAGATGGGTTCTCGGACACAGGGAAATAGCAAGGAACGAAGCTGCGGATAAGCAGGCGAGAATGGGTGCAGAGAGGCCCCTTATAGGGCCAGAACCGTTTTGTGGCATACTGACAGGACACTGTAGACTAAAAAGCCACCTGTCCAAAATTGGTGTCCATAGTAGCAATCAATGTAGGTTTTGTGAAGTCGAGGAGGAGTCCTCAACTCACATCCTAACAGAATGTATCGCCCTTACCAGGAAACGATGCAGCATCCTATGAATGCATGTTATGAATGTCAAAGGCATAGTAGCCCTCGACCCATCAAAGGTCCTGACATTCGTTCAGGAAGTGAGGTTGATGGAGGAAGGGGGCACAATAGATCTAATAGGTCGCAGTGCACAAGACCCAAATTTAATAATAATAACATTCTTTCATTTGGTGACATCACCAGCAACTTACCAACCAAATTGGGTGACTGTGACCTTCAACTTCTGGGAGATATGTGGCTTTATCTATTTGAGATTATCAATTTTAGCACTCCAACAATGTTTTGTTGTTATTTTTATTTCTAAATATATAAAAATACAATTTTTAAATTTGTCGCATTTAATATGTAAGTCTTTTCATGTGCTTAGTCAATATTATCAAAGCTAAAATTAAGTGAAACTTTTTATTTATTTTAAATATTTAATTTATGGGCTGATAACCAAATTAGTTTAATAAGTCAATTTAAATAAATAATAAGCAAATACATAAGCACTTTCGTTCTTTACACGCCATTCATCGTTAGATGAACATATTTATTCACGAGAACTGATTATTTGCCTTTAATTATAGCGCCAAAAGGTCAAATCATACGACTGGACTTTCGCAACTCGTTTAATATTGAGGCCAAGGAGGAGTGTAAATTTGATTTTCTTGAGGTAAGTAAGTGTTGCACTATGCCAACAGCAACAACAGTGCGAATCCAGTGGCATTAAAATTACTATTTTGTAGCGGGCAAATGCGAAAGAAACAGAAACAAAACCAGTAGCAAAAGCTAACTGGCAAAAACTTTTCAATTTTTTTCGCCTTACAGTTTACCAGCATCCGGTAGTGAAGCATTTGGGGTTGCTTGCCCCCTGGCAAGTTTTAATTGAAAGCTGACATTATAAAGTTCCCTTTTGCTGCTGCTGCTTCTGCTGCTGCTGCTGCTGCTGCTGCTGCTGCTGCTGTACACACGTCGTATGCGCAACGTAAATCAGCAGGCAATAGGCCAAAAGGAAAAAGTAGCAAGAAGCGCCTTCAATGCTTGCACAGGCATCCTATACATTTTATATATAAAAAAAAAATGGTATATATTTTTATATAGAGCTCAAGCTCAGCACATATTCAGCTTCATACTAATTAGAAAATAATTTCAATTAGGCTACGGGTAAATATGGAAGTTATCTCTTTAAATTATAATTTATAAGAGCACAAGTCTAATTATTTGTTAGTTTTTGCAATTGCAGTTGATCGAAAGTGTTATTCACATCTATTGCAATTTTTATTTAAAATTAATTGAAGTTTAAAATATGGGACTTTGTAGAGAAGGTTTGAAGTTGAAAGAACCCACAACTGTTTGTGGCAAAGGGGAGGTACACAAATTCTGGCTGTGACTGACAGCTCAAAGCAATCTTTTTGCATTGCATAATTTTATTTATTGCTACAATGGTTTTTTTTTCTTTTTTCACTGATTTTTTCAGATACGCGACGGCCAATATGGTTTCTCGACGCTGATTGGTAAATTCTGTGGAACAGATTTCCCACCGGAAATCACCTCAAAGGAACGGTATCTCTGGCTGCATTTCCATTCAGATGACACAATCGAATACACCGGTTTCAGTGCTGTTTACGAGTATCTGGATCGAAATCGGGAGGCACCCAGCACGGATCTCAACTGCACCATCGAGAAAGATGGCTACGAGGGTTTCATTAACTCCACAGATGTTCCGGCTGACATCAGGGAGCAGGTGATACGTGATAAGATTGCCCTCGACTGCATATGGCGCATTCAGGTGAAGGATAACTGGAAGGTGGGTGCGCTTTGAATTGGACCAATTTTAACAAACGGAAAATTACAATTTTCTCTCTCTCCCACTCTCTGTCTCTTTCTATCCGCTTACAGATATTTTTAAAATTTTTGGACTTTCATTTGAGCAAGCCGAATGACTGCGAGACGAACTTTCTGGATATATTCCCAGAGCAAACAGTGATGCCATTAAGGTAAGACTTTGAGATGTCGCAACGATACACACATTTATACGAGTATGTTGTGCGACAAAAACAAATTTCCGCTCCACGAATGCGTCACAATGTGAATTCAGCCAAAAAGCTTTAGAATGCTAAAAAGATCAAAGCATCTAAGGCAAAATTTCAATTTATTAGAGGCCAAAGTAAATTGTATGATAGCGGAAGTTGCGGCGGCAGCCATTTGACTTCCCATCTGGAATTGTTTTGGGTCGCGAAGCCAACCCCCTCCCATCAGGTCCGCCCACAACTCAACACCCTTCCATCTGTCATTTGCCATGTGCCAGTCAAGCACATCCCTCTTTCAACACGCCAACAAATTCTCACTTGTTGCTGGCCGACCATGTCCTATGCCATCCACCTTCTCCCTTCTCCCTTCTCCCTCCTCCCAACATCCTAAAATGCTGCTTTTACTCTCAATTTCAACCTTGTGGCTTTTGTGCACATTGATGGTAATAACGACATCGACTTTAAGGCTGGTGTCGGCAACGGCAGCGGCAATGACAGCACCACTCAAAGTGATTGACTGTCCGCCTAGTTGGGAATGCATGTCTGGTTGTCCAGGTCAATTGATTTACAGCTAGTTGTTCAGTTCTGTTACAACATATATGGGCAAACATATATATGTGCATATACACATATTTCCAACTATGCTGCAAATAAAATTATGTAGTTTTAACTTCGTTTAAGATCAGATATAAAATCATTGCAGCTTAATTAAGTTCATTTTCTTTAATTTGACATTCATTAAATTTTTTTAAGGATTCATAGAAAATTTCAATAATTATTTTCTAAAGATAATAAATATGTTTTATTATCTTTCCAAGAGTATATAGTGTTCGGCTTTACATATTTCAATAGTTCTTCCAGTGACCTGTGCAATTGTCATGTTTTCAGTTTTCAGTTTCTATTTCGATTCACTTTCCGACACAATTTGACAAACGTATTGCTCAAGAATCATTTCATTTCATTTAGTCGTGCCAACAAAAGGCAATTGAACAGCTTAAGTTAACTTAAAACAGGACTTTTATTAATTTTCTCATTTTGATTTCTGATTGAGATACTCAAATTTTAGCCCATAACTTTACATAGAAGAGATACGAAATCAAAAAAAAAAAAAAAAAAAGTTTTCAACGAAACTTCATGATTAGGTTAATCTAACTTTGGAGGCCAATAAAGTGCGCAAAGTATAAGAAATATTTTTCGAAATCATATTTTTATTTCAGTTTTCTGTTGGTTGTTGGTGCAGAGTTATCCCAAAGAACCAAGCCAAATGAAAAGTATTTCTATATTCCATACTCAAAAAAGTTATACGTTCTTTGATTTCGTTTCGTTATTTTTATCGGTTATTTCTGACCCTCTGCAATTTGTTTGTTTTCATTTCAGGGTGAAAAACTTTTGCGGCTCGGCGGGGGAGAGCATTACGGCTGAGTCAAACATTCTGCACATGCGATTTTATGCGGAACAAAGCGCGATTAATTCGACATTCGCCATTCTGTATACAGCGTTTCATGACCGTGGACCGGGACGTAAGTTTTCACTACCAAAAAAAAAAACACGTGAAAATGGAGTTATGCAAGAGCCAAAGAAATCCTGTGCTAAGCCTACGCTTTCCCAGCCTGCACAAGCACCACAGCATTTGGGACCCGGAGTCGGCTTTTTGAATGGATGTTTTTGAGCGGCTTGCTTACATTTTTTTTTTTTGTTTTTTTGTTTCGGTTTTTCTTTTCTTTTTGGTATTTTTTTTTTTTTTTTGTCTTTAGTGTGCCGGCCATTCGACCAACTACTTGTGTATGCCTAGATGCCTATCCACCGTCTAAATGATTGTCTGCCGCCCAGTTTTGTATGATTACCGCCTGTTGCCAAGGGCTAAGCATGCCTTTGTCATTCAACGATTGTCCTTTGTTACGGCCATTGTTAACTTTGGCTCCAGTGTACTCCGGCGTTTTACAGTTAACAAGTCCCAGTCTAGCCAAGACTACCATTTGCTAGGTACAAGCCAGCAAAACTTAGACTAACAGTGGCATTGAGACTACGTCTTCAATTGAGACTGACTGACTGGGACTGTGTCCGTGTCTGTGTCCGTGTCCGTGTTTGAGACTGTTGTAGATTTAGGCGGGGCGAGGCACTGCAATTATTGTTGCTGGAGAACGATTTCAGTCGGAGATTACGTTTATTTGTTTTGTGTCTGCTGCTACTGATTGCCATTTCAATACCCTGTAACCATAAGCCACATATGCAATGATGGGTTACGTTGTATCGTTGTCTTGCCAATTGTTGTCTTTGGCACGCCGAAGATGAGATACCCTTGTGAGACGAAGATAATCAGCTGACATCTAAACATTATTCCAGAGTTCCAAATATTCAATTTTTACATAACTTTTCCATTTCCGTTTTAACGAATATCTAGCATTTTCCGTTACTCAACATTTTGTTTGCGATGTGAGTTGCAATACAATTCAGTTTCAACACGGAAGGCATTTCATTTTTCGCAAATTGGAGCATGTCCTGACACACCGTCTTTGTGGAGGCATAACATATATCATTGGGAAATTTATAATTTCCGCTATAACGATAAAAATGCGATAATCTGAAATAACATATAAAATATACATTAAAATGTCTATTTCAAAATTCGATTATTATTATTACGAACATCAAATAGAAAATCAATCAATGCAAATATTTTTGTAGGGTATCTCAGTGTGCCAGCACGTCGAAGGAGTTGTTACTTGTTTGATATGTGGCTGTGTGCTTTCGGTTTTAAGCTCTAACATTTTGTTCGTTCTTTTTGTTCGGTTTTGTTCGGTTTGGATCGGCTTGTTGTGTTGTTTGGCAAATTAAACAGAGTTTTAACTGTGCCTCTTTGTCTGCCCATTCCCAAGTAGCCTGCCCCCCCGATGAATACGATTGCGAGGACGCGACATGCATAGCAAGGGATTTAATGTGCAATGAGCGAGACAACTGTAAATTTCGCTGGGACGAAGAGAAGTGTTCGGTAAGTTAGAAAGCAATAACCAATTTTGAAACACACACTCACACACACACTCACACACACACACACACTCTCGTTCTCTCGATGCCAAAAAATTATGAGCATCTTTCTAGCATAATGTAGGTCAAATTTCGCACATGCATCTAATTATAGGCAAACGAATGTGCCGCAAACCCATTACTATCATTATAACAACGTTCAGTTGTGCTTGGCAACAGTCACACGTACACACACACACACACATACACACACACACATACACACACAAACACACACACGTTTTTTCCACACGTTTTCTCCACACGTACACATACAAAAACTCAAAGTTTTCCCAATAAATTTCGTTACTACAGTCTGATGTTTGTTTTAGAGGCGTGTCCTGTGGGTGTTTTTATCTTTTTTCTCTTTTTTTTGGCTTTGTCCAAATTAGATGATTAGATTTGATAAACTTCCCATCTAGGAGGCGTCGGCTTAAATTGCACACTTCCAACAAAACCCTCTGTTAAATCTACACTTTGCTATTGTGAGCCATTTAAAGTTGGATCCAGTCAAGTCAATTCAAAATTAAGTGCATCTCTTAAATGGTATACGAAATCGGAATATAATCAGATAAATAATTTCGATAAGACAATTATAAATAATTACGCTAATTGTTTCATTCATTCAAAATCGATAATCCTATCGAAGTGTGCAATTTTTGAACTTGTGAATGACAAAGACTGAATTCCAACGATTCACTGTTACCATTCAAATAATGAATAAATCGAATTTAACAAAGTCAATTGATTTATTATATAGCTAAATCAAAAGCTCAATCATGCGCATACACAAATTTTGTTTATATAATTAAATTGTGTGTTTTAGTCGTTTGTAAATTGTTGAAAATTGCGTTAATTATTGTGTATGAGAATTTATAATGTACCCCGGCAACATTTACAATATCTAACAATGTTTTGGTATAAACATTTTCAATTAGGCTTATTAGGCTTATTATTCATAAATTAGAAAATTCATATGTTCGGCATTATCTGTATAAGGCAAAACGGATTTGTTTTAAAATTTAATTTATAATTTTCAGATAAATATAAACATAAAAAATGCAATCGATTTGAACGATTTCTAATATTTTGTTTAATTTCATATTATAACATTATTCACAGAATGAAACGACTGGCCAATCTGAGCACGTGGTTATCATAATAATCGTATTTGGATTAATACTTGGCGGCATGGTCATCACATTCATTGTGAACTGCATACGTAAAATAATACGGGATCAGAAGATAATACGCGTAAGTATAGTATAAATTGCCTGATTGTAATTGGACTGCTATCGATGTGCCAATGAGTGTGCTCTCTCCCCAATAATCCCCTGTGCTCCCTCACAACAATATAGATAGTATCTGTGTCAGACTTTTGCTATGATGCCTCTTTAACTTATCTATGATATTTGCCTTGCTCACACACTCTATCTATCTCTCTCTCTCTCTGTATCTCTCAGACACGGTGAAATCACAATCACCAACTTGCTTGCCCTGCTCGCTCACTGACTGCTTAAAGTTGCAACAAAAGATCCATCCAAATCCCCCCCTCTAACGTCTACCCATCGTCACCATTCGTGCATTATGTTGCAAGCTTAGTGTGCAAGTAGTTTGAGAATGCTTAAAATACATTGATTTAGCCCGCTGGTAACAAATATCGGCCAGCCCGTTAATATTGTAGATGACACACACACACTCGCATACTCGCACACACAATAACACACAGATGCAAATAAGCGCACACAAAGCAAACAAGCGACACAATTCTTTATACTCCGATGGGTCTCCAAAAATTTTGAATTTTATGCAATTTAACTGTGCCCGCGTTGAACAAAGTTGGAAAAGTTAAAGAAGTTGGAGTGCAACGTCCATCTAGGAGGCTGAAACGTCGATAGAATCTGAAATCTTATATCGATAAAGTCATATTTTTGTTACTGGTAACTCCCCTTTAATTGATAATTGATAAAAAAAAAATAAATGGTGATAAACCCGTTAGTGTATGTCGATAAAACCATGTATCTCACACAATTAAAAAGATAGTCACCAAATTTGAAACACTCTTCAAAATTCTGCAAATTTTTAACGCCAACTCACAAAAAAAAAAAAAAAAACGATTAAATCCAACATATTCGGCAATTTAAGTTAGGAAATCTGCCCAAATACTTTTTAACATTTTTTTTCGGCCACGAAACCTGCCGCACCTAAAGTACCAAAATTCCAATTCCCTATTCAATAGTTGACATCTAACGGAATTTTGGAATTATGGCTTCAAAACTAGAAAAGAAGGTTGCTGCAATTTTAAAGGCATACTTGTGGGATAGATTGCTTGGTAACTCCTACAAAAATTGGTACTACTTGTTCTGCGGCACCTGTCGTCAAATGATAAATGGTATTTAGGGTATTTCTTATGCTTTTTCTTATGCCATTTCTTATGCTCTTTCTAATGGCATTTCTTATGCTTTTTCACAGTCGGTTACGTCCGACTGCAAGAATGGGTGCAGAATGGGTGCTCTCGCATGGTACGAATATGATTGTAACAATGTTTAGCTTTTCATCTGACTTGATGGGCAAAATTTAATGAAAACAGAAGAAGAAATTGTTTTACCCAAAAATATTCTCGTTATTTAGTGCAGCTCTACTGATTTTTTGTTTATTTTCTTTTTATGTGAAAGCAAACGCAAAGAAACAAAGCCAAGTATAGCAATTCAAATAATTTTTTTCAACCTATTGAAAGATTTTAAAGTCTATAATATACGCATTAGGATGGTTTGAGGAGATAATAAAATGATATAACATTAAATGTTGCACATTCATTTTAACATCTTAGAGCACACAGGTCGCTTACATTTTGGGCTTATGGTGTTTAAGCCAAGTGTGCAAGCCAGTGGGTTGGCATAGTTATGCAACCAGTCATTATGAGGACTCGGATGTCGACATAACTGTTGCATAACTGTCGTGCAGCGTCCCATTGCTCACATAAGAGATGTCTCTAAGCACCTTGCTCTGCAACACTTAAATTTGGCTTACCCAAGATATTTCAACTGTGCCCAAAATGAATTGTTGCCTATGCTGAGTCTGCTCGATGGCTATTGCAGCTGCCAAGTTGCTGCCGGAGCTGAGGTGCCGTTTGAAGGCTGGCAGCAACAGCATACACAAATTATCACTGCTTAGGGTTTCCGGGCAACGGTTGCACTGGGGAATGTCCGTATGGCAGACAGAATTTGTATCTGATATACGCACAGATTGTAAATTTCTTTGTTGTTATCAGCCGGCTCCAACTCTAAATAAAAAAAATTCAGCTCTTTCTTACTGAGATGATCAGCTTACTGCAAGGACGGATGCGGATCATCAAACGGACACCTCTGATTCCCTTTATTTGTTACGAATGAAACGGGATTCGCTTATCCCCAAACAATGTCTGGATTTGCCCTGTAAGTGTCAATACTACTCTGACGGTATCACCACCCATGCATTGGAGCATAAAGCTGGGGGATGCCTAGAATGCCGTATTATTGCCTTAAATGCGACTGCAGCTGATCCTCATTGTAAGCAGATGGGATACAATAAGATACACTCTGCGTCCATCAGTTCAATTTCAACGGATTTTCAGAACTACGTCAGAATCTGACAGCAGATTTCCGAGCCCTTGTGTTGCACGACACTGCATCCAAGTCGGTTTCATCTTAAAGTGTTTCAATTTTTCTCCTTTTTGTTGGCGTTGTTGCAGTTGAAATTGTTGCTGGTGTTGTAATTGCTCTTGGTGTTCTTGGTGTTGCTGTTAGCGTCGGTGTTGTTGTTGGCACTGTTTGAAATGTTTTTCTGGGCATTGTTTTTTTTCTTTTTTGTTGGCATTGTACTTGTTGGTATTAGTGTTGTAGTTGTTGGCATTGTAAACATTTGGTATTGTTGGCAATGTTGCTGTTGCTGCTGCCAGGCAAAAGCACAGATTATAGCAGTGCCTGCTGCTCCGCCAGGCAAGCACCAAAGAACTGCAATATCTGGCGCATCGCCAGCAAAGGCGGAATGGGCTAAAACTGGCTCACACCAAGCACACGCACTCCATCAATGTGTAGGCGTGTGTGTGTGTGCCACAAACCACGAAATTTCTAGATTCAAAGATAAATTTCTGAATGTCTGCAATTATTTGGTTAGCATATCCAACGAAACCTCTCTTTTCACAGATAGGCATTGTCCATCTGGCTGCTGCATACAGTATAATGCTATTATGGCGTTTACCAACACTTTGCTGATGGTGCCGATCTCTTTTGATACTTTGAGCTAATGCATAGTTCAATTAGAATCATTTGGCAGCATTCTAGTTAACACATTGTTAATTTTCCGACAGACTTTGGCCAGCCCTTGTCTGGGTCTGTCTCTCGTTCTATGGGATCCATGAAGCTGGCTGGGTTAAAGCAGTGTCTGCTTATCCATTTTATGCTGGTAAACAGTGTCCACAGCATTCCACATACATCACATCACCATACATGGCTTGGCTCTGCTTAAGAAAACAATTCCATGCTTGAACAGCTATGTTGATCAATAAAAGGTGAACCCATTCAGAGAGTTCCTTGTTCAGCTCATTCACTGTGACTGCCGGTCACATTTTCGATTAGCTTATTTGTAGCTGCGCTTTGAGTAATCAGGAGTGCTACTACTCCAGTGACACAATCTGATTTTCTGTGCTCCAAGGTTTCTTTTTCATTATCACAAAATCCGCAGAATTTGGTTTTACCTCTACCTCGTTGGTGGTGGCAGACTTTCATCGACATTGTCCCATATACATTTAGCTGCATTCAGCTGATGCATGTTCAAATCCCATTTAAAACCCAGGGAATCGATCCATTCAATGCCAAGCTTTAGTCTCTTTCAAACTCAGCAGCGCTATCTGAGTTTCCCCATTGCCTTGCCTCATTAATTGCTTTACCCAAGTGGGAAGTTTCCTCCTCTGTGTGTGTGTGTGGGTGTGTGTGTGTGTGTTCGTACACACAAGAACGTAATGAGTTTCTGAAACTGTGCTTTGGTTTTTTTTCGGACTCTGCGCGTTGCTATTCAAAATTAGCAATATCGTTAAAAAGTTGTTTTAATTGAGATTAAAGATTACATAGAAACAAGCTTGAAGCAGCGACAATGTTTACACATTCCGAAGTATAAAACATTTTTGTTTTCAAAGTCAGTTTGGTGTGAGAATTTAGTGGTACTTCATTTAAATATGCTACAATTTGTATACAAATATTTTTGATAGCGTTAGAAGAATGCTCCTTGTGAGCATTGATCTGGCTAAAATGAATTTTGATTTCATATTTGCCAGACACAAGCGCATTTCTAAATATTTATTTATCCGAAGGCGTATTACGTATACGCAATATTCATAATCACATCAGTCGCGTAGAAGTATTTGGCCAACAACTTAACAGCTGGCAAAAATCCGATTGACAATATATATGCACTTGTTCTCAGTTTGGTCTGCACTATCGATATAATGAAGCCGATCTGTAATGCCAGCGGAAGACAACTATAATGAAATCGTAATGCAGACTGCATTTACAATTTATGACACTTGACATTTGGGAACACAAATGCCATCATTTCTCGGGGCTCCCTTTCTGTGTCCCTCGATTCAAAGCTGTCGGTTGCAGATTTGTGCTGTGTGGTATCTGGGGCAACATTTCATTAGCTGTCGATATGCTCACATCTCGTTCAATATGTTCTGGGTATCTTGGCTTGACACTTGGCAGCTAGCTAGCCGCATAGCTGGGAAAACCATTTTATAGTCAACGCATTGGCAACGTCAGCCGCCCAGCGGCTCCCTGGGGCCCAACATGCTGACCCAGCTCAAAAGACTAGACGGACAGCCGATGGAGTAGGAGGGAAGAGGTGAGGCAGAATTAGTTTGACTTTGACTACTGCAATACAGACATCGATGAGATCCACAACCAGAACAAAATACGAAGCTTAAATTGAATATCGCCCTGCAGACGTAGCCAAAAATATACTGAAACTGTTTCACAGCAAGTTAATTAAGTGTGTGCCTCTCTCTCTCTCTCTCTCTCTGTGTGTGTGTGTGTGTGTGTGTGTGTGTGTGTGGGGGCGTGTCAGTAACTAAGGCCGGTCATATTATAGAGCACGCGACCAGCTGCGCGGTTTGGGGGCAAATTGCTTGATTAAGCAAACGACCCGTCAAACTTCACCCTCTATTGAAGCACAGATTTGTGTATCGGGTTGTTCTCTATTTGCTTTTAGTTAGAGCCATTTTGCTTAGTCAGAAGTCAAAATAAATGCCAAACACCTTATAGAGCATTTCAGGTCACAAATATAATTTGAGTTAACTAAACTTGCCACACGCTTCATCGACTTTTTCTGTGTGTTTTCTTTCTAACATTTCGAAATGTCGCACGCCCTGTGAATTGCCAGTCTGCCAGAGAAGAATGCAGAAGAGTGAGTTAAGGAGGAAAGGGGGGTGTCAATTATCCCCACAATAATTGTACTCGAAGAAACGACACGACTGTGTTTATTTAATTCCTGCCAGCTACAGAAAAAGGGGCAACCAGATTCCTTGCACACAAACCAATTGGTGTCTTACTAATGTGCCGCGTTCCTTTGGCCACGCCCACATTTGACATGGCACTACCCTTACAGAAGTTCACTAAATCACAGGAATGTGAAAATGTAGCTCTGAAAAGTAATATATTTTGAAATGAATTCGAAAACCTTGCACAATTTTGCAGTTGTCAGAAGCATTTTCCACATTTCAAAGGAATCGCTTACAATTTGTAAATGCATCTTTACAACTCGATATTTGTTTTAATTTGAGTTGAGTTGCAGGCAGGATAGTGGAGCATATTGAAGGGACATTTCAAATCACTTGTCAGCATTCGATATTAATAAAGTAATAATGTTGCTTGACAAATATGATTTCAAATATAACAGCAAGAAATATGAAAATGTCCATTAGAAATTGGCAACTGACAAAAATTCCAAGCGTAAAATATATGTGACTAATATGGGCAAAACACAGATGTTGATTGCAGTCACATTTTTACCTTTGAGTCTACTCCATATGAAAGTATTTTGGCATTTAATTGTCATAGTGAAGCAACAAAAAATAAAGAAAATAATAAAAATAAATTTAAATGCCCCAATTAAGAGTTTGTATTGATTAAAACCCAAAGTAAAATCTAGAATTCGGATGACTGCGCCAAATGCGTGCTCTTCAATTTAAACTTTTTTTTTTGGAGCGTAATTGAATTACACACACAGCGAGGCAGACAGAATGTTGCACAGAGTTACGCCTACAATCATGTACACAATTAAATGGCAATCAAAAATTTGTGGAAAATTGTTCGCATCGCCAGACAACATTGACGAAGAAATTAAAGAATCCGTGATTAAATAACAGCAATCATTCATTGAGGTTCTCACTCTCAGTCCTAGCTTCGGGTTTCTGGCGTATACTTAATGCTCAGATGGGAGTAAACTTAAAGATTCACCTGGATTTTGATGCCGCCAACTCAGGAGAGCTGACATATCTAGTTATCTAGTCGTATAGTAAAACAAGCGCTGACTATGCATGTCAAGCAGTTCAATTAACACACAGACACACGCACACCCACAACAAACATATCAATATGTGCAACCCACACATCCTCACGAGGAGAAGTCAGCTGGATGAGGCTTTTTGGGGGTTTGGCAGGTTGGCAATCTGATTATCGCCTCGAGTGCTTTGCAGAGTTTCAAGTGTCTACCGCATAAAGTGGGCGAGACTAAAAGTGGGTGTGTGTGTGGGGGGGGGGGGGGAGGAAGTGTGTATGTGTGTAGTTCATTCAAGCGCGGTGTGCTCACCTTTTTCGGACTTCGCCCTCGAGGGCCAACCCCGACGACAACCGCCATTCCGATTCCTACAGTTTTGTCGAACGTGGAAAAATTATGCTATCGAAGAACGAGTGGAATAGTAGATTTCAAAATGTTAGTGAGCAGAAGAGAAAAAAACAATAAAAAATAGAAAATAGAAAAATCGCTCCCACTTCTTTATGGCCGGTCGAACTTATAAAACTGCATCAAATACAAAAAAAAAAAAAAAAAAAAAAATCCAAAAAAAAAAAATGTACACAAAGCGCACATCAAATCAAATCAATTCAACGTCAGCAGATTTGATGAAATCATTCTGCACTTAGATCGATGCTCAGCTCAACACACTTGGATTGTGCTGCGAATTGTGGTTGGGATATCAGTGCAGCTGCTTGTGGCAACACATAACACATGGAAATAGCCTTGCGGCAAAAATCCATCGATAGCCAGTTTAATACACCGCCATGCCACTTAGTGGAAGGAAGCAAAGAACGTGGCGCAAACTGCAAGAAACCAAAACAAAATACAGCAAAATCTGAAAGCTCAGCAATAAAATGAAAGAGATAAATTTTTAAATATTGACACTGGCTCGTCAAATGTAATCTATGTGTGTGCATATGTGCATATGTATGCGTATGTATGTATGTATTTTCATATTCCACATTTTCACAGTTTCAAATCAAACTCTTTTTTTGTTGCATGCAGCATGCGGCATGCAGTGAGCGTTCTGTATTGTTGGTTGAATTTTCTTACTGCTGATGCAAATCCTTGTTCAAAATTAAATTTTTATTTCGTTATTTGCCATTACTTTCCGATAAAAGTGTGTGTGCACACACCACAACATCGGCCGCAAGACTTTCCCAAATTTGAAGTACACTTTTTATATCTACGTCCTTAACACTAAGTGAATATGTTAGCATCTCAGCCTGCATACACTTAGAAAAAATCACTTCGCCGTAAAATAAAAATAATACTAGCAAATTTTACTGCACATCCTTTCTAAGACAAAATTAATAAATGTTTACTAAAAATAGATTTTTATGTATGTCGTAGTCACAAATTATTTTTGTGCATTTTGAGAACCGTTTTTGTCTGTGTACTGCCAAATTGTCGGCTAACTAAAATTTGAAGTAATGCTGGACACCATTGAATTGGGAGGAAAAACTATACATTTATTGGACTATGAAACTATCAGAATTGCATTAAATCAAATCCAAATCTTTCTTAAGTGTAATTTGAACTTTGCATGAAGAGCCTTTTAGGCGCTTTCTGACAAGATGAAACTAAGATTTTTGCATAAAACGCACCTCTTTGATGGCATCGCCCTAAAGCATATTTTGCTTGCCATAAATGCATCCAATTTGGTAACAACCGCAATGTATATTTGCCCTGCACATACACACACACACACACACACACACACACGCACACACACATATATATAAGCACACATCAAACACACACACACACACATCTTATATTGCCTTGAGTGATATTTTAGTGTTGGCTGCTTGCAACGAGTTGCGGTTGTTGCTGTATTTTTGGCCAAAATGATAACATTCAGGCAATGGGGCAATATCTGAAGACGAGATGCTTCATACTCTGTGTCTTGTCGTCTGCCTCAAGAATAAGCAGCTTATGACCAGTGAGGCACACAAACGTACATATATATGTGTGTGTGTGTGTAAGTGTGCTTGTGTGTGGTGTGTGTGTGTGTGTGTGTAAGTGTGTACACATGAGTTAGATATAGTTTTATTATTTTAGCAATTTTGTTGTCTGTACGCCATCTGACAAATGCATTTTAGCCTTAATTTGTTGGCAGTTTGAAATCCCCGTGCATCATAGGGTGTACATCCCCCATCATCCCATTCGCCCCTCGCTTCCCCTCGCCCGTCACCCCTGTGCTTCGGCCTCCGTTATTGTTTCGTGTGTTATATGAGTATTTCATATATCATATAAATTAAGCAATACGCGAGTGCGATCAAGCATTGGCCAACATCTTTACGGTGGCGAGTGCAGCAACGGAAACTTGTGGCAGGGCAGCAGCAGCATTAGCCGAGGGAGCGTGTAATGGAAATGCTGTCATTTCCGAGAAAAGCGCCGCTCATCCGTGCCCAGAGACTTGCGAGGCTGGGAATCGTTCTCGCCGCTTTGGTCTTTGGATTCCGGAATGGTTTTGGGGGTGTGGGTGATTGTACTTGTTCTGTTGTTTGGTTTATCTAACGCACAAGATTCCTCCACATCACTCCACTGCAGCTGGCATGTCTGAGCCCCAAGCCCCGCAGTTGGGAGTGCAATATTTTATTTCTCAAACTCAATTCGCACACAGATTCCAATGGGCCAAAGTGATAAGGCGTGCGCCCGTTGATGTGGGAGTCGGCTGCGGATTGAGGACTTCCCAGTGTGAACTGTGGACGGCGAACTGGGCGCGTGGCACAAGTGGTAGCTGGAGGCATGTTCATTGGTATTGGCTTAAGCAGCAAGTAATAACCAACTTATGTAGCTAACCGTATTTCTTCGCTCACATCAATTTCGCCAGCCTGCTGGATGCTAGATGCTCGATGCTAGATGCTCGTTGCACTGGGGCCGAATGAAATGAAATGAAATAAATCAAGCTGAAATGCAATTCGCAACGAAACAGCCACGGCCATAAAAATAATACAAGTAGCGTTGAAAGGGCGGGGGGTGGCAGGGCAACAAAGCAGCAGTAAACATCATTCTCTCTCTCCCTCTCCCTCTCTCTCTCTCTCTCTCTCTCTCTCTCTCTCTCTTTTCCTCACTTGCTTTCAATTCCCTCCAAGGAGAATGGCGCTGTGCGACTTTTCACATGATGCGCAAAGTGAAAACCAAAATGTGAAAGGCTTTGGCTTAATGCGATTTAAAATGCTTTCACTTTAATATAACACTTGGGTGTCTTTTCACGCTGCGAAGAAAAAACAACAAATTTAACTGAAATTGCGAAAATCAAAAGTCAAAGGCAGCTCGCCGCATTTTTCATTTAGCCCAACAGTCAAGAATTTCATATCAAATCTACATTTTTAAGTATGTTCATAAGTAAAATAGTGTTTAAATATGTTATAAGTTCATTAAACATGCTAATCCATTATATATGTATATATATATATATATACATGATATATTTGCGTCATTGTGGTAGTTGCATGTTGCATGCTCAGAAGTACTTGTTTCGTCAAAGGCGTAACTTTTGGTTTGACATCAAACGGAAATTGTGATAAATTTCTTATTGACAAAACTGTAAATTCAACAAATTGGAAATTTCCAAGCCATTAACTTCACTTTTGAACTATTTACATACCATGAAGTTAGAGCCAATTCTTTCCATAGTTGAATGTATGGCTAATATTCAAGATTCCACAAACGAGGAGTTTAAATTGTGTTGTGTTGCTCCTTCAACCAAGCCAATGCAGAAGAACAATTGACTAACGATTAGCTGGATGTGAAGGTTAATCCCTAGTTCATTTAGAAATGCCCCAAGCACAAAGCCAAAACCCCCTCACCCTCGGATGACATTCCACACCTGTGCGAAATTCCAATTTCCAAGTCAATGCCAAACTTTTGCATGCAAAGCAAATTCTACGAAGCGTTCAGCTAAAACTTTTACATGTTCAAAAAATCATTCCACAAAAAAAGAAAAATCAAATGTTCTATTAAAATATATATATTGTAATCGAAATAGAAATCATAAAATATGTTGGAAAATTGTACATATGTGTGTGATGATTATTGGATTTCATGGCGAAATGGGAAAATGTGAACAAAATGAAGCCAAAAATTCCGTCGAGCAATTGAGGCGAAATGAATGAAAAATATTTCAATTTGATATACAACGATGTCGAAAATCAAGAGATGTTCGGAATATTTATAAATTTAGTGCAACAATTTAGTGGCCAATTTAAAATCTAATAAGAAATAAATGGAAACTGGATAAACTCGCGCAGGTGTGTGTGTGTGTGGGTGTGTGGGTGTGTGGGTGTGTGTGTGTGTGTGTGCCTACGAATTAGCGAACCCCAACATTTAACGCTCATTTAACGCTGCTCCAGGCATTGCCAATAATTGGAATTAAGCTAAACAAAGCAGCGCGCAATCAAATCAAATTAATTGCATTAATTGCACGGCATATGGAAATCATTAAAAACCGAGTCGGCACTTGGTGAGTCGGGGAATTTGTGTGTTGGCAGTAATGGGAACTCACACAAAGTTAATTGTAGATCCTGTTTGTGGTTCAATTATGCTTCATACCTTCAGATGGTGCCACCTGTGTTTTGGGGCCAAACTGAAAGTACAATTTTTTGAGGATGTTCAACGTGATGTAATTTAAGCAATGTATTCAAAATGGGACTAAATTGTAATAGGAAAACACAGAAATCGTTAGGATTAAGATAGTTAAAAAGATATTTAAAGTGTGACAAAAAACACTGGCAATTCTTTGAATCTGTAAAGTAAAATAAGTAGCTTGCCACAGAATGATCAAAGGTTTCCCAGATTATTAAATAAATGCTATCAACTTTATTAGTCTCTGCATACAAGTTCAAAGGTGACAGGGTAACAAAAAAAAAAAAATTAAAGGAGAAATGCACATGTTTTGCTTGTGGTTTCTATGGATATAAGACAAATACTGTTTACATACATTTGTCAGCAGGTAATAAGCATCAAATACCCGGAAATGAATAATGAATAGAATACGTGAAATGCTTGAATACGCATTTGATTGAACCACAAATGTTTGTCTTAGATTAAACATGAATGAATCAACTTTCTATTGTTGTGTTATGTGTTGCATTGCAAACACAGCTGAATTTCACTCATGCATATTAATCAATTTATTCGATTATACCAGTACCGGAAGTAATGCTCAACGCATTTCTCGGGGAAAGAAAAAGTCCCTTAAAGTATCTTAGCCTTTGAGTCGTTACCAAACTGTGCTTAATAAACACATTTGGGCGATTGGCAGCCCAAAATATCTACATATATATTTATAATATTGTTGCAAACTTTAAGTGGCTTTCCAAAAGCAACAAAAAAAATAAACTAAAAATGCAAAAATTAATTTGGGTTGCCTTCAACTTTTTACTTCAATACTACGCAAAAGAAACCAAAAACATGAATACGTAATGAAAATAGTTCCAAATATGGATATTAAATAGATGGCATGCAAACCATAAAAGGATCCAACTGCAACTCAATGTGAGAGTTGCCTCCAATTACATCCAGTCCACAATATTTTTTCGCATACTGACTTATTATATTTACTCTCTATTGATATACACTGCTCTGCACAAAAAGAATTTTTAACTTAATTATTTAACCAACTTTTGAGCATTCTCATTATTTGTATTTGTTATATTTCTGCCAAGCCAAAAATCCAATTTGTTTATTTAAACTTTTTTTTTTAATTGGGAATTATAGTAATCGAATTTGACATGTCTCAGTGTCAAGTGCAAAGAAGATTAATATGAAACGTTGTCAAGTTTTCAATGCCTGCTGGCAATCGCAATATCAAAGGATATCAAAAGCTGCAGCTGAAGCCAATCAAAAGGTGGCATTGAAATGAATATATATCAATATATGAATACAACATACATACATGTGTACATACATATATATTTAGAGATTCATATCCATTATGGTGCTTGGCTTGGCTGGCTATCTTTCTGTGTAAATATTTCAACTTTAGATAGAGTATGAAAGCTTCGTTGTGTTAAAAACTATTTGGCCTTTTTATGTTAGTTAAGCTACTTATAGTTTATGATTCTTCCTCTCATTCTCTCTCTCTCTCTGTCTGTCTGTGCATTTCTCTCTCGCTCTGCTGCATAGGAAAATTTCTTCTACTTATATTCGCCATATAGAATTAAATGTTTGTCTACCCTTAGACTAACGATATTCGAGTATATTGCTTTTGTGCATATTTATAAACATTACTTTCTTCGGCAACAGTAAATATGTAAATTTAAAATTGGATTTTTTAATTGTCTGTATAAATTGTTAAAATTGGGATGCGAGGTTCACCAAGAGGCTGGAAGATCAATAAGTCGATCAGAAATCTCCCACAATTTCGAAGCTAAAGTAGCCAAATTTGACTGGTACTGGTAACACCCAAGCCTATTCCCACCCCCAAAGATCTCTAATGTCGTTTTCCAGGAACATGCACATCAGATAACTGTATTCAGCAGTCGGCCAACTGCATCGCTCTAACTTTTTATGTATATTTCTGTAAAAAGCTTCTTAGCGTGATTTCCATTTACATTTGACGCCAGAGGATGTTGGTAATTTGGGTAGAGGATTTAGTCGTTGAGTTTTTTTTGCTCATTTTTAATGCGATGGCCTTACATTTTGTGGCAAACATCCGTGTGTTTACTGTTATAAATGTGCTTGCCACATACTGACTGCTGCCAATAGAATCGTCATGCATGAACCACAATGATGCACTTTTCGCTTTGCTAAAACTTCCTGTTAGCTTTTTCTCTAAATCTCTGTTTCTCTGTGTCTGGCTGCATCTCTCTCGCTCTCTCGCTCTCTTTGTGCTCTTCTTGACCCGCCGGAGTCCTCTTAGAGCCTTTCGTTTTCACTCTCTGTGATTGTTTCTGTTTCTATCATACTCTGTCACACAATCACGCTATGTGTCTCTATCTGTATCTCTCTCTTTCTTACACACACACCACACACACACACACACACACACACACACACACACACACACACCATCTCTCTCTCTCTCTCTCTGTCTTTCTCTCTGTTCTTCTCTCTGTTCTTCTGTTCTTTCTATATGTTCTATCCACAGGATGTGCCAGCGCTGCGCGATAGCGTCTATCACATTGACTCCTTTGTGTTGGGGGCTCCAAAGAGCGCCATTTTCGTGGGATTACAAAACGATTATATGTGCGATTTCGCATATAATCTTGAGAGTGAGCAGCGCAAGCAGCAGCAACATGATAATAGCAGAAGCAATAGAAGCAACACCAGCAACAACAGCAGCAGCAACAGCAACAGCAACTGCAGCAACAGAGGCAATTTTATGGCTCAGCAGGTGGCAACGCTGGGAGATGATTTTGATTGCGATTACGACTGTGATTACGATTATGATTGCGATAGCAACAATGGCCCGGAGCAGATGCCGGCTTACGACCATGTCCATCGCTATGGGCATGAGCAGCAACAGGAAGCTGAACAGCAACGGGAACGGGAACGGGAACGGGAACTAGAGCTGGAGTTAGAGCTGGGACAGGAGGACGATGAGTACGACGATGGTATTGGTTTTAGTTGTGACAGCGACAGCGCAACCGGATTACCAGAGGATGATGATGACCTTGTGCTGGACGCTGGCCACTGCATGTCTGCGTTAACTGCTGGCCAACTGGAAGTTGCCAGCTCAAGTAATTCGTACAGTAATTCGCTGCAGTGCAGCACACCGACAGCAACGCCAACTGGCTCCCATGGCTCGTCAACGTCAACCGAAATGGGTGTAATACTGCCGCAGTTGACACCGCCACCTCCACCACCCCCACCACCAGCAGCAATATCATCAATGCATCAGCCGCATAAGTTGGCATCCAAGTCAAACTCAAAGGCCAAAAGAGGCTTACAATTTTTAAATAAAATCATTTGAAGAATCGTCTTCAACGTTGACCATTTGCACGTTCTGTAAATGTGGATGTGGTGCATCATTAGTTGGCACAAAAAGCGCATGAAATCCGCCCGAAACACATACGCACTTACACACACACACACACACACACACACACACACACACACACACACACACATACTCATAGATAACCATTTGAGTACATCGGGCATTCGCTTCACTTCCTTCCGTCGCTTTTTGTCATCCTTCCCCCAAAACACCACAAAAAAAAATTAAAAAAACATAAACACAAAAAAATCCTGGTTGAACTCGGTTTTCTGGCAACCTTTGTAGCATGTAGCAGTTGGAAACGTGGAACAGGCTAAGGATTCCAGCCGGGTCGCGAGCACAATTTAATTTTGCATTGTCGTTTTGGTCTCATTAATTCTGCGGCATATTGTTTCTTAAAACAACCCCGCCCCCCCCCTGCTCCTCCTCACACCCACTCATTGCACATACATACGGCACTAATTAATTAAAAAATTTTTTTTGATATCTGTTTGATTTTTGAACGCAATCAAACCAAATGTGCAATAATATGCAAGAGTTGCAAAAATAATCTCAATCACAATTTTGGGTAAAATTTAAAAATTTTCATGGTTTTTATTTTGAAGGGAAGTAAAACCCTTTTGAACGATTTTCAAATTTTGCAATTCGATCTTAATGAAAACTGTATGCAAATTTAAGTTTTTTTTTGCAATTGGCGTCTGGTTCAAATTGAATAGAATTTTAGTAATAATATTATTTTAGCACAGCTACAAATAAGTTTTTCATCCACTCCGATCATTTCCATTCCCTTAAGTTTCCATTATGCAATCGAGATTTTGGGCGAATTGAAAAAAGACGTCTGAAACCACAGGAAGAAAATTAACTTTTTGTTAATTGATGCATGACATTATAAATACTACAATTCCGAAGAACTAATTTCTCGATTTGAATGACTTTTTTTTTTTACTTAAATGAAAAGAACAAAACTCATGTGCAATTATGGCACTGAACTAAAAATGTTCTTTGGATACATTTTTTCAAAATATTTTATTTAGTTATTCTTGTGATTAACTGTGAGGAAAAATATTATTTTCTAAAAACTAATAAAACGGCTTAGTATGCATTTATAGAAGATAAAAGATAGCATTATATACATAAATATCTAAGTGATATAGAATTCACATTTGTGTTAAAAGTGGATTTTGCTATCAATTAAGATTAGATTTTTGCTTTGTGACTTGAATATTTCTATAAGCCATGCACACAAAATGAATTTAGCAATAGAAATTTTGCTCAAGCCAAATATTGCTTACAATTTATTGATTACAAACGCACAAAAAAACACACACAAACATTTATTGTCAATTTTAATATGCAAATAGATTGAATGAGAGACTAGTTGGCAATATCCCTAAGAGCTGCTTGTTAACAACATAGTAGATATATTAAAAAATATAGCAACAAAATATATATATATATATGCTGCCAATCAAATGCAAATATTATCAAAATGAACTTTTTATTTCAACCTGGCGAAGATTTGATACCCTTTGCAGGCAGATTCACCTTTGATTGATGCTTTCAGCTCAACTTAAAATGATTTGTCTGACCTCGAAGAACAATTGATTGATTGCAATTAGTTTCACTTCTTGTCTCATTTATATATATATATATATAGGATGAAATGTTCCTCTGGAAGGGAATATGAGTTCCAGAAATTCCACACTCAATTATGATTATATATGAAAATACATTGAGTAAGAGATGAATAAATCAAAAATGAATAAACACTTGAACACTTCAGTTCGGAGAAAATGGATATTAAATTGAAATGGAGATATTAAATTGAAATGGATATTAAATGCGATTTGCATATTGCAGCATTTCAAACATAATCAATTGGAGCTGCTGCCTCATTTGGCTTTTATCTTTTATCTTTCCACTTTCCACTTTCCAAATTCCTTTTTATTTATTTCGATAGTTGTAGTCAAAGTTGTAGTTCTTCCACCTGCAAACAGCCTTAAACGTTGGACACAAAATGGAAATGGAATATTTTATAATAAGCAGATCAATAATGGAAATCAAAGAAACAAAAAATATATGGAACTGTTTTGTTTGTACTTGATTACGAATGTAGTTTGAGGTACGCTCAAATTACGTAGTACAATGTGGCAATCTAGGCAATGGCAAATGGCAAATGGCTGGAGAAGACAGCCATTGCTGCCTGCAATAAGCTAGCTGGGATTGCGTGTCCTGACCCCCCCCCAAGCACCGTTAGCCCGAGCAGTTCTGTTTGCGCTATCTGACCTATCCCATCCTTACCTGCTACCTTCATTATTCCGTAATATTTGCGTATTCACGCTTTCCTTTATGCACGCTCAAGTGCAGCTCGCCTCATTGTGCACAATCGGCGCATCAATGACTTCAAATGCGAGCCGGGTTGGCCATTGGCGACCACACGACCAGCAGGGGTAGCAACGGGTAGCAACGGGTGGCAACGGCTGGCAACGGGTGGCAACGGGTGGCAACGGGCGGCAACGGGAATAAATGTGGCTTGCACTTAATTGCTGCCCCATAAGCCAACGGCAGACAAGCGAAGACATCGTTAAAGTGTTGAAAATGAATATTAAGCACACAGAATGCGACACATCGAATGGGCAGCATCCAGTAGCACAGCCCCAATGCAATTGGATCTCCTTGATATGCAAGCATCGCTTGAAGATTAACCCACCCTACCCTTACCCCTTACTTCCCTCACAGTCTTCTTTCAGCGCGCCCATGCCATGCCTGACCGTCTGACCATTTAATAAGCCAACATTCCCGCAAAAATTAATTAAAAATATTTATTATTATTATTATTATTATTATTATTATTATTATTATTATTATATCGCTATCGCAATTGCTATCACTGTCGATTCTCATGCACATTATTGGTTTCTTTGGCCATTTCTCTGTCATTTGTTGGTCATTTCAGGATCACATACGCGAGTCCAAGGAGAGCAAACTGGACGAGATGGGTGGCAATTCAAAGGCGCGTTCTCGCGAGAACATATCAAGGTGAGCATTTGGTTATCAGTTGGTCATTTAACCATGGGATGGGCTTGTTGTTGATTTGTTATGATTCGTCCCATTGCAGGCAAAAGCACTCGGAGACCTCGCTACAGATTCTGGATGATGTCTCGAATCGTTACTATCGCGAGGCGGTGCCCATATCGACGCAGTCTAGCAAGGCCGATTTCAAGGAGAAGGAGCACAGCATATTACGCCGAAATCCAGACATGACTCAGGCGAGCATCTGCGATGTTGATGACGGCGAATCCTCGTCCACAACAACGGCAACGCATGAACTGATGATGACAAAGGCATCGATTGCGACTGCACCGGTTAATGCCTGTGATATGGGCTGTCAAACGAGGTAAATATGTACAGGAGATGAACAGGGTCGGTCCACTGTATTATCCGAGTTGTCATCATCATCATCATCATGAGCAGCATATGTGCTGTACACTAGACGCGCCTCCGCCATCAAACAGATTGCAGTGACAAACGATGAGCAAACAGACAAAAACCAACACCAATGTTGCCAGTGCCATACCAGAGAGGAGTTACAGCATCAGGCTGACCGTGTGGAATATGTCAGTGGGGTTGGCGGTTGGGGGGGTGGGGGAGGTCATGTAGTGTGTTACAAGACCCGAAACCAGCGTCTGATGAATGCTTATACAACACAAATCGATGCAAATATTTGTATTTGCATGCGTCTTCATTTTGCCTGAACCAACGGCACACAGCTGAGTCAGACGCCATATATCCCATTTACCATATGCCATGTGCGACATCAGTAACGATAAGGACAAAGATAAGGATAAGGAGGTCACATTTGGAGGTCACAAATATGACGTAATCACGCACAACTCTGTGTGAGCCATGCACACTTTTCACAGAAAACAAGCTGTTTAGATTTGAATGTTAGAAATTTCAAATTGGTTTTTGCGATTAATATGTTTATGCAACATATTAAAAAAAGCAAATACAAAATTAAAGACACGCAAAAAGTGTCTCAAAATGATTGTTTTAGTACAATGAACGAACCAAAAATGATTAAAAGGCAGAACGACCATAAAATCTATATATATATTCTTGATCAGCATCAATCGAGTCGATCTAGATATATCCGTCTGTCTGTCTATATGGACAAGTGTATTTGAAAACACTATAAAAGCTATAGAACAGAACCAAGCAAGGAAGAGTTACAGTAATAGGCACAATAATTGGACGAAACAGTCACAGTAGCAGTAGCAGTAGCAGTCACATGAGCAACAACAGTCACAGTAACAATAACAGTCTAAGTACAAGCAGCAATAGCAGTCACAACAACAGTAACAGTAACAGTAACAGTAACAGTAACAGTAACAGTAACAGTAACAGTAGCAGTAACAGTAACAGTAGCAGTAACAGTCACAGTAACAGTCACAGGAGCAACAACAGTCACAGTAACAATAGCAGTCTAAATACAAGCAGCAGTAGCAGTCATAATAACAGTACCAGTAATAATCAGAATAGCAGGAGCAATCACAATAACAGTACCAGTCACAGTCAACCCTATGAAACACATCAAGCAAGCAAAAGTCACAGATTAAACATATTTGCTTAAATCACACAGACTCAGCCTGATTGAGTTGGCATTGATTTTGGGGTTAGTTGATGAGCACGAAACAGAGACATATTGAAATAAATGCATAAATCTCAATGCTTAACGTGCGTTTTCCGTCTGCTCCACAGGGAATCGCTGTTTGCGAACAGTCCCAGTGCAGTTGCCACGCTAATGAGACAAAAGTCCAGCTCTTCATCGTTGGGTGCTGGTAGTGCGGTGGGGGGCACAATGCCGCCACCACCACAGCGGTTCTTTTCGACATTTGGCTATGAGCAGGGGACATTGCCGGGAATGATCGCTGTATCGCCATCGATGCCGGCAGCAACACCGCCGCCGCCACAAGTCCAAATGGTGGGCACAATGGGGCGGCGCAGCCAGTTGCACATGCAACATGCGCCGTCACAGTCACAGCACGAATCCCTCGAATTAGAGGAGCGGCACAGCGGCGTTGGTGGCAACCAGCGACCTCACTATGGCATAATTGTTGCAACAGCCGTCAAGCCACAGGAGATTTGCCATCATCATCATCAGCACCAGCAGCACCAGCAGCACCAGCAGCAACAGCAGCAACAGCAGCAGCAGGCGTTGCAACAGCGAACGCATCACGCACATCCAGCGCATCAGCATCAGCAGCAACAGCAGCTGCAACAGCAACTGCATCAGCAGCAATTACAGCAACACCAACAGCAGCAACAGCAGCAACCAGCAACGCGACACTTTAAGGGGCAAGGGCAAACGGTGCTGCCAAGCAAATCAAGTGGAGTCGGTGGCAAACAGCAAAAGAACGAGGAGTCCAAAGTGTTCATCGACATACGGAATTCAGCGCCAGACGTGATTATCATGACGTCCCATTGACATTTAAGGATTGCACGCCAATCAACAAATACAGCAACAACATCAGCAACAACAACAGCAGCAACAATGAGCAACAGCACCAACAACAACGACAACAACAGCGACAAGGACAACAGAACAATGGATGACATATTAACCACATCCACAGCGGCGCCGTTGACACGGCACGGACATGCCTGGATATGGACAGGGACGTAGACAGAGGTACGGAGACGGACACAAACACGGACACGAACACGGATACGGATACGGATACGGACACGGACAGTGAAACGAACATGAATGCGGCGGACATGAACACGGCGTGGCGCAATCAGCCACACAAATACCAAACGCCAATTTTCCGGCTGGAGCACTGTGTCGCATCCAGATGCATTTTTGGCTTTAGGGCCAGGTAATGTACATTTTTCGCATCATACTTTCGATTTTTCTTCATCAGTTTTATTTCGTTTTTTTATTTATTTTTTTATTTTTTTTTTTGATTTGTATACTTGTATAAATGTTTATAGACTGCAAACATGGCAAATAGCTCCATCAAATTATCCATCCATTTGCAGCTTACAAAAATGTCTTTGAATTGAGATTTGTTAGAGTTTTTGTTAAGTTGTGCTTAGGGCATTTTACTATCGAATGTATCGAATGAAAACCAGATTGTTATTTTTCTTTGGAAAGGGTATTTGATCTTCGGTGAGTCGAGAGCCGAGAGCTGCTTGCTGCCACAAATGCCGCTGTCTGCTGATGCAGCTGGGCGTTCAGCCTCTTTGCTGTTCCCTGGCTGCATCCTCATATTACGAATAAGAATCGCACAGATACAGATACAAATACAGATAAAGATACAAATACAGATACAGATACAGATACAGATTGAGATTCAGATACAAATACAGCATATATAAAACGTGTAGTGTCTGTGTGTGTGTGTCAGTGTGTGTTTGTCTGTGTGTGTGTGTGTGTCGTTGGCGTAGTCCAGGGCAAAGTCTTGCAATACGTGCAGACACTAAGCAGACACGGCTGAAAACAACGTGGCATATGCAACAGCGTTGTGGCAGGCGAACAACCACAACAACAACAGCAACAGCAGCAGCAACAGCAGCAGCAACAGCAGCAGCATCATTGAGAGGAAGTGCAACACAAGAATGTTGACCACCAACTGGACAATGTCCAACTGGACAATGTCCCCTACCAACCGAACACTACGCCCAGCCGGCCAGCCCCTACTCCTGTCATGACCTACCCCTTCGGTTTGTGTTCTTTGAGGCGACTCTTTTATGCGGGCAGAGGGAAACTTCTTCATTTACATGCACGACGAACGTGACCGTCGCAGATTCCTTGTCCCGTGTCCCGTGTCCCATGACCCGTGCCCAGTGTCCCGTGTCCCGTGGACTGGGTCAGACAGAGTTCATCCATCACGTCCACGTGCAACCTGCACCACACTCTGTCTTTTCAGCTTTTACCCCTCTCTCTCTCTCTTGCTCTCTCTCTCCCTCTCTCTTTTCGCTTGTCTCAAGCGACTAGCAAAAGCCATTGAAGCAATTTGCGTGAAAATAGTTTTTAAGTGATTTTCCGTGCATTCGTCACGCTTTTATGCTCCTCGTCCCCCCCATCCACACTCCGCACCAATACACTCAAAAGTTGCTTTAATCATTTAACTAAATTGTTGCCCAGGGCCAACACATACAGACATATTTCTACTTGAAACGTGTTTGACATAATCATTACTCAAGTGCAAATGATTTTTTAATAGAATTTTCTAATTGTGTGTGGGAAAACTGTTAAGCTACTATTTAATTTAACATAGTTAACATATTGTGTTGCCGGCAGCTGTATTTATTTTCCTCAGCGGCCTGTTCCAAAAACCATATTGGCCAATTAATTCGCTGCAGTGTTTTTTTTGTCAATAATGCAATAATATTTCATATTTTTGAGAACATAAATCAAATATCAAAACTTAATTCTCAATTATTCGCCAAAATCAGATTTGTCGAATAATTAAAAAAAAAAGAAAATACTTTAAGTGTTTAATAAAGAAATAAAAAATGTGTATTTTTGGATTAAATCTTAAAGCAACAGATATAGATATATTCACAGTTAATTTGTATAACTTTTTCAATTATTCGCAACTGCCTCGAAAATGAGAATGTTTTAGTATAGCAAATAGCTGACGCCGTTGATGGCCTGCGGAGGGGGAAGGTGGAAGGTGGAAGGTGGGGCACCGTTAACCAGGTATTAAGAAAAAAATGCCAGTCAATTTGATTGATTGAATTGATTGACACGGACGATGATAAGCCGGGCAAAACAAGCAGCAAAAGAAAACAGATCAAATGAAAAAGTGGGAAGTGGGCAGGTGGAGAGTAGACAGGTGGGGAATGTGCAAGTTGGGAGTTCAACTCCCACTCATTACTCATTACTCATTACTTTTTATGTGATGCGCTGGTCATGCAGACTTGCAATTTGAAAAAGGAATCATTAGCAAGATTAAAGGGTGATTACCCAGCCAAGTGAATCTTGAAACCGAAAGATACAATTTGTAGTTGTTGTTATGTTCGTTGCTGTCGCTTTATAAGTGACCCGACTCAAAGGTTAGACACTTGAATCCTTGGACCATTGGACACACATTATAAATGCAGGCAGGAAATGAGATTGAATTCGGTGATGAGCGGACAATCAAAAAACCGCAAAAGTCATTAAAAAAATGTTAAATTTTTTAAGAGATTTTCGCGCAAAAATAAAATTACAAAACCATTTAGTTGTTATTTACTTCCTTTTCCCTTTTTTTTGTTGTTTGCTTTCATTTTGCTGTTCAACGAAAAATTAAAAATCATTTTGTATGCGGGTTTATTATTTATATGTATTTTTGTTTTTTTTTTTAAATTTTTTTCATAAAAATTCTGCATGCTGAACAATCGACAGGAGGCAATAATTGCCGGCATAGATAAAATTAGCATCATTATCAGTTCAGAGCTTAAGTAAACTTAATTGTCTGAGCAACGCTTCTATATTAAAACGAATAAATTGAACAATTGATATTCGGAGCTTTACCAAAATTAAACACAATGTGGGTTTGGCAAGAGGAAGGCAAAAAGGCTCTGAACTAATTGAAGGACCTTTCCAGATTTAAACCCCATCGGGATGGCGTTAAAAAAATAGTGTCTGATTATTAACAAAGAACTTTAGACCATAGCTTAGTAGTCAATAAAGTGGATCTCCACAAAAAAAAAAATAGAGAAAATTACGATATTGCCAACAAATATCAAGCAACTCAATTTATAACTTTGTACATCTTATATTCATTCAGCCAAAAGATTTTGAGTTAATTCACTTTTCGTTTTGTTTTCAATTATTAAATTTTAATAACGTGATATTTGACGGTTTTTTGTCTCTCATTTTCATACCAATAAACTGCATTAATTGGCAAATTAAAATTAAAAAAAAAAAAACATATTCTGCTGATGTATTTGTTGTCTGATTTATAATCTGGGTATTGTCTGGGTTAATTGGGATCAACAATGCAGCGATTGAAATGGGACTCGCAATATTTAAGTTTAAATCTTTATTTGCTTTTAAATTATTTTTAATTTGCAACAAGTGTTGGTTTTTTGTACAAGAACTCAGCGGATTGGGCAGAAAGATATGCTGATTTACAATAAGTTTTTTATATTGTACTAAAATATTTACAGCATATATTGTAATTATTATTATTGTGAAATATCAGAACGGTGTGTTGTTGTATCTGTTGTTGTTATGGATTTTTGCAAAATAATACTCATAGCTAAAGGAATTTCAAGAGAAGTTCAACTTAAACTGAAATTCAAGCTCAGCTTCGGCTATTGAGTTGATTAACTTTGGTTTTTATATTCATTTATCAATTTTTCAATCATAGTGAAATTGTGTAAATACTCATAAGCAAAACTAACCAAGCGATTTTACTACAATAATTGATTATTACAAGTATTGTACTCGTAAATGTCTACTAAATAAGCCTAAGAATAATACTATACACACTTTTTTGTAATGCAATTTTTTTTGTAAGCGGGCAACGCATACTTAAAAGAAACCACAAAACAAAAGTAAAAAAAATAATTAAAATACAACCAAAAACCCAAAAACAATAAACAAAAAAATGAAAGAACTACAATTTTATTAGATGTTGTATACTTGAATAAATAAATATATACATAATAATAATATTTTTTTTTTGAATAGCATTAAAACGCATAAAACTAACGACTGCAAGCATTGTATGTAAACTATAAATTGTCCCGATACAATTAAGAATGAGAGGAGCATATAAAAGTAAATGAATGGAAGACAAGCCATAAATGCGTAAAATTAATAATTAAGTTTTAGTGTTTAACAAAATGTGTGTGTATGGCCAAATGTGTAAAATCAAAATAGTCCAATGTGACCAAATAAACTTCATTGTGCAACTTGAACAACTTGGCTATTTGATTTCCTTTCTTGCAGCCCTGCGAAGCTTAACAATCACAGCGAAATTGTTGCTGAGCTAAAAACAAAGCTACAATTAAGCGAATATAACGGTTTGCATTATCACAAACATGAGAGACACGAGCAGATATAGAAACATCATCACAAATAAGTCTTACGAAAGGAGACAACAATAAGCATGCGGTTTAAGCGAGAGTCCGCACAACCCCAACTGAGTAATATTGATCTTTACTTTTCTGCAATGCTCAGCATTGCTCACATTTACACTAGCAACACATACGCATTGACTGCGTCCGGCTCTCAGCGAACACACACCAGCAAGAGCGAGAGCCTAAAAATGAACGAGCGCCAATCATGAAAAAGCACCGTTTGAGAGAGCGAGAGTTGAAAAAGGAACAAGCCATTTATTCAAAATCGTGGCAAAGAGAGTAGCGAAGAAAACAAACACATATGCAATAATAGTGGGAATAAAATATTTTATTTTTTCCTAAGACTATCCTTATTTTCTGCTTAAGCACCCAATTCAATTATTATTTTTAACTAGATGGTATAAAATTAATTACAGCATTTTGTTCAAATTGCAAAATAATTGCAAGCAACTAACCGTCCATTCGTAAGTCGATATATTACCAGGCGAACAGAATCGGAAATAGACATTTAGTGCTGCGAGCATAATCTAAAGTTCTGAGTGCAAATTATTTGCACTCAACTCAACTTTACTCAACTCAACTCAACTCAAAACAGAAATTGAGATAAACTTGAACCACTTAGCAGACAACACATATATCGATACCCTTTTTAAAATTCCTACTAGACAATGTAGTTAGAAAGAAACCTACAAATGGCAATATTAGATCTATTTTGGGTCTCCATTCTATTACACAATATGTCGCTATGAGCCGAATCAACATTTTGTCAATTTAACACCTCTATGATTAGTTTTAAGGCCAGCCGGTGATTCTGTTCGCCTAATACTTGTGAGGTGAAAACTGATTTGGTACTTTCGAATAAAAACATTTATCGATTGTACACTACAAGTACCCCGTGTAGGGCAATCGTGCCAAAGAGCTTTTGTCAACATATTGGTTCGTGTCTCCGCTAAGTTCCAAACTTGATAAACATAGCCGGTTAAGGTTTCGTTAAAAGCGTAAGTACTTAAGAGAAACGTTTCAGTATGAGAATTTTTGTTAAAAAGTTAAGTTATGTTATGGCAATGCTGTACCTAGAGACACGTCTGGCAATACATGTTTACACACACTGGCAAGGGTTTTACTCTATCTGGTAATTGAACAATTGTTAAATTGTTCCATTTTAAATGTATGCCAAGAACCAAAACAAAATTATTGGAAGAAGTCAATGAAAATGGATCATCCAAAGAGAGGATAATGGTTATTCTGCAGTTTTTCCAGAGTTTGCTCTCTACCAAACTGATGTGCAGCTCAATATCGGCTAGCATGCATTTTTATATATATATTCTACGTAGTAAAAGTAATAATATAAAGCAGATTTACAAATACGAATTGGTAGTTAACTGCCTCTGGCAGGTGAATGCCATTCAAAATTAATTCACCACGATGTTGCCAGATATGTCCATATCCGTTTGCATTTGTGTTCGTTGCTATAGAAACGTTACTTTTATTTACTTTGCACTTTATTTAAAAATTATTCTTATCGCACAAATTACTTCCTTTATTTTTTGTTCGTTACCACTATGTTTTTTTTTTTCAAAGCAGTAAACAATTTACTTAACGTAAATATATATTAAAATAGAATAAGCTATTAAATCTTTATAGAGTCATACATATATTTAACAAAAACCAAAAAAAAAAATGTACAAAAGTGGCTCTAATCAGTTTTGTACATGCATCTCTCATTACTTGCGCAGCGTGGTCTGATGTCGTCATCAGCTGAACTACAACTGATTAACTTTGCCTACCAGCTATTTCGGCGACGCAGAAAAGATTAGCCGAACGTGCAATGCAAAGTTTCTGTTCGTTTTAGTTGGTGGCTTCAGGGCATAGGCGGCATGAGTATAAGTGAAAATCTAAAAATAGAACAAGACCACGACACACACACTCTTCAAAATGCTTTGGTACAAATAGAGGGTATTTAACTTTCGACGTGCACGACATGATCAAAGATCATCAGAGCCAGCAAAAATTCTCTTTGAAAGGAAAGTAAATATTTTTATGTACAAACTGGTGAAAACCTTTTTTAAGGTCTTTTTTAAGTTTTCAAAATATATTATTGACTAAAGCAGAGTATGTTCCTCGTTCAGAACAGTGCATCATAAGTGTTATATATTATTTTATTTCACAACCAAAGAGTCCTGCACCTGTTTCACAAATTCATAAAAATTGAGGCAGTCAATTTTCACTAATTCAAATACAGAAAGATCTACACAAACACACATACGACAGCGCTGAGCACAGTGAGAAAACAAACGCATACATCTACAGCATGTGCATGCACACACATATGCACGCTCACTCAATCACGATCAGCATAACTAAACCGTTTCAGTTGGCGGCCACTCAGCAACTGGACGCAAACGAAGTTGCGAAACACGAATGACCCGAAGCAACAGCGCCCAGTCGGCTAAACAACCACACGGCCTGGAGATCGCTCGCAATAGAATTTGCCGTGCCGCTTTCTATATTTGAACCGAACTATCTTTTTGTTGTATGAAGCGTTGCCACATTTCTCCGGCAAAGTATCGGGCAGGGGATCACACGTATCTGGCAACACTTTCGGCGAAGATTCGCCGATTAAGCTCCCGACAAATGCCCTGCCAGAGAAACATGACACACATTCACTTATGTGTAAACACCAAATTTAAATGGCAAGCTGCCAGAGACAGTTGTGCTTACCCAACAGAAAATACAGATTTTGCAAACTTGCAATTTAAATAAACAAAAAAATAGGATATGAATGTAAATGTCTGTGAAAGTTCTGCAATGCAGATATCATTTCTCTGGCCAATCCATTGACCTCTTCTTTTAATGGTATTTATATGCAATATGAAAATTAACCTAAATTTAAGTAAAGATAATATAATTAATTTCCAGTTACCAGATTATCTCAGCACCCTTTTCTGCATGTGGCATGTGGAAACACGTGTCACTACAAAATAAAAAAAAAAAAAAAAATTGTTCGTTTCGAGCTTTATATATAAAATATATTATATATATTCGTAACGGGCAGGAATGAGAAAGGCATTGAAGGTTACCTTGAAGTTTCAGTAATACTATCATTAAGTTTGTGGGGAATATATTAATGTAAGCTTCGAACTACGGAGATGATTTATCATTTTGCCAGCCCCCAATGGGCGTGTCAACCCAATCTTAACACATTATCTGGTTTGGATATGTCTGGGTAGACATGCACTTCAACATTTTAGTAACAATAAATAAAGTTGCACAAAATCGTTTGCCTTTATTGTGTAAGCAAACAAAAACTAATAATATATGTAATAATATATATAATAAAAGCTGCTGTTCCTCATTAAGTTAATATCAGTCGCTACTCCCTCTCTGTACCCGCTAGAATACGCCGTGTGATTGTATTAACAATCATTCCTAACTATTTAATGGGCCAAGCTATAATTGAGCACACGTATGTATTACTTATCACTGAGGTGTCAGTCATTGCTGGTTACGCCCGTTAGCCCGTTAGCTGAGGTCAATGAACTGTGAATTAGTTTAAAAATACGATCACCTGTTAATATATGCACCTGCTTCCTACGAGGCACGTATCGATCTTATTAATCGTTTTGCGGTTTTCTAAAATCGCAGTTAACAGCTTCGATTGCTGTCAAGGCCGAAACTGTCGAACAGTCGGCGTGACATCATCATCATCAGCGTCATCATGATTGCCTTGATGATTCAACTGCTTTACTGAGCAATGCACGCCGGAAAATACCCAGTATGTGAATATTACAAAGAGTAGATCCATTTAAGTATATATAGAAAGAACACTCTTTGGGTGTATTTTGTAAGGAAAAATACATTTTAGGTGTTATTAGCTAGTTTAATCTTAATCTTTATTTAAGTTGTTTTGATAAAACTTTTTGGTTGAGTGGATCGATAAATATACTCTATGGTCTTCTTCTGTTCCCTGTTACAAACATCAGCGCAATCTGGAAATACCCGCTTGAATTTGTTCAGTGTATGAAAGCATCATTTGATGAGAAGATTCGATACTGTCTAAATATTTTGTGTAATTAAGTATTCAGATAAAGATAATTTATATTTCCGGCTGTTCAGGAACAAAAACCTTATTGTAAAGAATGATGCAAATTCATTAATAAAACAAAACAATAATAAAAAAATTATAAAAATATGTGGCTTTTGCTATATAAGTGCTACATGATGATACTGGACATTATTTGTGTGTTAGCCGTTATATCTATCGGTCAATCTACCAATGTTTGTATGACCAAATTAACAACAATTTTGACTTGTAGTACCTGCAAACGTTGTTGAAGAGATAATGTTTAAAACGGCTGAATGCGGTTATCAGACGGACGATTAGAAATTCTATTAAACTGCTGTACGGCCGTATAAATATGAACGTAATTCTTCTAACGCAACAATTGGCCATGTCAGTACGAAAACTACCGCTGCGACAGGGACCCACATTGGGTCTGGGACTGGGTCTGCGTCTGTTGCTTCTCCTCTCTGCTGGCCAGGCTAATGCCTACAGCAGGGAAGAGCTGCTCACTTGGTTACAGCACAGCAACTTTGGCTATCAGGTGCTACGGCAGGCACTGAACTCCAGCTCCAGTTCCACCCCGACAGCCATAACTACACCCCCAACAAGCATCTCTAGCTTCAGCTCAACGAAAGTAGATTTGAATGAGGACCTTCTATGTGCGACGCAAGTGGGTCTTCTGCTTCAGGCGGCTGATCTTCGAGCACCGCCTGCGCTGAAAGGTAACCACTCAACCCAAAAAAAAAACAACTGTATAAATCAATTGGTCAATCAGTAATACAGCTTTTTCTAAACAGTTTTGGATGCCTGGGGCAAGTTTCCACATGGCCTGCTTTACGGCCACTTCAGCGACATGGGCAACTACGAGTCCTGTTTAAGCCGTATCGATGCAGCCCCCAGCATGCTCCTTACTCAGACCAAGTATTGCCTAGCTAACATAAAATTCGAGAATATTGACCCGAACTCCATGGATCAAACTAGCGTCAGCATTGGGGCCTGTATTCCGGCCAAATGCAGTGCAGCCCAGCTAAATGGCTGGCTAAATCAGTATCTGCAGCTACTCTTTGAGAACACAGTGGATCCCGAACCAGTGCTCGTCCAGGAGACCAACTGCGCCCTTGCTGATAGACAGCCCTTGTCAACGCTCGACTGGTTTGCCGTGTAAGTAGGACGCAGTCCTCTGCCATACTGAATATCATTGATCATGAACACAATCTGATCTATACTTGGTTATTCTTCGCAGCGGTCTGCTCATCTTTCTGGCAGTCATCGTGATTCTCTCCACCCTCCTTGACTACTTCAAAGGTAAGTTGTTGCCACTTGCAACTGTTTCATAACCTCAAAGTAGATAAGATAATCAAAAACCTTTTTTAAAAATATATACTATTTTTTTTTTTAAATATCTGTAATATATAAAAACATTATCTGTGCTTTAAAGATTAGATCTGGAGATATGGACTTTACTTATATAAATAAAATATAGATGATATTATATTATATTTATTTATTATTATTATATATTATTATAAGTCTGAGCTGACTCAATTTTATGTAATATCTGATTAAATAATTTCGTTTCCCCGACATTTTCTACACGGATAATTTGGGCATTATTTTTGTGCATCTAATATATATATATATATATATATTATTAGATCCCCAAAAGATTTTGGGCTCATTCTCGCTGCGCCAAAACGTGCGTCAATTGTTGCAAACCACATCGACGTCAAGCCAATTGCCTCATGTCATACCCTGTCTTCATGGCATACGATGTCTGACCATTATCTGGATTATCTATGGTCACGATTATATGTTCATGCTGCTGGTGCCCAATGTAAACACTTTCGAGGTAATCGCCTGGGCCCAGACACCCTTTTCCATGCTGCTACAGAGTGGCACCACATCCGTTGATACATTCTTTCTGCTCAGTGGAACGCTGCTCGTTATGGCCACCTTACGCCAGCTGGAACGGTATGTTTTTTGATTATCCTGTTGCTTTCCTTCATTCGCCTCCCATTAACTGCTGTGACCGATCCCTGTGCAGTCAATCGGGTCGCCTTAATGTGCCACTTATGTATCTGCATCGCATTGTGCGCTTGACACCCGTCTTAGCGGTCGCCGTGCTCCTCTTCATGACAATCTTCACCCGCCTGAGCAGCGGCCCTCTTTGGCAGCAGTTCACCAGCGCCTCTCAGCTATGCAGCGATACCTGGTGGGCCACGCTGCTCTATGTGCAGAATTATGCTGCAGCGGGCCGCATGGTGAGTAAAGTCAAATTCGCTTCATTTCATTGATCTTCATTTGGGGTCTCTCAACACCTCAACAGTGTCTGGGTCATTCGTGGTACTTGGCCGTGGACATGCAACTGTTTCTGCTCTCCCCGCTGCTCCTGTGGCCACTCTGGCTCTGGCGTCGGCGCGCCGCTGCCGGCATTGTTGTGCTACTAATGTTGCTCTCTGGCTGCCTCTTCAGCATCGTCATGCTCAATAAGCTAATCGTCTTCAGTCGCGATGGGTAAGTGATGTATATCATTTGAAACTTTCAATCCCGATCTATATCTTTTAATCAAATCAATAAATTCAGCTCTCAAAAAAGAAAGGAAATTCAGCAAATGGGAATATATACATTTTTACTACTTCCGTATTAGAAGATGTAGTCTAAGTCTAAGTTTTTACCCAATTATTAGAATATATGTAACTTTCAATCGATATTCGATTTGTATTCCGACCAAAAACTTTAATTCCAATTTTGATGGCTTTAGCTCTTGGACAGTCAGAGAGATATGATGAAATTCTGTTGGTCTCTGTTTTATATTAATACTCTGTGCTATTTGGTTCTGTGCAGTAACCTTGGCGGTGACAGCCCCGAGATGCGAATGATCTATTATACCACACACGCCCGTGCCACGCCCTGGTTAATTGGGCTGCTCTTTGGATATTTTCTGCATAGCGAGCGGGGCCGGCGGCGTCGTCTGTCTTGGTGGTTGCAATCGCTATTATGGCTGCTGATGGTGCTGCTGGTAGCCACCGTCATTTGGAGCGTTTATCCGTACACGCAGCCGGGTGCTCCGAATATGACACCATTGGCAGGCGCCTTCTATCTTTGCTGCAGCCGCATCGTGTGGCCGTTGGCAGTTTGTTGGCTAATTTGGGTCTGCCAAAGTGGGCGGGGTGGCGTTGTCAATACGTTTCTCAGTTGGTCCCTCTGGCAGCCCATCTCCAAGCTCTCCTACTGCCTCTACATTTGGCATCTACTTGTCGAGACGGTCAATGCGGGTCGCATCAAGACCAGTCAACACTTCTCCAACTATGATGCGGTAAGTCCTCTATTGCTCTCTGTCAATCTCTCTCCACTTTCACACGCCTTTGTAGATTCTACATTTCTGGTCGGACTTTGGCATCTCCCTGGGTGTCTCACTAATCATGTATTTGTGCGTGGAGGCGCCAATTGTGCGCCTGGAGATGCACCTGCTGGCCTTGCGTATGCGTCCAAAGACGCCGCCCACTGAGGGTGTCATCAATCCCATCACGCCCACTGTTTCTATGCCGGTTATAGCGGTGCCTTCAAGTGTCTCTCAGCAGAATCTAGTCGAGGCATAAATGCAAGTTTTAGGCAATTGAATTGTGTAACTTGTGTGATTCAAATCCTTTTGTTCAGTTTAAATTAACTAATGTGATGTTAACTGTAAAACACTGTGTAAAACCAAAAGGAGTTTTTGCTCAAATTCCGATTCTATGATGTAAAATATAATAATAATAATATATAATAAATATATCATATTTTATATTATGAGGTTTCTTTTGATTCCGAAACGGTCTGTTCGGCTTTGCATTTCTGCAGATTTCCTATTCAAATTACATTGTGAAAATTAAACTAATTAACCAAACTACAACTACAAAATTTGACATTTAATCACATTGCATTGGATAATAAAGATTATCGCATTTGGTCCACAGTCCGTTTCCATGAGCCATTCACACGCAATACTCAACGAATTTTTCTATTTTCCAGTTATTGCGTTTTCGTGGAAATTGAATACAAAACAAAACGGTCTTTATTTACCTTGCCACATGGTTGTAAGAGTTACCTGATTCCAGGCCAGATTCGTTTTTGTTTTTTGTTTTTTCTTTTCACGATCGACTTTCAATTTCCGTTGTGCTTATGTAAACTGGAGACGCAAAGTGTTATTAAATAAATTAGTTTTAAATTATTTGGAAAATACAGTAAGGAAACTGAACTGTACCTGCCTACCTAATAATACAATCGCAATTGCATGTTGCATGATCAGTTAATCACAACCTAGGCAACTTACAAATAATTCTAGAACGCCTTTAATACCTTTCAATCAAATGCGATATTCGGATTTGAAATAAAGTCGTTTTAATTCAGCTGTACTCCAAAACAACCAATCAGCCCCGAATGCTAGATCATTTGGCACTGCTCCAAATATATTTATCTTTGCACGTACATATATATATATATATATATATACATGCATATTTGTATGTATATATTCGCTTACACAAGTCGCACATAACTCGAGTAAAGGCTGTTAATTACTAAGCAAATGCATAAAACATAAGTTGTACAATTAAGTCAGCTCCTGATGAAAAAATTTAACTTTTTGATTCCCTGTAAAGCATATCAACACAAAAAAAAAGTATTCATTTTGATCATATTGATTTAGTCAATTCGATTCTATCATCAACAGACTTTCCCTTTGAACTGTTGTTAGAGAAACTTTGACCTTTGACTGTGCTTCGAATATTATCAATCATAAGATTGATAGGCTTAAAATGATTGAAAGTCCTTGGCTCCTTGATATTTGGATAGATAGCAGATGCCATCTACTGTCTAACACATTCTCGTACATATGCACAGCATCAGAAATATTATAGGGTATTTAAATGAAATCAACTTGGCAACAAGAAAGCTGCAAAGACTTGCAACTAATTTTTTGAGGCATGCATTTAAGTATTAGGCATCAACGTTTTGTGCACACTGGTGCCGAGTGCATGGTTAACTGAATACCCGTTATAAGCAAAACGAATACCGTTAGCTGTCAATTATGCGATACCACTGTGCTGGGGTCGCACTATGCACAAATTAGTTGAGTGCCGCACAAAAAGTAGTGCAAAAGTAATTGTAATCACGCGAAGAACCCGTTGATATCTGCTGCCTGACTAACCAATTGCCTGGTTGGCTGGCTGGCTGGCTAGCTGGCTGACTGGCTGACTGGCTGACTGAGTGGCCTGTCTGGTTAACCCGTCTAACTTGTTGCATTTGGCCACTTAATCCACTAACGCCCAGGCGCGTTGCAACGACCGAGTCAAGGCAGGCAACTGGCGCACAGGCAACGGCCAGTTCTGATTGAAACGCCACACAGCGCGGTTCACCAATCGCTCAGATTTAATTGGATCAGATCAACTCCACATTAGTTGGATCAGCTAGGAGAATCTGTGTGGCAGGATGCAGCGAATGTATTGCATTATGCTTACGCTCTTGGCGCTGCTGCTCGTATTGACGTCAGCCCAGATTGCAGAAGGGGCAGTGAAGGGAGAGCCAAGACCCAAACGGGCCGTGGTCACCATCGACTTTGGCCTACTGCTCCGCAATCTGCTGCAGAAGAGCGGCGATCTATCCTACCTGAAGGCGAACATAACTCGCAACGTTTTAGGGGCAAAGACATCGCGTCGCCCAGCCATGATGATGACAACGACAACAACAGCGGCACCACCACCACCACCGCCACCACCACCACCACCGCCACCGCCACCACCACCGCCGCCACCACGACGCAGACCACATCCCTATTATGGCCACGGTTGGTGGCCACGTCCCTATGACTATTATCCGGAGCAGCCATTTGATTATGACTATGGCGATGCAGCACCACCTGCACCAACAGCAGCACCATCACCACCACCACCACCACCACCACCATCACCACCATCACCACCATCACCACCATCACCACCACCACCACCATCACCACCAGCAGCTCCTCTTGTGCGTCCACCGCCGCATCCTTTTAACCTGTATGACTACGACTATGGCTACGGTGCTCCATCAGCACCAGCAAGACGACCAGGTCCGCAGCGGCCAGCACCACCAGCAGCAGCACCAGCTCCATTGCCACCGTCGCCGCCGCCGCCGCGTCGTCGTCCGCATCCGCTGCAGCTGGGCAATCAGCTGATCTATCAGTACGCACAACCTACTGGTAAAATACGTAAGCTTTTAACTAATTGTCGTACAATCGGATTCTCTCCAACACTTTGCAGATATCTACTCTAAGCGCCGATCTCTTGAAGGCAATGCTCCGGCTGCTGCTGGAGATGAGGATGAGGATGAGGCTGAGGCTGAGGCTGAGGCTGGTGCAGAGGCAGAGCCAAATGCAGAGGCAGGGGCAGGCAATGATGATGAAACTAATGATGCTGGCGACGGCAAACAGTCAAATCTCCCACAATTCCTAATCAACTATTCGGGCGAGAGTCAGCCTGTCGGGGATTACTACAAGTATGGAACAACCAGACAATTGGACAAATTCAATCCATACGATTTGGCTGCTGGTGGTGCTGTCAGTATGGGATTCAATCAGTTTAACGCATCGCCAGGGCTGCCACAGTCCACATATTATTTACAGTAAGAGATCTGCGAGTATTCCTGGTAATTTTTACAATTTTTTTTTTTTTTTTTGCGCTTGTACTAATCTGTCAATTTCTTGGGATACGCATTAAATATAAAATAGTTTGTTAATCTGCGTCTTCGTCTTGTTTATTTGCAAACGAGTTGACTTTGGTTGTCCATGGACATCAACGTTTTATCTCTGATTAACCTTTGAAAGTAAAGTGATCATTTCCATTCGGTCAATCAATATCGAAGGTTAAAGACTGCAACATTCTCACTTGTTCACTTCATATTGACACATCACATCACAATCTGTGGATGGACAAGTTTTTTTAAATCATTGATTCATATAACAAGTCAACCAACCAATTCGTAACTAATCATTTTCTATGTGAAAATAGTGAATTTTCGTTCAAGTTACTCGAACGGCATCTTTGCTAAATAATAATACTTTAAATTTGTTTTTACTCTTCCAAAATTCAATTGAAAAGCATTTCAATCAATTTTTGAATATCCTAACAATTTTATTTTTTTTTTATAATATTCTCAAGAAATATCATTTAATAAGTTATTAACACATAAAACAAATTAAGAGTAGTATTTGAATAAAAAATTGTTTCATTATATATTAACATCGTTTTCTTTGGTTTTTTTGTGGCTTCTTTTTGTTGTGGTATCGATCCATTGAAATATATATATATATATATAGATATATATATATATATATATATATATACATATATAAATATATATATTTAAAAGTTATCTTTAAGGTTTGCTTTTATCATATATAATCATGTATAATAGTTTGTGTTTAACTTCAATCGCTTCAACTTCTCATCATTTTAGTTTTTTTTTTAGTTTTGAAATTTTTGATAAATAAATTGAGAGTATCTTATAATTTTGATGCTTTAATAGTTAAGTTTGTAAAGTTGCCAAGAATGTATATATACATCAAAGTAATTTAAATTTTATGTCTGTATATGTATATATACATATATATATGTATATATATATATATATATATATATATATGTACATATATATATGTGTGTAATATGTGTACAAAGATTTTAAGTTGTATATTACAATACAATAATCATAATTCTTTAGATAAATCATATGCAGAAATTCAGTCTTATTAAATAAATAAAACTTAGGTACATCGTTTTGAAGTATGTTTGTTTTAAGCTGAACAACTAAGACAATCAATTAATTAATAAATGCATATCAACCAATCAAATTCATGTGGAATATTGTGATTCATTTCATGCGTGTTTTGGGCTTGAATTCTTTAACAATTATTTATTATTTCAGTTTGTGCTTAGTTCCAAAAATCAATAAAGTCGTCAATCAGATGAACCCTATCTTATCTCTCTTTTTACTTGACATTGTATTCAAATTTTCGCTCATTTTCATTTTAAATTTATTCCTCGATTTTATAACGTTTTCACGCAATCAATCATTAATCAATATTTATTTCGTCTTTTTCATTTCATTTCGTTTGGTATTTGTTTGTTTTCTGCTCGCTTTATCTTAGTGATTCTTAACTGTTTTCTTCTCTACCTTTTCCAATCAATCTGATTGATGTGAAATTCAGATGCTGCTTACTGCTCGTACTTCTGCTGACTGAACTAGTTTGTGTCTGTTTATTCAACCACTTCTCGTCTCTCTTTAGCAATTCGCAAATGGTAAAACGGTATAGTGAGTACAGTTAGTTTAAACAGTTTATTAAGTACAGCAAGTTGAAGGTGTAAGCTGTAAATGAATTGTTAGATGAGCGTATGCAGTAATGTTCCCTTTTCATTTTGATTATTATTATTATAAATATTATTATAAATATTCCCAGTTTAAGTGTAGTGTTTTTTAAGAAACACTTTTAACGGAAGCATTCGGCTCTCTTGTATATTGACAAAATATGTTTAGTATTTAATTCGGATCTTTAGAAAATCTATGATAATCTATTTATATTATTTGCTGTAGTTAACAATTATGCTCATTTGGTGGTACCGAATGAAGCAAAAGGTGGAAGAACAATCTTAAGTTTGTAGTTTAGTTGGGTTATTGGTGAACTAGTATATCGAAAAACCTTGTACATAATTGTTCTCTGGCTGTCAAACAACTTTCAACTTTGTGTTCTAGGATATGTTTTTCGTTTTGCTTGTTTCGCATTTGTTTTCATGCAGGTTTTTCAAGTTTTTAATCGCTGGTTTTTTTTGTTAATTTCGGTTTTTCATTGTCTCGTTACAATTTCATATGTACAGGTTGAATATTTAGTGGATTTGTGCAGCTATACCTATCTCTTGTAATTGTTGGTTTTCTCAAATTATGTAAATTAAAAAGTAAGTACAATCTTAAAAACGTATGATCTCCCATGTATTTAACAGTTTGGTCTTAAAGGCTTTATAAAAAGATGAGCTAAGAGTTGGAAAAGGACGGGTAAAGGTATGGTAATATATCGAACATATATATATGTTGAAAAATATGCGTGCATTTGGCACTTAAAGTGAATAAAAGTACTTACTGAATAAAGAAAAATTAAACTTTGGTATGTTATAAGTGAGGAACATATATAGGTATTATGTATGTACACAGAAATTAATAAATAGTTTTTATAAAGTGATTTGTTTAAGATTTCGAAATGCACAATTATAATTATAAAAATAATAATTTTAATTCGAAATACATGTTAATAATGTTAAGTGTAAATCGAGGCAAATATTCTTATTGGAATATACATTTGTAACGCTTCGTAAACTATACCTAGGAATAGATTTTTTTTATTTTCTTCTTTGTATATATTTGTGTTGCATAAGGGCCATAAATATTTAAGTTTTTGTCGTTTATTTTTTGCATATAAATTTCAATTCTTTTGTATTTGTTAGTATTTTCTTAGGCTTTATCATTGGTTTAGTGTTTTGTTTGTTTTTGACGAGTGTAACTCAAAAATTTCTTGTAGTTTTAGTTACCGTTAGAATATCTTTGTGTGTATATACAGGTTTTTGCAGTGTGACTTGTAATTGTATTTGGTATTTTTCGAAATTTAACAAAAAATCAATAAAAAATAAACTAGTCCAAATAATTTAGTGTTTAGTATTTATTTGTATATAAATCGTATGTACTCATAATATAGTTTAAAATGTTGGTTTACTTCTTGTAGTATATAAAGTGGAAAAAGGAATGAATTGTATATAAATATTGTTATTAGTAATTATTTTTTTAATTTTTTATACATAAGTATTTGCTTTTGCTTTGTTTATATGCATTGTATTGTTGGAATTTTTGTTTTGTTTTTTTTTTTATTATTTTTTACATAAATGTTGAATTTGAATACTTCGATTTTGATTAGTAAATATGGTAAATTTATGTCATTTTTCGTAAAGATTTTCTTTGGTTTTTGCATAGTTTAAGTAAAGTTAAATATTGAATTACAACAAATACCGAATACCGCTTAAAAATGAGTTTAGCGCGAGCCTATAGAGTAGTGAAAACAATAACACTTTGAATATAAGTATTCGTAATACTCGTAACCGTATCATATGTATAATGTATATAGTAACAATAACTGTAATGGCAATGTCAATAATGATAAATATAATATACATAGGATTGAGGATGATAATATTTAGTAGAGAATTGTTGTGTCTGTTGGTGTGTGCTAATTATACGAATGCCCCATGTAAAAAGGTTCATCTTCATTCTGAAGGTTTCCCCATTATTTTGTGACTTTCCTATGGGTATATATAGTCCACCATTTAGGCGTAAGTATTTGTGTGTAAGTGTGTGTGTTTGAAGCTACAGGTTTATGTATTGTGTGTGTGTATATATATACTGTACAGTGAACACACGCTCATGTGCGTTTTTAAACTAGTTGTAATTACTTAAGTAAGGCAGCCTAATAATGGGCTAGCCTAATTCACTTTTCCTTTGTGCGCAACAATCTCAAAAATATGTTTTGTGCTTCCATTTTCTAAATTTCGACTGGCAACATAACCCCAAAAAACCCAAGAGCCCAAAGACAAAATATGGTTGCCAATCGGAGTTGAGTACAATATTTACTCCCTAGTGTGGTCTTGATCGAATTTTTAATAAACTTCACTGTATCTTGCTCAATATTAGCATATTCAACTAGTAACCAACCAATTGTATGTATATAGTAATATTTGTATAAGTGTATATATATATATATATATATATTTGTTTTTATATAAATATATGATACACATATATATTTATATATATATATATATATATATATATATATATATATATAGATAGTAGTTGCTGCTGATTTGTATGTAAATATAACTGAGTGAATTTTACAGTGGAACCTCAATGGCTATATACTGTATGTATATGCATGTATATGTAAATATATATATATATATATATGTGTGTGTGTATATGCATATATGTGTATATATTTACCTATATGGTTGTTTAGGTTTGTAAAGGTGTGTATATGTTTTTTAATAACATCGTTAAATTTAATAAGTCTAATCTTATTTACAGGTATTGGTTGCCAGCTCTATACGCATAATTAGGTTAATTAATATGGTAGGTCGTAAGGTCGTTAGGTCTTTGGGTAGAAAGGTTTGTACAGTGGTCGCTTGATATTTTTAAACTTATGCTGTTCATCTTGTTTTTTCTTTTTTTTTTGTTTAGAATAGATTGTCTATTCGATTGGATATACGTCTATTGTAATTGAGAATACAACTTGAAGAAATAAGAATTACTTTTGGGAATGCGAACTGATCCGAACTGGTTTGCTTGGCGAGCGACTACTGTACTACTGTGACGTACATGTACGATTGTTAATGTATGTATAGTAATGTATTGCTTGCTCCTCGTTGGACGTGCTTGGCCACTGCTTGGGCAAATAACGATCACAGAGTGGCGGCGGGGTGTAGCAGCTTGCAGTGGTCCAGCAAGGTGCAATGGGAGTGAATTATGAGTTATGGAAATTTTTGAGAAAGAGTGGGAACCTTTAACACTGATCGACTTAATCCTCCCATGAGGGGAATTGTCCTTCATCCACGAACATGCTAAACTGCCCAGTATACTGATGCTCCAGTGTGCGTCCGCTTCCCCTCGCGCTGCGCTGAGCATTGCCGGCAGAATCTCCAGCTGCACCAGGTGCACCAGATGCGTCAGGAACTGCGGCTGCTGCTCGCGCTGCCGCTGCCGCTGCCGCATCCTTGCCGGACTTATTAGCATTCCTTGAGCCGCTCTGGCCGCCAGCTGTTGAGCCCTTTCCATAGCTATAGCGTTGCTCTGCAAGCGATATTTATTACAGTAATTTATATAGCTAAGCAAATAATTCATATTAAGCTAGACTCTTTAGAAAACATAACAAAATTTAATTTACTTGAGGACTGTTTTGTCTCCTTGCTGGCCCAAACGGGCTCGTGCGCCTGGTTGTACGCCTGCTGATCCCAAACGGCCTTATCATCCACACTTTTGCTCTGTACACCCAGCGGAATCAGGACAATATAAGATTAGCTAACTCAATCGTTATACATCATAAATAAATCACTCACATAGTCCTTGTCTACATGCAGCTCGAGCTCATCGGTGGTTTGCTCGAGGCTGCTGTGCGTAATGCCATAGTAGAAGTACATGATGAAGCCGAGGGACATCCAGACGGTGAACCTAATGAGGGTCAGTATGCTTAGCTTAAATATTAAATAAATGTTAACAGTTATTGCGATAGCCGGAATAAATGGAAGTCCAGGCGTTAAAAACGCTAGTGCATATCTGTCAAAATAAGAATCGAAGATTCAATTAGAAGATGTACCTTGCACCATTTAAATTGACATAAAGATAGTTCAGAGGAGAGTATGAAAGTTATCTTCGGTCCACCGAAGCTACTGGAATACCCTTGCAGAAGAAATTCTAAGAGCTGTTCGACTGTTCTTAACCACAATCTTCAATGTTTGCCGATTGAACATTTGGCATTAAATTATTGAAAAATAGGAAAGGAATTAAATGATCAACACATTTTTTTTTTAAATGAGTTTCTCAATAATAGTATGATTTTAATTAATCAGCAAAAATTAATTTATATATTTTAATTACCAACTGACAAACACTTGGGATTTTCAATAATCAATTTCTATGGCTTTTTCTTATGGCTAAGAGATGAGAACTGATGCATTAAACAGAGAAATATTCCAGACAATCGTATTGAGTGAATATCGTAATACAAGATCCCCTCTTTGATTTTCTGCTAGGGTATCAAATATAAGAAAGCAAAAAAGTAGATTGGCGTTACCTATTCTGTGGTTGTCTCGATATAATCAATAATATCACAAATATGCCGATAAATAAAATGATGTAAATGAAGATGGCGAAGCCGCCGGACCAACCGATGGCCGCGAACAAATCCAAGAAGAATATGAGACCGAACATGATTCCAACTAGTTTCGTGACATACATGCCTGGTGCGAGTAGACATATATACATACATACATATATGTTCGAATTCGCGTTACGATTCGATATCGATTTCGGTTTGAATTTCGTCGGGAGCAAAACAATGAGAAATGAGAGAAAGCAAAAGAGCAACGAGAATACAATTGAATTTCGTTTCCAATTTGAGTTTTATCAAATCAGTTGATCAGTTGATCAATTGTGGTGGGCATCCCAATGGATACCCTGTCACATACCACTCTCGGCGGTCGCCTGTCCGGGATTAATCCAGGGAAAAAAGCCGGGACAAAGGTATGCATAATCGTGAATCTTGCGCGTGATAAAGTTGAGCCCCATCGTATCGAAGGCTGTCGCCTGGCCAGTGGGTCCGGTGGGTGCACCGTGAACGCTGCCATAGAACTTGTTCTCGGAGCGATCCGATACCAGAAACTGATCATCCCTGCCGCCCATGTAGCCTTCAGGGCTGTCATCGATGAACGAATCATCCGAGTCGGACATGCCGCGCGTCACACGTTTAATGGTCAGCTTATTTGGCTCCAGCACCTCCGAAGGGCGAGCATTGGGATCCGTAGAGGCGGTACCAGGAGCGACCGGTGTACGCAACTGAGCCGGCAGCAGCTCCACCAGCGATGTGCTATGTGGCTGATAGCGCAGCACCAGCACACACGTGGACACCAGAGTGTAGGCCAACAGGGTGCCAATCGACATCATCTCAACAAGTATGTCCAGGCGCACGGTCAACGCCACCAGAGCAGCGGCCAGTCCGCTGCCCAGAGTCGCCAAGCCCGGCACATTTGTGCGCTGCCACAGATGCGACAGTTGCCTGCAAATGCTGAGTGATGAGTGTCCCATTCGTATTTAACTTATTAAAACTCACCGGAATATTAAACCATCCTGCGCCATTGCATAGATGACTCGTGGCATGGGAAACATGGAGCCAAACATGGCCACCGATAGACCAGCTGTGGCTCCAATTGCTACCACAGCGCGACACTTGGGCGCATTCACATAGGACCACATCTGCACCAGTGCGGCGCCCACATTGATATGATCATAGGGCACTGCAAGAAAGAGACAATCAGATATGCTCTCCTTTTCCAAAATTTTATAAACTTAGCTTCAGCTAATCAAATACAATGCAAAATATTTATTTTTGCAACAACTTTGCCAAAAGATGAAAACGGGATTTAAATACTGAAATACGATTCATTTAACTGGAACTGGAGCTGATACTCACCGACTAAAGTAAGGACTAGACTAACGCTGACGTAGGCAAAAAGGACAACGATGAGGGATCCAACGATGGCCTTGGGTATACTCTTCTGCGGATTATGTGCCTCCTCGCCGGTGGTTGCGATAATATCGAAACCGATAAATGCATAAAAACAGGTGGCAGCACCAGAAAAGACCTAAATAAAATTAATTCGTATAAAGTACAAAAATGTATGCTGAGTGCGAATTGAATGCAATTAATACTCACGCCACTCCAGCCATAGGGTAGAAAGCCCTGATGCTCCGACCACGTCTTTGTATCGACGTAGAACGCGCCGGCGGCCATCACAAACACCCATGTGGCCAGATTGATGGCATTAAGGGTGTGATTAAAAATAACTGATTTGCTGGCGCCCAGCGCCAAAACGCAGGTCATGATGAGTGTTATGCCAAAGGCAATAAAGTCAGGTGGTTTGCCTGCGAACAAAAATAAACATTGTGTAAAAAATACACATCTGCAGTTCCAAACTCACCGAATATGGTGCCAATGGATTCGCTCATCGCGGTCGCAATAGCATTGCCCGTCAGTGAATCAAAACTTGAACTTAACGCACAGGCACAGGCACTTGTTCCTGCGGGGGGGAGGAGAAGGTAGTTAGTTGGTTTTCGCCGCAAATAAATCGAAATTGCTAGTTTTGATTTACGAATTTTTCATAGACTTTTAACCAGTGTGTCAAACAGAAATGGATATCGTAATCGGTATCGATTTCCAGTGCTTTCCGATTGAAATGCAAAATCGGAAATGGTATCAAAATCTAAGCTTTACATTTTTTAAAAACCCAAACACCGCAACTCATATTATCGTTGTGTATATAGGTGTATATATCATTTTTTCTGATCCTGATCAAGAATATACCTTATCGGACCTGCTTTATATACTCGTTTGCATAAATTTAAAAATCGGCAAATTTACAGACGATGTGTGCAACAAACCTAGTCCACCAGACACCTCTATTGAATTTCAGACACCGACCAAGCTATATGTTTATATATATATAATCATTTTGGTTTGATAGAATGCTCAAATCAAGCATATGTTTGGCAGGAAAGAATGTAATGAATGTGGCGAAAAAGGACAATAAACTTGATTGAAATAATGGGGATTGCTTACCTATTAGATATTCCAATATCATGTTCCAACCAATTATAAAAGCTACAAATTCTCCAACTGCCACATATGAATACATATAGGCCGAGCCAGATGTGTGTGGCACACGAACGCCAAATTCTGCATAGCACGCGCCTAAAAATGCATAGTTTAAGGATCAGCGAAGATTATTCAAATGGTGGCTAGCGATTGAATTCACCTGAAAAAATACTCGCAATTGCGGCTATAATAAAACTAATAACCACACCCGGTCCAGCCATCTTTTGTGCCACCAGGCCAGCAACGAGGTACATTCCGGTGCCGCAGCAGGAACCAATTCCCAACGATGTCAGATCCAACGTATTCAGGCATTTCTGTTAGCGATTATACAATAATTTTTAAGATTAGTTTAATGGATCGAAAATGCATCCTTCTCTCTCTCGCTTTCTTTTCCAAAAGAAATTAATATAATCGTCTAATTTTCTATATAAACTATGCTCTTAAATCGCATTTACTCAGAAACAAAATCGAACTGAATTTTACAAAATCTCGCTTAACTGAAAATTGACTTAAAGATTTGACATTTTTTCTATTTTTGGAAATCATAATTCCTACAAACAAAATCTAAAACTTTGAAAAGCTTTTTATTATATTTCAAAAAAAAATAAAAATAACTATTTTTTAAAAGTAGAAATGCAAACTCAGATTCTTAAAAAAAAATTCTTAAATAAAAATAGTGCAAAAATATCACATTTTTTTGTTTTTATAAATAATTTGTATAAAAAGAAAATAAAATATTTAATAATTTGATTTTATTTATTTATTTTTAATAAAAAAATGTATAAAAAATTAATAAATAATTAATTAATTATAATAAGAAATGATAAGTGAAAAAGAGAAACTCAAATTCTTTGCAAAAATCTGAAATTTTCTACAATTTAGTGAGATTATGTAAAACAAGGTTAACATTAGTTATCCAGTTACAAATTAAATGGCTTTTCTGCAACCGCATCTCTATTGTTTCATTTGGCATCCTCTTACTTACCGTTAGCTTTGGCTTTGTGGGCTGTGCGTTGCCGTCCTGCAGCTGCTTCACATCCTTGGTGCGTATGAGCTTCGGCAGCAGCGTCGTGGAGCTAACACCCGGCGGCAATGGAACCTTGAACTTGACCTGGCCAAAACCGAATAGAAGAGCAGCAGATAGCATGAAAATGGAATGGCAAAGAGAGTACGGGAAAATGATGAGCCCTGTGACAGAGAGCAGGACACAGCTTTAATTAATATCATAGTCGAGTGAGCGCCAATGAACTGGAAGCCAACGATTTCTCTTTTTGAAAGATGAAAGTGGAGTCAATCAAAAAAAATAATAAATAACGAGGCAAAAACTTGTTAAGCGTCGAGTGCGTTGAGTGTCGAGCGTAAATTGAAATGCCTGCACCACACAAGCAAGAACACACACACTCACTCACACACACACACACTCACCACTCAACAATCCACACACAATCCCACTGCCACCCTTTTTGGTATCTTTTTGAAAGCTATGCATTTGTGCTATAAAATCGATATTGGCAACAAGTTTCCTCAGGTCTACGCAGCAGCCTGCTATATTTGTATAATATACATATGTATATATATATGTAAATCTATATATGTATATATATATATATATATATATATATACTGTACACAAATAGAGACACCATGAATAGTTATACTGTTTGCTTTGCATATTTCCTTTATTACGTTATCCATTTAAGAAGTTTTAAATTTCAGTAAATTTTATTATTGTGCTTGACGCACTGCGCCCAATGTAAGTAAGTTGATTAAACAAGGCACAAATTAAATTGGTAATGTCTATAAATGGACATATAACCTACGTAAAACGACGTTTATTTTAACACAAACTATTTTCATATTAAAATTTGCATTGCAATGGTTGAGTGGCTCGTGTAGGGTTTCCATGTGCGTGGATGAAGCGAGTTAACTTTACATTTTGCTTATGTTTGTTATATAACCATAAGGCAGCTGGTATGCTCAACATCCTGACCATCCTGTGCAGCTCTTTGTTTAATGACTCAATGTAAATGCGCCAGTCAAATGCAACAAGCACTTGCTCAATGCTCAACCACAAAAGCAGTACCACTAACCCCACCTCGCTCCTTTGATGGAGTGGTTGTGTTATTAATGGTTGCTGCAAAACTAAAGGTCACGCAATCAAAGGCCATAGGATGATGGAATAGTGAGATGTGGCTTGATGAGAAGCGAGCAGTGACAGCATCAGCATCAACATCAACATCAACATCAAGAGCAGCCCACAGCCAACCACAGGAGGAAGAAGTGCGCCCGAGCTGAGCTGAATGGCAAACAACAATAGGAAAGGCCCTTTGTTTGTTTTGGCCTGACTTGAATGATGTCCCCCAATGTTGACGCGATGCTGCTCATCAAATTCTATCAAAAGAAGCTCGATTCAAGCAGCCGCCTGCTGACTGTCTCTCAGCTCTACTCTCAAGGTTAACGGGAAAGACCGTTGCAATCAAGGAAAAATCAACCGATTGTGCAATACTCTATATATACACATATATATGGGCAAGCATTTATATAAGGATATACAAAAACAAAAAAGAAACCAATCAATTAATAATTTTTATAGGAGTATTTTTTTTTCGAACATAAGTTTGATAAAAATCCAAATGAAATCGTAAATATTTGCTGCATCAAATAAAATCTATTATATATATTTTCTGTTTAGCTAAAATTTTCTGTCAAGTCATATAAAAGTGAAATACAATTGCTTGAAAATAGAGAATATAAATGTTGGGTGAAAATATTCTATTTTTGATTTAACATGGTCTCTCCAAAGGGTCAACGGGGCGTATGGGTAATATACGTATGAGTGATATGAGTCAAATATATCTTATCATATGAATAATATATGTATATTTGTATGTTTTTCTTTGTTACTTGTTGAGTAACCGTAGCGTTTCCGTTAAAATCTCAGTTTTCTTCACTTTTCTCACAGTTGGGCGACTGTTGTTGCTGTAGTTGTGGGGTCATACGGTAAATGTGGATTGTTTAAGAAAGTGTAACAAACGAATCGTTTGCTGCTCGAAGTGGACAGTTCCCATATACTTACACATATCATTTTATATACATATATAAATACGTGGTATGTAGGTGTAGGTGTATGTATACACATGGGGAGCTTTACGATATATAAATACTTGTACACGTTATGGTTGTGGGAGACGCTAAAACTGGGTAGCTGAACAACTGAGCAACTGGGAAACTGAGTCAGAAACAGAAACAGCCATAAAGATAACACACAGTGGAGCCAAAATTTGCCTTCCCTTTAACCTAATCCTGCAGGACTACCACCTCCCCGTTCCCAATCTTGCTCTGCATCTATCCAAACCGCATGCTTCCACAGGGTTTTTCTTATATATTATTTATTTTTATTTTTTATTTTTATTTTTACGCTTTGGCGTCGACAGTGGCGCTCGCTTCGTTGTCGTCCTTGATGCGACCACGTCCATTGTATGTGTGTTGGTGAGCAGCGAGCGAGTTTGCAGCCGCCAAATGGATTTGCATAAGTCTACACACACATGCACACTCCCACATACATACATACATACATACGCAGATATGTATGTTAATGTGCATGTGTATGTGTGTAGGCGACTATCAAATGGGCCATTTAAAGGCAGGCATTACAACAGTAAATTCGCTATTATGCTAATGCATACATACATACATACATTACGTACATACATTACATACAACATATGTATGCGTGTCTGCTCCAATTTTAGCAGTGACAATAATTCGCTGTGCATTTTTGAAATTTACCTTTTCCAACACAAGCAGCAAATCCGATGGCTTCATTGTGTATGTATGTTTGTAGGAATATGGCACTATTTGAAAAAGTTAACGATTAACTGTTAATAAACTGTGCACAACTTCTACTGTGCTTCTTCTTTCTCTTCTGCTTCGTCCTTTTGTGGCTGGATATTGCTTGTTGTTGTTGTTGCTGTTGTTGTACTTGTAACTGTTGTTGTTGTTGTTTATTTTCGCTGTTGCTTTTGCACTTGCTGCTTTACCAATTTGTGCCCGCAGCGTAGGCCTTCGCTGCGTATCCGCCACCCTGTTTATACGTATGTGTGTGCGTGTGTTTGTATGTGTGTATTTCCTTGCGTGTTGCGTGTCTGTCTGTCTGTATAGGTGCGTGCTTGTCAACGGCGGCGCAGACTTGTGCTTCTTGTTGTTGGTGTTGTTGTTGTTACTGCTGTTGCTATTATGGCTTTATATTTTACATTGATTTTTGTCAGCAACGTCATTCTATATTCAACAGTTTTTAAACTTATTTTTTGTTGCTGCTGCCGCAGCTGCTGCTGTTGCTACTGCTGCTGTTGCTGCTGCTGCTGTTGCTGCTGCTGCTTTCGCTTTTACTCTTTCTGTTTAGCTTGCTATTTAGCATTTATGATAGTTGCTATTACTGTTCTTGCCGAAGAGAGGCTTCACATCAATGACAACTGCAAATGCAAATTCAAATACAATTTCAATTTAATTTGTTATTACTTTTTTAAAAACACACTCACACAGACACAGAGGCACATAGAAAAACACACAAGTGCAAAATTCACATTCACTTTCGCTTTCCCGCACATTTGGAAATCGAAAGGACGTAAATGAACAGTGTGACACTGGCGCTGACGTTGACGCTGCTGCCAAAAACTCGGACTTTGGCACTGACTTTGCCAGCGCCACACTGTCACTTTCTCTATTGCTTCCTGCTGCTTGTGTGTGTGCGTGCATGCGTGTGTGTGTGTGTGTGTGTGTATGCATGTTGTGGAGTGTCGTTGCGCGCGTTTGATTCACGTGGCCACACACACACTCACTCACACAAACGCACATAGAAGTAATGCAAATGCATTAATTGCACATAGTCACAAACACACACGTACGCAGTCATCAACACTTCTGCAAAGTGTGTTAAATTCCATTCGCTAAAAACAAACACAAAAACAACGACAAAAAAAAACCAACACACTCAGTTAGAGGTTAACAAAAAATTCCCGTTGGGCTTGCACCTTTCGCTGATTTTTTTAATTTTCTATGAATATTTTTTCTATTATATATATATATATATATTATATTATATTTATTATTTTTTATTAATTTTTTTTTTAACGCGCTTTTTCTTTCAACAACTTTTAACTACTGTTTGCGACACGTACACGGAGTCGCTGCGGCGGTTATTCCGTGAATGAATGGTTGCAATATTTCCGTATGTATCACCTTTTTTTCAAGAAAAATATATACGCTTTTCACTCCCGTTCGACTCGGTGCTGTCTTCTGCTGCCGCTGCGGCAAATGCTGCTGCTAGTGGTGCTACTGCTGCTGCTGCTGCTTCTTCTTCAGCCTTCGCTGCTCTTGGCGTTTTACAAAAAATAGAGTAAGAAAGAAAAAGCTTTCGGTGCTGCCCTTTAAGGTTTAAGCTTTTACAACCAAGTGCTTGTAGGTATGAGCGAGACAGAGTATGTGAGAAGTTTGAGAAATGGTTGCCAGACCAGCTGCGTTCATACGTGCATATGTATTGCTTGGGGCTATCATGCAGGATCTGGCAACTCCGTCAACACCGCTTACAGACACCAAAGCTTTTTGCTTACATACATACACACACACACACACACACACACACACTTACACCCATGTGCACATGTGTATCTATAACATGGTCCATTGTTGCGCGAAAGCCACAAGTTTTCCAACACAAACTCTCTCCCTTTCTCTCTCTCTCTTTCACGCTGTCGCTCTCAATTTTGCTACTTCTCGCTGTGTCTCACGCACCCACACATCCTGCGTGCGCTCGCTTGGAAATAAGACCGCCCCAACTGAAGCGACGCTCGAAAGTAGGCAATACTAAGTGCAACTAACAATAGCGCAGACGCACGAGCGACAAACTCTCTTGTGCTCGCTGGTTCGTTCTCCCGCCGCGTACTTTCACTTTTTTGCGACTGTAATTTCAGTTCACCCTCAAGGATATGCAAATAGGTTGCTGTTGCGTCTCGGTGCCAATGTGTCATAATACCGAGGCTTAAATGTGCGCACACCTGTTATCACATGGCTCACCTCAACATGTTATTCAATCTAGCAACAACTTTGGTATGAAAACGATTAAAGCTCTCCAATCACTTTTTAGCAACACATACCTATGACTTTGTCTCTGTATGTGTGTGTGTATGTGTGAGTAGAATATTTCAGGGTTAAGCATTTGTTGGCGAATTGGTTCGGCCTTGCTGCTCACATCCTGCTTAAAGTGTTGCAGCTCTTTTATATGCACACCTAGAGGCCGTTAGATGGCGCTGTTGTTTAATTTACTATACTCTTTTATATGAATTTCAATTACTTTGTTTAATGTGTAGAATTTGTGCTTTGTGGACAGACATCAGTATGATTATAAATATTCTATTTATAATGCTTCAAGCCAAATATTTAAGCAATGGCTTATAAATTATTCAAATTATACTATGCATTTCAGGCTTAAATGCTAAGAAGTAAATAATTTCTAAATAATGAAAACATTTTAAAACTGACTAATACAAGATAGTAGACTAAATAAACATATAATTTAGTAATAATTAAATTGAAATTAGAACCAGCTCTGACCGAAACCCATAATTTTCAACGGGTTCAATAAACCCCACGGGCCAATGCACAAGTTGCACTCTCCAGCTGAATCAGGGCAAATGTTACACACATTCGTTAAATGCAAAGAACACTGATGTCTGATGCCACACAACAAAATCGTTGCTGTTTATATACATACGCAAGTAAATATGCAAGTATATATGTATATATGTACATACACACGTAGATATATTTACATGTGTATGTACAGTGTGTACTATTTTACGTGTCTGGGCGATCCCTACGGTTGTTAGTATGCCGTTTTAAAAATAGCAACTATAAATCTTAGAGAACGTCTGCGGTTGCCAGAGACCAACAACGTTCGATATTCAACGTTCGACGCTCGACGCTCGTTTCTCGTTTCTCGTGAATAATTTTTCGAGAGGCCCCCATCTCCATCCCCATCAGTATCCCCCTTGTAAAGCACTCCCAAAATCCGTCACACACACACACACATATGCACGAATTTCATCTCTGTACATCTGTATATTTATCTATTTGTATATACATACACATAAATGTGTGTTTGCCGACCATTCAAAACTAATGTTACTTAAGAAAAATCCTAAAATCTACGAGGAAAATCCATAGCAAAGACCTCAGAGATACAGTCACAATCGTGACGATCGACAGCAGCAGCAGCAGCAGCAGCAATAGCAACAGAAGCAACAATAACAACAAAGACGACGATGACAACAGCGACGGCAACAACAGCAACAACAACAACAACAACAGCAGCAACTACTACAAGAACGGAGCGTAAGCATTGTTAACGAGTAAAAATCAAGAAAATTTTAGTTCTAAAAATAACTCTTGTACTCATTTCGTTTCAAAAGCAGAAATACAGAGGAAAAATAACAAGAAAACAACCAAAATCAACGAACGCTTCAGAGACCAAAGACAATAGCTATAAAACGCAAAGATACCGACGATGCCGACGATTGCCTGCATACGGATCTCTTAATATCGAGTATATACTGTCTATATATCATTTCTACATATGCGTATATAAACATTTATAGTGGCTGACTGATTCATTTTACATTTTTGTGAAGGTGGAAATTTAACTACGGAAAATTTATCATTATTTATGTACTTTTCATTTGGGATTTGCATTTGATATTTTTTATCAAATTTTTATACTTTAATATAAAGAAGTTTACTCAAGTAACCTATTTACAAATCTGTAAATTTCACTCACAGCGTTCTAATGCAATTTTCCACTAACTTGTAGAATAATGTTTGCCTTCTCAGCACTTAACTTTATTAAGTTCGTATTTCATGTGATATATAAAAAATATCGATATTATGTGAATTGCTAAAAAAAACAGTTAAAACTTCAACACAAAATATTTTATTTTAAGATATTAAGTAACAACCAACATAAATCAACTGCGTTTTTAAACCTAAGATACTTTAACTAGAGTTTCTCTAATATACATCTATTACTAACATAATAATATGGTAATTGCTATGCTCCTTGATTTTGTACTCATTTCAAGTTAGTTGTCTGAAGGTTCTCTCCGAAACGCTCTAAAAACAAATGCATTTATCCTCATTGTTGATAATAAACATTTCGACTTCTTATAAGGGCATAAATAATTACTAAGCGAGAGATAACGCAAAACTGTATAGTGCACTATCGTAACTCGTACTTTTGAAGTGATCTATTCCTTTGTATGTCGGTGGTTATGTCTGCATGGATGTTTGTAAGTACTCGCATTGTGCATACGAAGGAACGAAATGAAAACGATTTGCGTTTTAGTTTTTTTTTTCTTGACTTCTTGGGGGCATTAAAACGAAATGAGAATAACGAAAAGCATTTACAGTGCGGCTCCAGCAGCTGTACCAAAAATATCAAAAAGAGAGTGGGCACGAGTGCTCGTAAAGTGAACCACATACTGCTACAGATACAGATACAGCTACAGCTACAAATACAGATACAAATACAGATACAGATGCAACTACAGCCACAGATACAGATACATTCACTTATTTTGGATTACAAATAGAATACGATCGTTGGCAGTCTTTCGTGTACATACAAAATTACATAAATTAAAAATACCGGTGGGGCCCCGTGTACGTACATACGTATACGAATAAACTGAAATATATACAGAAAATGTACATTCCAAATCGTAATCAAACGATTTCAAAATGTTTCCAAGCACTTTTCCATGCACCGAAACTAATTAATGTTTAGGAGGTTATACGTCTGACAAAACCACCAAATAAGAAGGAGAATACAAAAACATAGGTGTTATGGGGTTCATGGATCAACTGTTGTTTGACTTTTAAATGCAAAATGGTCTACAATGTCTTAATTTATTTATTCATTCTTAGCATTCTCTAAGCATGTATGCTATTTGAATATAACCCTTTAAACTGCAGTCAAACTGTATTACGACTCACTATATGGTCTCAACTTAGAGTAAAATTCACATTTAGTTTTCAATATTCAAACTGTGTTTCTTACAATAGTAATCAACATTGAAACACTTGATTGCAGCTCAATAATTTTAACTAAAATAATTAAATAAAATATTAAAAAGATGTGAAGTATGAATGAAAGTTTTCAATTAAAATTGTCGATTACGAGAATTTTTAATATTTCTACTCAAAGTTAAGCACTTGGAGTTTGTTTTAAATTGATTAACTAAATGAAGGATGCATTCTAAGAATTCGATGCATAGAATATTAAATGTAATTTTAAGTTTTGATATTGAGAATCGATTTTAATCGAATCAGTACAAAAAAAAAATTCCAACTTCAATTTTTTACGGAACAAGCGCTAAAGATCATCAACCGAGTCGTAGCTTCTTTGGGGTGCACATTTACACAAACATACGTGCACGTATGCATGTATGTATGAATATGTAAACATACGTATATGAATGTCGAGCATACTTGTATCTATTTATAGGCTACGATTTTTCCCACTCGCTGCTGCAGCACAGTAATGCCCATAGATTCCTTCTGCCTGCATATGCACCATGCCCAGAGAGAAAAAGAGAGTGCGATTGCCAGTGAGAGTGACAGTAAGAGTGAGAGTGAGACTAAGCCAGCATCTCTCAACACAGAGATGTGCATGTGCATGTGCGTATGTCTGTGTCTCCTTGTTTTGACTGTAGGAATCGAAATCAGAATCAAAATCAGAATGGCCATACGACGCAGCATCAGTTAACTGGCGCTATTCCCGTTGCTCTTATGGTCGCTGCTGGCGTTGTCTTTACGTTCGAGATTCTATAAGTAGACATACATATGTATTTATGTATATTTACATAAATACATACATACACACACGTACACCTATACATACATACGAATACTCACATCTGCACTCGAAGAAGACATTTGAACACATGTGAAACAGCGAGAGAGCAGCGCCTTTGCCTCTGCCTCTGCCTATGGCTCTGCCTCTTCTGCTGCGGCTGTCGTCGCTACCAACGCTGCCGTCACAATCTACTAAGTTAAAGCACAGGCAAGCAAGCAAACAACAACGGCAACAACAACGACGCACGCAATCCCGAGGAACAGCGTCGGCAGCAGCAGCAGCGCTCGATGAGCGCCTAACGATCGTAGCAGAACTTGGCGCAATGTGTATTTGTGTCTGTGACTGCCATTAGTATCGACAACGGGATCGCTACGAAAAGTTCAGTTTCATTTTCGTTGCCAGATTGCTTGTCGTTGTTGTTTAATTTCTCCGCGTTGCTTTCGTTTAGTTTTTGTTTTTGTTTTTTTTTTTTTGTATTAGTTTTTGTTCGTTCAATTTGAAAGCGCATCAAAGGCAACCGTCGAGGAACGGACATTTGGCTCGGTCTCGCGTATGCCAACGAATATCGCACAGCAACATACATACACCGATTAATATGTACATATGCATGCTGGTGTGCATTTGTATGCACGTACATACATCTCGATAAGCCAAGACAATAAAAAAAAATAAATAAATAAAGAGAGCGCCTAGTAAGCGAGCGCGGGATCCATCGCTCATAGTAAGAAAAAACTGTGCAACAAAGTGCAAGAATAACCGTTTTGCCAGTGTCCGTGCATACCGCATGAATGAGCGAGTGAGCGAGTGAATGAGCGAGTGAGTAGCTAATGCTCACAATAATGCGCGAATTGTGTTTATTGTTGCTCCCCCCGCCCTAGAAGAGCCAAAACAATTTATTCAAACCAATAAATAACCCAAAAAAAAAAAACCAAAGAGGCAACAACTAGAGCCGCCGTCAGTTATATTCATACTAAATACTTGCATAAAAATACATGAGCACATATCAAAATACACGTGCACATACATGTGTGTATGTACAATAGTACATACATACACACATTCATATTAAATGTTGTGCTTTACTTTTTTTTTTGTCTCTATATTTTCAACTGTAGCCGATGAGCCGCAGTCCGAGGCTAAAAGGTTAACTTCTAAATATTAATAGACGTTGTCGCCGACCGTACCGTTTGGTTGTCAACAAAAAACAAAACAAAAAAACCAAATTTAAATAATAACATTGGGAGAAACCAACCTTTCGAACACAGGCATTTCAAGTGCTCATCCAAAGTATTTTTCTCAGATTTTCGCTCGCATTTGGTTAGAGCACACTTGAAACACTCTTATGTATGCGATGCACATGTATGTGATGCAGTGATACATATATACAAGAATACTTATACATGTAATATTTACAGTGTGTACATACCAATTTGAAGTGCGTTATTTTTAAACGGTTTTCGGCAGTTTTTCTCTGTTTTTTTTTTGGTGCATTTTGAAATGTTAGCGTTGCCAACAATAGCAAAGACAGCTAAAATAGGCTGCGACACCGAAAGTTAATATATGCAATAAAAGGGACACATTGCTTAGATAGTATAAAACACAAAAAAATCTCATCGTTACGCCTTCTCAGCACAAACGCTCGCTGCTTCTGTGTTGCTGTTGTCGTAGCAGCTGACGCCGACGCTGTTGCTTCTGTGAAATAAGCTGCTGACTCAAACAAATTTTCAAATGGTAAGTAAAGCGCACCTAGCAAAAGTGCAACAACACCAATAACAAGTGCAAGTCCCTCCAAGAACGAGAGAGAGGGTGAGAGAGAGAGTGGGAAATTAAAGAGCGGGGACAGAGAGACCCTAAATTCAAAGCAGGCTCTTTGTCATGCACGATTGCAATATGAGAATGGCGAATGCCAACTAATTCCCCCATACATGCCCACAACTACCCACCCCTCTAGAGACCCGCTCACTCAAAAACAAAGCAATGCTCTGCAATTACAGTTATAATTGTTTTATATACTTGCCTGAATGCACAAGTTGCAAACTGCAATTTCAGCATCGCGCTGGCATTGAAGAAGAAGAAGGGATGCTTAAAACTTCTGCTCATATATCCTTACACACTCGAGACTATATTTATTTAGAGCGCCTCAAAGTTATAAAACTTTTTAAGCATCAGTTTGCGCATGAAATAACGAGACGAAATATCATTATAATTATAGTTCACAATAAGTTTATTTATTTTAGAAATTTAATACCTAAATTGAGATAGGCAAATCAGAAGATTAATAACCCATAGGCAGGCAATAACCCATTTTCTTTGTTTGGCGATTACCGTTTATTTAAATCACATAGAAATCATACTTGAACAAGAAATACATCTGAAAATTAATTTAGAATACCTTCTGCAGGGGTATATAATCAGATATTTCAACAATATATTATTTAGCCCACTGAAATCAGATATTTCAACAATATATTATTTAGCCCACTGAAATTCGAATTTCGAATCGACCGACTTAAGTTTGGGGGAAGCTGACAGGGCTTATCATCTGTGAGGTCTCTTGGGTCAATTTGTTGGATCATATCAATAGTTTTAGTTGTCTTTGCTTATTTCAAAGCTACAAAAAAAAAGTTGATAATATTTACTTCCTGATTCCGTAGTTACTCTACTGCAGTCTAAATTTACTTTACACTGTTTACTCAACCCAACAAGGCATATTGGGTTTATGCAAGCTTCCCACATAACTTGCTATATGATTGTAGGACCTGTAGAATATTTATATAGATATAAATATAAAACACAAATCTCGTTCATAACACCTGTTGGCTAACACGTTTTTAAGTAAAGTCCTCATTTGCAAATATTGCAACACACACATGGGCTCCAAAAATTGTATAATGATGAAATGATAAGCTACCTAAAGAAATAGAGCGAGAGTGTGTGTCCGTGCATTTTTTTTCTATGTGTGTAAAGTATCAATAGTAACTGAATCCAAGCTTTTTTAATAATTGTTATGAAAAAGTTCAAAGAATCTTTTAGAAAATGTGTTAATTACTTAACTCTGGACAGGCATAGTTTACAAGTTACTTTTAATCTGGATTAGATTATTTAAAGCAAAAACATGTATAATACAGTTGTAATTATTTGAAAGCCCCGATTTTAAAATCAGAGCATTCCAACATATATTCTATTCAAAAATATTTAAAAATATAACTTATGCCCAAAAACTTGTTCTCATATTGAGCTGATTAGTACGAATAGATTTAAGCATATTCCACAATTTTATATAAGCTTAATATTTGGTGAGGTAGGACATCATGATACATATCATTATGTATACGCAAATATATATATGTGTGTATATTTGTAACCTAGTCTTCCTTGCAGGAGACGAAAAATCCGCAAACTGTGACGAGCAGCTATCACCATCAGAGGGCGCCGCGAACACCTGAGAGCTATTTCAATGTGCCCGAATCTGTGGCGCTGCTGAACATTGTGAAATCGGAGCGAATACAGAGCGCATTTCAATCAAATCGGAAGAACCATGCGAGCGTTTGGGAGATGGTCGCCGAGGTGCTGAACCGGTTCAGTGCGCGAAAGCGAACCGCGAAGCAATGCTGCAATCGCTATGAGAATCTGAAAAAGATCTACACTCAGCTCAAAAAGAATCCGGAGCGTCATGTGCGACGCAATTGGCCGTACATGTTCCTCTTCAAAGAGATCGAGGAGCAGCGCGGCGAGTGCTGGGGCTCGAATGGCAAACGTCTGGCGCTCATTTCAAAGAATCATAATGAGTTGTCCTATTACCAGCGGCGGAGGCAGGCGGCCGAACTGGGCGTTCTGCTCAACAAGGATAATCTAACGCCGCATCAGCACAGCTTGCTTCAGAGCCTTAGTCACGCCCACTCCACAGACTCCTCACAGAGTGGGGCAAGCAAACTGGAGCGCTTTGTGCCTAATCACTTTGTTGAGACGCAGCTCAGCGAGGGTGCTGGCCTACCTGTCGTCGGTCTGCCAACAAATGTATACGATGAAAATCCCCTCCAGCTGCATGTCGCCGGCGCTGTTGCAGCCGCTGCTGCTGCCGTTGCCGCCCAGCTGCGGCACGAGCCGCAGCTCCAAAGCAATAGTAGTGCGGGGCTCAACCAGGACGAGGAGCATCTGCACAGTCAAAGTCACAATCACAGCCACAATCACAGTCACAATCTCAATCTCAATGTCAATCATAATCACAATCACACTGCAGCATTTAAGGATCACGGACACGGCTTGCAAGAGCCACCCGAGGCGCCCGATTTTGATAAGGATTGCAATGGTCCGCTAAACCTGCACCACAATAGCACCAGCAATACCAACGACAACAACATATCCATGAAGTGAGTCAGTCGGCCAGCGCCAAAGCTAATCATTCTTGCTAATCATTCATATAAATAATTCATTTACTTACTCCTCACAGATCCGAGCCACTTTCCGAAGGCGAATTCAATCCGGATGACATTCAACTAATGCAGACCAACTATAATGGGTGAGTCTGTAGTTTGAGAAAAAGATTCTAATTGTAATTAACACCGATTAATAGACAATAATTAATTAATTTTTAATTGGTTTATTCATTTGCAGCGCGCAAAACTTTTACTCACCCAGCATAGATCAGAATATTCTGCATCCGGATGTGATTGTGGACACGGACAATCTGTCTGATTGCAGCTCGTCGGCGTCGCTGAAGAGCGGCAAGCGCAAAATGTCCACATCGACCGATGGCGACAGCACCAACTACGAGCTCATCGAGTATCTGAAGCGGCGCGAAAAGCGTGACGAGGAGCTGCTCAAGCGGATGGATGCACGCGAGGAGCGCTTTATGAGTCTCTTGGAGCGTACGGTGATTGCCATTGAGACGCTCGCTGGGGGCAAAACGGCAACCACAGGGACAATTCTCAGCAGCGCGTTTAGAGAAACAACTGCCAGATCAACGTTGACTGACTCAGAGCCAACAGCTCCGTTTGACAAAAATCTGAGCTTATCGATGAACAGTGCCGCCACTACCACTGTTGCAAGGGCAGACGCGTCCATTGTTGATGATACCGATGATGCTATTGTTCTGGTTCCCGATGACAGCAACGTCGAGGAGGAGCTAGTGGCTGTGGTAGAGGAAGCAGCACCAGCTGCCTCAAAAACGGAAAATGCAATGCAGACGTAAATTCATACGTAAAAATATATATAATAATAAATTAAATTAATAGCAGAGCCAAAGACGAGCCGTGTCTCGAATCTAAATGAGATTTGCAACGTTTACTTAATAGCCAATGTGCTTAAGGATTCGCATGCATATTTTAAGCATACGCAAACCCTTTTTCTTATCTAAGTTCTAATCTCGCCAGACGCAATATTTGTGCCAGCACTAACTTAACTTTATACATATGTCTAGCTTAAGGTTCAATGAATCGTATCCTCTCTATATAGTTATAGGCGCAAACTTTTAGCAATTGATTTTTAACTCTCACACGGATTTACATATGTGTATATAAATATATATATATATATATATACATATATATATTTATATTTGCAATCATCTTTCATATGCAACGTGCACATTATTATATTTTTTATTTAAATATTTGTTTATATCGTCTAAGGTAATAGCTACACACCCAAATATATAGTCATAACTCCAGTGTCAACTGACCAGTCTGCGTTTTGCGTGCTCGTCTCATATAGTCCATTTTTTTTTTATTTAACAAAATACAATTTTTATTAAGTTGGAGCTAAAATGGGGCTCAAATGCATTTGTGCAGAAACATATAATTTGTACGTGTGTATAAAATGTAAACAATTTTTTTTTAAATTTATTAAGATACAATTACCAAATTTAAAAAAAAAAAAAAAAACCAATTTGTACATTAATTTTTTTTACAAAATTTTCAAATCGTAAATGTAAGTTAGCAGAAAACTAAATCGTACTCAATCTTAAGAGTGCATTTTACAAAAGGATTCTATGATTTTTGGTTGAGCAAATATCGGGGGATTTATATTCTCCTTTTGAGTCGCATTTTGCTGGCTTAAGAACAAAAAAAAAACTCTTGCAAGACTGTTCTGAGATTGCATTTTGAATTTTGTGTCAATAGCTCCATAATTACTGGAGACGTAGGCTTTTGCAATTTTAGGGAACGAGAATTACAGTTTGTTATCACCAATGAGTGAGATATAATCATAACTATGGGTCAATTTTGGGTCTGGAATCGACATGTAAATTGTTAAATCGATAACTGAATGATTTGTTCTCGTATTAAGACAATTTTTTCCCAAGTTATCTTCACTATCGTGACGCTATAGTATATACATGTCACTGGAGCAATGAGTCCAAAAGTAAGTTTCACAGCCAGTCGGGAAATAAAAAAAAAAACAACGTATAAATAAAATTTGTTTGAAAGTCATAATATAATTCATTTTGAATTTAAAATTAATTGATGCACATCTTCATGAATATGTAATCTTCAATTTGCATAATACAGGCGTTCTTACGTCTTATTTCTGTTTTTTTTTGACAAATTTTCCACGATTGTTTTTGTGCGTTTTTGCAATTTTCTTGGTAATGAGGGTCTTGAGGCGCTTCTTAACATTATTGTAATTTTCACTGTCCAGTTCCGGTTTGCTGGACTTGAAGAATTTGGCGCCATCTATAAAGTATATACAAATATAGTTAGATAAGTGGCAATAACTCCACTTATTGTATTTTGGATATTGTATAGTTAAATACCTTTAAGCCTGATATCGTTTTTGGGTATAAAGAAGGATTCAGTACAGATTTGCAGCTTCTTTTGCTTCGGCTTGCCCTGCTTCTTGGAAGGTACCGTTTTTTCATCGGCCTCCAACTGATGCTCTTTTGTGTTTGCTGTTTCCTCGTCCTCGGTGTCGGAGGAATCATAACTAAATGGATTCAAACTGCCCAGGCCCAGTTTGTTAGACTTGTTGACCAGAATCTTCTCATGGCTTAGCTTCTCCAGCTGATCCTGCCGCTTGACCGCAGCATCCTCGTGACTGCTTGAAAACATTTCCAGCAAACTGAACCCCTCGCCACGCGTTTTAAGCGACTCCTTCAACGTGTCGGTGACCATATAAAAGGCGCTCTGCGAGACGGGTGCTGGCTTGGAGGCGTCCTCGCTGTTAGCTAATGGTGCGTTTGGCTGCTGCCGCTGCTGATCCTTTTTACACTTGACACGCACCAGCTTTTGATGCTCTTCTTTGGCGGGATCAAAACGTAACATTTTCTTATTATTGGATGCCTTCATTGGCGCATTGGCTGTATCTATTTTGCGTCCAATGACCTGCTCTAAAATTCCCATTTGCCAATTACGTTCATCCTCCTGTGGGTGCTCCTGCTTCTGATTTTGTTCCTCCGGATCCACATACTCGTCCGCTTCTTCGTCCGCCTCTTCGCCCACAAAGTTGGCTGTTATACGAAATCTGGGATCCAAGCTCTGTTTGCTTTGCATCTCCACCAGACGTTCCCCCTTTTTGCCACTATGCTGGGGAAGCACAACCTCCTCTTCCTCCTCGTCATCATCGTTATTCTCAAAGAGATCCTTCTTGACACGCTTCGCTTTTGGTTTTTGTGTTTGCACTACTTCATCCTCCTCTTCGGCATCGCTAAATTTGATACTTTTGGCCTGTCCAGCATTTAGGGAGGCTAATGCCTGTTGTATGGCAGATTTCTTCTGCAGATGCTGCTGCTGCATTTTGTTAAGCGACTCCTTGCGCTTCAGATCCGCTCTAGAGGCCTGAGCATCCAGAGACTTGTTGGTCGGCTTTTTGTGCTGTTCTATAATGTGCAGCGGCTTCACATCATGCTCCTTCTGAATGACAATCTATAAGAAGAGAAAAGAATTGGGAATATATCTTCAGAGCTTCAAATTGATTACAGCTTGTCGCCACTCACTTTGCCATTGTGCATAGAGTGTGCGGCACGTTTCTTGGTTATCAGCAGCTCGGGTGCCACATCCTCATCATTGATCTCTTCGTCTTCGCCAAAGACACGCCGCTTGTTTTGAGTGTTCTGCGCAAGCAAACGCGAACTACCCGTATTCAACTCGCCGGCATTGGACTGTATTTGCTCTTTTTGCTGGTCCTCATCACGCTCGCGCTTGAGACGATCTAGAAAAGATTCCTTGGCGATCGATACACGTAGCTTGGTGCCGTGCAACTTTTGCCAGTTGAGCTCATTAACGCCTGCAACGTATAACAATAATTATTTATGTTAAGCCTTCGAGATCTGTGCTTGCACTAAGTGGCGGGCTTACAGTAATCGGCATCCTCCGTCTGTACTGTGACAAAAGCTATGACTTTGTTGTTGTTTTGCCCAGAATCCACAAGCTGCTCTTTGGTCTTCAGCTCCACACAGTCCACGTAGCCATAGTCCTGGAACAACGCTCTCAAATCCTGCTCTGTTGTCCTGGACGGCAAGTCGTTAAGAAAGAAACGCATATTTGTGTATATTTCTGTACAAAGACAGTGCACGTGTAGCAAGACAGCAACAACTACAACAGCTGTTTACAGCTAATAGATTTCTTCTTCTTAGCATTTAGAACATTAACACGATTTTATATCGCGATTATCGATAAGCGTCATGTCGTATTTCATGTCTTTCCGATAGAAACATGATCTTGTTTTTTCAGATATTAGACCCATACACTTAGCTATGCTATCTTCAAATACTGCACCTTGATATATTAGTTTGTTAAAAATCTCCCAATTAGTCTTCTACAGCCTCCAATTGTTTGAAAACACAGTGAACATTAACATTTAAGAATTATGAAATATTATGCATTACCATTGTTTACTGTTGTCTTGTTCAACGGTGAACTAATTTCAGGAATTTTTACCCGATTTTCTTAACAGAATAACCATTCAATAAAAATCAAATAACTTTTATTAACGCGTTAAGCTAGGCCCGGGTATGCTGTTTCTTCTGTGACATTTCTGCAGGCCCTTTAATCGAACAATCGTTATGTTATCGAGTGGCTCGATAGTTCTTGTTAAAAAGAAACTCACATACACGCACCCACACAACCAGTTTTTATTATTTATTTTTGTTTTCTGCCGTGCTAACATTAAGAAGCTCCAACTATATTTCAACAAATCAATTGGAAAATGGATAACAGTGGCTCAGCAGGCAGCAAAACGGCGCTGGAGAAATGGGGCTTTCCATTGCAGGAGCTCTATCGTCTCGCGTTTACATTCTACAAACGTAAGGCCACGCAAGAAATATGTTGACAAACCAAACCGCAGACGTTCGACGGCTGCGTTTATGTGGCTTCATCTATCTAATACTAACACTCGTTCAAACATCCGCTAACCCACCCACTCACTCTTTGCAGATAACTCTGGGAAGGCCATACACCTATCCTATGAGGACAATCTCAAGCTAATCGCCTTTAAGCAGCAGGCCGCACTGGGACCCTTCAATACAAACCATGCGCCTGCTCTCGGCGTCCTGGACGTCATCGGGCGCGACAGGCAGCAGCACTGGCAGCTGCTTGGAAACATAACGCGCGAGCAAGCAATGGAGGGCTTCATCGATCTGCTTGACACCATGTGCAGTGCCTTTCGTCCTTACATTGAGGCCGTGCGCCAGAATCGCGATGAGACACTGAAAGCCGATCTGCGACGCATGGAACAGGAAAAGGAGGCCAAACAGAAGCGGGAACGCGAACAGCAGGAGCTGCTGGAAGAGGGATACAAGGACGAAATGCAACGACGTCAACTGCAGGATGCGCTCAACAAGCAGACATATCAGCAATTTAAGGTAAATCACCTGCGTCACGCAATCGATGTTAGAATACCACGTATGGCATGCCTGCCAAACTACAGGGTATATACCAATATTATAGCTTTTATTGTTAGTTAATGCAAATAGTCAGGTATTTTTTAATCAAATTTAATAATTAAAATCAGAATAATCTAGAAATTATTTTAATATGGTTGGCCATAAAGCAGTGCTTCACAGTTTCTTTCGCTCTTAATTCCATTGTGTATATATATATTTTTATGTTTAATTTACTTTAACTTGCAAAGCTAAATTAAAAAATCAATAGTTGTCTTCTCCGAAGCAAACTCAACCATTTGCATGCATTCAACAATAATGCAACTCATAATTGAACACAGTCGAACTCGAACTCGACTCGTCGGCGTTTGCACCTGTTGTGTCCAGCCCGTCTGGTCAAATATATATGTCAATGCCAGTCATTGATTTTTGTTGTTGCCGTCGTCGAATGAGGTCACGACACAATTAGTCAACAAACAATTTCCTGTTGATGGTCAACATCAAGGACCCGAGACGACTAGCATATTAATGTGTTAGGGTGCGTTACGTGTGTGTGTTGCCAGGTGTCTGCTAAACTTTCCGTCTGTTTTTCTGCTGTTGCAGCTGTACGCCGAGAAGCAGTTTCCTGGTAATCCTGAGCAACAGGCCGTGCTTATACATCAGTTGCAGCGGGAGCACTACCATCAATACATGCAGCAGTTGCATCTGCAAAATCAGACCCAGACCCAAAATCTAAACCAAAACCAACAGCGAACAATTGACGACGACAAGAAGAAGATGCTGCAAGCAGAGGAAGATCAGAGCAGCAATCGCTGCACCACTCACCACACCAACAATAACAACCACAATGACAGCAGCAGCAACAACAGCGGCAACAACCGTCCGGACAGTGCTGACCTAACCAACGCCATGGAGGGACTGCATCTCAATCAATTTGAGTGCCAGCAACAACAGCAGCTGCAGCTGCAGTCGCAGTTGGAATCTGGTGAGGGGCAACTGGGGCAGCCGGAACAGTTGGGTGGCGATGATTACGACGATTATGTGATGATACGTCCGGCCAAGATATGGACACGTCCGGATATTGAACTGTTCAAGACTGAAGTATCCGCCGGAGACGGTGATGGTGTCATTACCATTGGTCATGGCGATACGGTAACGGTGAGTAATATAACTACTATTGACAAACTATGTAATGCTATATTTGGTGAGGAGCAGTTGATCCTTGGCATAAGTGACTATGTATACTAACTGGTTGAATTGAACCGGCAGGTGCGTGTGCCTACTAATCTGAATGGCAAGTGCATCTTCTGGGAGTTTGCCACAGACAATTACGACATTGGTTTCGGTATCTACTTTGAATGGGCGAAGCCCGTTACCAGCGAGGTGACGGTGCACGTGAGCGATAGCGATGAGGACGAGGATTGCGTCGACGAGGACTATCTGTCTACAACGGAGGATCTGGAGTCGGGATCAATGTCGCAGGACCGCAGCACATTGGCTGCACAGAATGCGGCTGCCGCATTAAAGGCACCCATTTCAATTATAGTGCCAATATATCGGCGCGAATGCTACAATGAGGTCTACGTGGGTTCCCATTCCTATCCAGGCGAGGGCGTCTACCTTTTAAAATTTGACAATAGCTACAGCATCTGGCGTTCCAAAACGCTGTATTATCGCGTGTATTACGAGCGATAAGGCCAAACAAGTAGTTCAATTAGGAATCACTTACCTTTTACCACGAACATACATACATAAATATGCATTTATAAAAATTTCAATAAGTGTGTGTTGTGTGTTGTGTGTGTGTGTGTGTGTGTGTGCGTGCGTGTGTGTACGCGCTTTATGTAAATGTTCAAACATATATGAGGTTTATATGCCGAACATGCATACATCAATTAGAAAATTCACTTTTCCATTTGCAAAATGACTAAATCAATATATTTATTATATAGTTTTCAAAATAAATTATATTACTATGTATTTCAAAACTAGCGTTTAGATTATTTTGATTTACTGGATGACTTTATGTTTGTTGCATTTTAAAACCGTTTTTTTATTATTGGAAATAGTTATAGTTATAGTTATAAATAGATAGTCGCACAAACAATTGCTCATTATCTGCCTTTTGATATACAAATATTACCGCTAAAGCTATCGATTATTCGTGTAGAGCTGCCACAAAGTGAGATTTGTAGTCAGTGCTGCCAGCAGGTGACAGTTATCAGGAGACAGGGTTGCCCAACGTTTACAACACACACTGTGTGTTTGTTATTCAAAAAGTCGAATTTTTATGCTCGTAATATGTATGCGGTTGCAGGTCAACTGCTCAAATGTCCGGTCGCAAGCAGGCGAGTGGCTAAACGTTTCGTCAGCCATGTGCTAGGCATCGAAACATCCTGCGATGACACAGGCATTGCCATAGTCGACACAACGGGACAAGTGCACTCCAATGTGCTGGAGTCCCAGCAACAGTTCCACACGCGGTATATAACAGAAACCAACGCAGGCGTATTTAATCCCACTCATGTGTATTTTATTTGCAGCTACGGTGGCATAATACCGCCACGTGCGCAGGATCTGCATCGGGCGCGTATTGATGCTGCTTGCGATCGCTGTTTGGAGCAGGCTCAGCTACAGCCGGAGCAGCTGAAGGCGATTGCAGTGACCACCAGGCCGGGTCTGCCATTGAGTTTAATTGTGGGTTTGCGATTTGCTCGCCACTTGGCACGCAGGCATCAATTGCCACTTCTGCCCGTACATCACATGGAGGCACATGCGTTGCAGGCGCGCATGGAACATCTGGAAGAAATTAACTATCCGTATCTGTGCCTCCTCATCAGTGGTGGCCACAGCCAGCTGGCCATGGTGAACGGTCCGGGCCGCCTGACTCTGCTCGGCGAAACACTTGACGATGCCCCTGGCGAGGCATTCGACAAGATTGCGCGGCGCCTGCGACTCTACGTGCTACCCCAGTATCGTCTGTGGAACGGAGGACGTGCTATCGAACATGCTGCTCAGACTGCACAGAATCCCGACGCCTACGAGTTCCCGCTCCCCCTCGCCCAGCAGCGCAACTGTAACTTCAGCTTCGCGGGCATCAAGAACAACTCCTTCCGTGCAATACGGCATCGGGAGCGGGCGGAGAACACGCCGCCCGACGGCATCATCAGCAACTATGCGGACTTTTGTGCGGGGCTGCTACGTGCGGTCAGTCGCCATCTTATGCATCGCACACAGCGCGCTCTGGAGTACTGCCTGCAAAAGAGGCTTTTTGGCGAGACCATGCCGACGCTTGTCGTTTCGGGAGGCGTGGCCAACAACGATGTGATATACGAGAATATGGAGCGCCTGTCGTTGGCGTACAACTGTCGCTGCTATCGCCCTTTGAAGCGGTACTGTTCCGATAATGGCGTTATGATTGCCTGGCACGGCATCGAGCAGCTGCTGCAGCAGCAGAATGCCAGTCTTCGTCGGGATATCGATCAAATTGACATTGCAGGCAGTGCCGGCTTTAGTTCGTCAGTTGTTAGCGATGTGGCCTTGGCGGCCATCAAATGCAAATGGATCAAACCAATCTAGAAACAAGCCAAAAATAACAGTCTTGAAACAAGCCAAAGTCGCATTGTAATATACTTGTTAATTAAAAAAATCGACCAGTTGTTCCTAAGGCGGCTATATATTTATCTGATCTGTCCATCTTAGACACACATGCTTTCTAAAAAAAACTTGAATGTGTTTCAGATATCTTTAAACCTAACACTAGCATAGGAACAGACAAACAAAGGGAAATGCCTGCATCGACTGGACTAGTGATGCTGTTCAAAAATATATATACTTATTGAAAACTAAGAAGCTTCCTTTTACCTGGTGTATATATACACGTAATGGGGTCGAAGATGTTTTCTTCACGAGAAATTTATACAATTTATGGAGCTGTTTCTCTTTTTTTACATTATATATTTGTTTTTTTTTTTATTATAATATCTGAAATCAATAATGTCAAATGTCTAAGGTCTAAAAAAAAAATGTAAAAATTGATAATGTATACATATAAAAATATTAAAAAATGCATTAGTTCTTTATCTTCACTGCTTCCACGCTGAACTACAATACAATTTTATCTCATTTTTTCTTTCGCTTGCTGTTGTTGTTTGTTGCTGCTTTTTGTTTGTTTTTTTGTTTGTTACTTTATGGATTACACTTATATAGTTTAGATTTATTAATTGTTGTTTTCGTTATCATTTTTTCAATGTTTTGTTTTCGCAACTCTTACTTAATTATTTAAATACTCTTACTTTTATTACATAATAGCGTTACATACATTACGCAATATTATATAACTTTTTAGTTAATGCGAGCGCGAATTATTGCGTGTGTGTGTGTGTGTGTGTAAACAAATGATAGACATATTTTTATATGTTTTTATTATTATCGTTCTCCATATATGCATTATATGTATTTATGTATCTGTTACTTTTATATTTCACGTCTCTTTGCTTGCTTCTCTTTCTATTGCTGTGAACATTTCTTCTTCCTTCACACTAAGCTTTCCTTTTCTCGCTCCTATTTTTTGTTGGTTACTATTCTTTTATATTTTCATATTTATGCAAAACATAAAATTTTCTCTTTTGTTTTTTTTTGTTTTTCTTTCTTTACCTTCTCTTAATTTTGTATATATATATTTATATATATATATATGTATAAATAATTTGTTTGCTATGTTGTTATTGTTGTTGTTTTGTTTGTTTTTTGCTTATTTTTTTCTTATAAGAATATTGCGCCAAAAACAATAGAAAGGGGGACGAAGGTGGGCTGGGTAGGGGTTAACAAGAATTGATGCGGCGCAAGCAGAAGTTTTGATTTGTTTTCATTTAGATTAAGCAAAATGTAGCACATTAAAAATTATTAATTCAAATTAAAAATTGATTACGATTTTAAAGAATTTGCGTTTGCTTAAAGTAGAGCACTTGGCTCCAAGGGAAGAGAATAGGTACAAATTAAAATAAGAAAAAAATTGGATAGAAGAGGTATCATACATATATAGTATATAGTAGTACAAGTAATTTGTTTTCCTCCTTTTTTTTTTTTGGTTTTTTTTGAGGGCAAAGAAAAAAAACAAACCGAAAAAACAACAGACAATCAAAAAAAAAAAATTAAAGGAATCTGCATTTCCTCTTCTTTTGTATCTCTGGCGGCTCCAGTGCGGCCAAAATGGCCTCATCGAAAACGTTTTTCAGGCCCTTCTGTGTTAGGGCCGAACACTCCACATATTTCACTGCCTTCAGCTCCTTGGCGAGCTTTTCACCCTGCTCGGATGTAATGGGTTTCTGCTTGTTCTTGGCCAGCTTCTCCAATGTACTTGTCTCGTCGCGCAAATCAATTTGTGTGCCAACCAGCAGGAATGGCGTTTTTTGACAATGGTGCGTTATTTCCGGCACCCACTGTTAAACAAAAGCAAAAATATTATCTTTGTATATATATAAACGTATTTGTATATTAGCGTACCTTCTCCTTAACGTTCTCAAATGAACTGGGGCTTACCACCGAGAAGCAGACGAGAAACACATCCGTTTGCGGATATGAGAGCGGACGTAGCCGATCGTAATCCTCCTGGCCGGCCGTATCGAATAGTCCAAGCGTATAGGGCTCGCCGCCAATCATCACTGTCACCGCATAGTTGTCAAATACAGTTGGCACATATTCCGATGGAAATTTATTGGTTGTGTACGATATCAGCAGGCACGTCTTGCCCACTGCGCCATCTCCAACGACCACGCACTTGATGGTTTGCATGCCGAACTAATTTTGTGAATAACGATTACTAAACGAAGCAACAAAACAAAAAAAAGAGTTAGAAGTGAAGCTAAGCAATTGCGTTAAACGTTTTTCGAATAACTAACAAATGTCAATTCAAGCCTAGTGTATCTGGTATCTAGGAAGCACTCAATCAATTTTAAACCCATTTCGCAAGATGTATGCCCGAAATGAATTTGATTCTAGAAGAAGAACATTTCAAACTTAATAAGATACAAAGCATATTGATTTGTTTCGATATTGGCGTGCAAGATTATTGAATCTTCGGAAGTGGCCAACTTCACAGGCTTCGCTATAGCTAAGCACAGACACGAGCGTGTGCGAGTTTGAGTGTATGCATGTGTGTACGTATACACATATATGCATACATATATATATATATCTATATATATATATATATATATATATGTGCGAGCGTGCTCATATGTCTTAATTACTTTCGCAACGACGCGACGCAGAAAAACGCGGGCGGAATGGGACAGGGCGTGGGTGCCTGGGAAGGCCCTTGCCCGGCCAAGTGATTGTAACTTCGTCACAGGGTGGGTGGCTGTGTGGAATGGAGTAGAGTGCATTCAAGTGGAGTGGAGTGAACACACTGACTGTCATATGGGAGGAGTGCGGTTTGTTACTATCGCTGCACCAGAGCTACGAGCACACAAGCACACACACACACCTATATTTATATATATATATATAAATGTGTATATATTTGTATAAATATACACACATCATACTACAGCCGAGACGCAAATTGCTATTTACTTGATATTATTTTTTTATTTTTTGCTCAACTATTGTGTCTTATCTATGCGTACAAGTTGTATCTATAGAACTTTGTACACACACACATAAACACATACAAACACATAGGCAGCCATACACACATACATAGATAATGTCAGCCGGGCGGTATCATTGCTGTCGCCGCCGCCGGCTTCCTTTTTGTAGAGCATAAGCAGAGAGCCACATGCAATGGCCATGACTCAAACTGTGGATGAGTTTCTGCAGAATGAAAGAAAAAAAAGCACAATGCACAGTCACATACGCACTCACACACACAGAAGTACTCCGATAAGCTCACACGCAGTTCTAATATGGAATATGCAGCCCTCTCCTTCTCCTGATGATCCCACACACAGAAAAACGTAAGTATGTATTTATGTGCACTATGTGCAGCCAATATGCTAATTTATTTTGACACAAATGCACTTGTGTATAAATATACACTACTAACGCTCACATACATGCACAGTTGCAAGTGCTATGGTATGTATTGTTTTGCATCGCCCACTCTCACACACAGACGCAAACACATACGTATACATGTAGGATGCACACAAGTTTATAATTATTAGAAAGCCAGATGAAGGAAATGCACATATTACAGGCCCATTTCGCATTTAGAAATTCGCCAGCAGCAAGAATAAAATTAAACCAATCGTTTTTCACTAACACCGTCGCACTCGGCAAACACACATACACACAAACACATACTATAACGGCCATACTGACATGAGAGCAGAAGCAGCAGACAAGCAGCCAAAGCAGTCATCGTTAACATTTTTCGACACTTTTCACTTCAGAATTTTCTCTTTCTATGAGCACCACATGAATTGATTACTGCTGTTTTTACTGCATTTAAGTAACCAATTTGCGTAATTTTACTTACAACTGATTTATATTGAAAACGACAGTAAATATGTTCTTTTTGGGCTGGGTTGGGCGTCGATTTGTATAGAAAACTACTATTTTCTTTTGTGTGTTCGTTCTCCCCAGCAATAGTAATCTGTATGCGTGCGAATGACGAAGCACTGGGTTGCCACTGCGGCAATCGGTATCGCAGTTTGACGTTTACAAGTGGCAACGCTCTCAACCAACAAACCCATTAATGTTGCCACTTTACTCAATTTGACTCTCATATGTCACTAAGAACAAGACAAGAGAATAGAAGCGACAACAAAGTAGGCGACCATATTACCTCAATAGGGATAGAAATAATCAAGTGGTATGACATCGAAATGGCTGAATTTTTAACAACAAGGTACTCAATACGAAAATTCAATCATTAATAAAAGAATGCACAAGTTGATAAACACACATCTGTATATACGAACAGCATTACAGTGACCTGCAGCTTATTTGAGTTGTAGACAAATTCTTAAATGTGAAAGATGCACAATAAAAAAATATTAAATTCATTTAACCGATTTTGTTACAGAAAACGTAGCCGTGAATATGAGTTGCCTTGCGAATCTACACCACTGTCAAAGCGCATCAATAACCTGCATTTAAACTACGACGATGGGAATAGCAGCAGCAGCAGCAGCTGTAGTATTCCAACTCTAATCAATGACAACAATAACTACGTACTGCCCACGATTTCAGGCGGAGAAGTCGGTCGTGGGGCTGGACCAGCTGAGGTGATAGGAGTCGGATATGAATATAATCCGGAACTAAATGCGGATCAAAACCCATATTACTACGCAAAAAACAAAGTGTTGTATGACTTGCACGTTGAACGTGTTAAGCGCAGCAATCATTAGATTGAAAGATATACTTTATTTTGTGCTCTTCGTTAAAATGAAAGATATATTTTATGTGAATGTTCAAGAATGTGTCTGTCGCTTTACTCAACAGTGATAAAAACATTAATAATAAAAAAAAAAAAACTAAAAAAATCTAGTAAATCTCATAGGAAATACAAAAATATAAATACGCGCTATTATGAAATCAGGAATAAGCAAAACTGATACTCAGTTGCCTTATCCATTCGTATACAGAATGAAATTATATAGATCATAGTGCCAATAATTCAAGGAAAATCTCAGATGGAATAATATGCCGATCTTCTGTCGGAAATAAGTTGCTCTTATTCATATTGATATACAAATTGTTCATTTATGTATAAGGTAGCAATCAAAATTTATGCAATGCTGTGTTCAAAGTATTTATGTATAATAATGATATTTATGCGTCAACCAACGATTCAGCTTTACAAAATAGACAACTAAAAAGATATCACCAAGATAATGATTCTGAAATACCTAAAAATATACTTAAATATAAAAAAACAAGACTTAAAATTTTCTCCCACATTTACCCAATCTGCAATTGTGTACTTGAGTGCTGAACTGAAATGGTCTTCAACATCATTTATATCTATAAAATTAAATTTAAACACGTCTCCACTGTAAATAGTTTATATGTATCATTAATATTTAAATATACACCATATTTCAATAGGGTATGTACAATAAACCAAGTAGAATGTAGCAATACTCTCAATAAAATATAAAATATCTCAGTTTATTAAACTTATTTTATTCTCACTCAACATTGTAACATTTCCGATTGCATACCACTGTGCATTCGTATACGTATGTTGTTCTCAATTTTGACAGATACAAAAACAAAGCGAAATCATTCTCTCCTGTCTGCTTGACAGCCAGACAGCTGCTCTCTCTAACTCTCTCTGATTCACAAAGTACTCATACAATGAGCAAGTATATCGGTGTCTGACATACACGCATACAAACAGAGACATTCAGTCTTTGTTGTTGCTATTTATATGCTCGCAATTTATTTTTTTGTTAACGTAAAATGTTGTAATTTAGTGTTAAATGTTAGTTTTTAAATTTAAATGAAGTGCCTTCAAAGTGTCAGAGCAGTATTTACACCAAAATTATATTTGCATCATGTGCAAATGCGATCGTTATGGAAACTGTGCAACAAGTAAACACAACAGTCGCACATAATACCTAATTATATTTGTGCATATATGCTTTATATGTGCTGAACAATACATCACAATTGATATTGACATATAGACAATATCAATATTGCAACCAGCTCTGTAGACGATGAGCCTTTTTGGTTCGAAAAAGAACCGTTCGCTGCCGGTGCGCGTGAGCACCTTTGACTCGGAGCTGGAGTTCGAGCTGGAGCCACGCGCCACTGGCCAAGAACTGTTCGATCTCGTTTGCCGCACAATAGGTCTTCGCGAGTCGTGGTATTTCGGGCTGCAGTATGTCGACACACGCAACAATGTCTCATGGCTCAAAATGGAGAAGAAGGTCAAAGATCAGCGGGTCGAGCTACATGCGAACAACTGCATTTATGTGTTTAGTTTCTATGCAAAATTCTTCCCCGAGAACGTTAGCGAGGAGCTCATTCAGGAGATCACCCAGCATCTGTTCTTTCTGCAAGTTAAACAAAGCATACTCTCCATGGATATCTACTGCCGGCCAGAGGCCTCCGTTCTGCTCGCCTCCTATGCGGTGCACGTTCAGTACGGACCTTACGATTACGAGAGCTATAAGGATGGTATGCTTGCCGGTGGCGAACTGCTGCCCAAGGGCGTCACTGATCAATACCAAATGACACCCGAAATGTGGGAGGAGCGCATCAAGACCTGGTGAGTCCAGTTATGCTCTATCTCTATCGATCTAATCAAATTCTCAGTTACAGCTGTCTTTCTTTGAGTCACTCACTTTTTATTTTAGTTATTAACAAAGATTGGGTTCTCTTTTCCTTTTTTCTTCTCACAGGTATATGGATCACGAGCCCATGACCCGGGATGAGGTCGAAATGGAATATTTAAAAATTGCACAAGACCTGGACATGTATGGTGTTAACTACTTTCCTATTACAGTATGTCGAGAGTCGAGTATCTTAGCTCAATAACCCCGAAAATTTCATAACTTAAACATTTTACAGAATAAGAACAAAACCAAATTGTGGCTGGGCGTAACAGCCGTGGGTCTTAACATCTACGATGAGCGCGACAAGCTAACCCCAAAGACAACGTTCCAGTGGAACGAGATACGACATGTTAGTTTCGATGACAAGAAATTCACGATTCGTTTAGTCGATGCCAAAGTGTCGAATTTCATATTCTACTCGCAGGACCTGCACATCAACAAAATGGTGAGCATCAATGACGGGTATAAACTAGTTGAGGTTACTACTACTACTATTTCCAGACTGGGATTGATGTTTCCCCAGTTGAACTGTATACAAAGCCTCCCAACAACATTTAGCCATAATATGTGCATACAATTTGATTTTATATAATTTGGTTTATGTTGCGCAGATACTTGATCTGTGCAAGGGTAATCATGATCTCTACATGAGACGCCGCAAGCCGGACACCATGGAGATACAGCAGATGAAGGCGCAGGCGAAGGAGGAGAAGCAGAGACGTCAGATCGAGCGCAAGAAGTTCATTAGGGAGAAGCAGCTACGAGAGAAGGCCGAGCACGACCGCTACGAGATTGAGAAACGATTAGAGCATCTACAGGACGAGATGCGCATGGCTAGCGATGCGCTGGTGAGTAATACGAGTCAGATAAAGCCTCAACAAAACTATATAGTACTATACAATTGCAGCGCCGCTCCGAGGAGACCAAGGAGCTGTACTTTGAAAAGAGTCGGGTCAACGAGGAACAAATGCAGCTGACCGAATGCAAAGCAAATCACTTTAAAACGGAAATGGATCGACTGCGCGAGCGCCAAATGAAAGTGGAGCGCGAGAAACATGATCTGGAGAAGAAGATACGCGATGCCGACTTCTATGTGCTGCAGTTAACTGTGGAGAACGATAAACGCGAAGCGGAAACTGAGAAGCTCAAAAAAGAGCTTATCTGTGCCAAAATGGCCGAGCGCGAAGCCACCGCCCGTCTGCTTAACTTCCTCAATAGTGGCCGAAAATCGTCCACAGACAGCCTGTTAACTGCCTCAACCGTATCGCAAGCGAATGTGAACACCGCCTCCAGCATTGCGGCGATTAGCACACCGTCTCTGACGACGAGCAGCTCTACGAACGATATGGAAACGGCCGGTGGCGCCGAACTGACCACGTCCGCCTCCCACTACATTGTGATCGGCGACAATTCGAGTGGCATTTCGGATGATTTTGAGCCAAAAGAGTTTATACTCACCGATAATGAGATGGAACAGATAACGAACGAGATGGAACGCAGCCATTTGGAGTATCTGCGCAAGTCCAAGAAGCAGGTGCAGAATCAATTGCAAACGCTACGGAGCGAAATAGCGCCTCACAAGATTGAGGAGAATCAGAGCAATCTAGATATACTCAGCGAGGCGCAAATTAAGGCCGGCGAAAACAAATATTCAACGCTCAAAAAGCTCAAATCCGGATCAACCAAGGCGCGTGTCGCCTTCTTTGAGGAGCTCTAAGATGAGCGGAATTGGATAGCCCAAGCAGAAACCTAAACAAGACTCTTATCCAAATTAAGCGTATTCTAACTTTGTCATTTGTGAACACAATATTAAATGTATGTATATCTCTGATTAATTGTGTGTACCACATGTCAATAGCTATAAGCCAATTATCGGTGACATTTCCCGATTCAATAAACTCAAATTGAGAATGTATAAAACAGACAAAAATTTGTTTTCGCCAGTCCTTGTGTGTCAACATAGTTAATCTATTCATCCGGCCAGCTAAAAAGCTGAGAATTTATTGCTTAAAAGCTTAAAGCAAAACTTGTTTGAAAACTATCAATAAAACTTTACGCTATAAATATACAATACACTTGCAACATTTGAAATAATTTCAAACGAACTACTTGCCTCCTGCTCTATTCTATATTTTCAACTTTTGCTATCCCTGTATTATTGCTGTACTCTTCCTATCCCTGCAGAGGGGTTCGAGTGAAATATAAAAATATATTAAAAAGAGGAAAGTTCAGACAATAGAAAATAAATATAATACATATATAATATTTCCAAATGGTTGAGACTTGTAGGAGATATAAAGTTTTTGATGATTAATAATCAAATGATAGAATTTTAAAGTTAGTTCAGAGCATAAATTGTATTCAAAATGAACTTTACATTGAATTTAAAATTGATTTGATTTAGAATACTAAATTTCATAATTAGGTGCCAAATGAACAATTATTCAATATTTGGTTTGAATTTGTTATGACTATTGGCATATTACTAATATAGTTTTAGAATTCATGAAACATCTTTTCCCATGCCAAGTATACTTTTAATTTTAACGATATGCTAAAGAAACTTGATACAGTTACATACATTCATACAGCAAATAATTATAAGTTTTATAATTAGCGCATTATAAGCAAACATAAGGTGAACGTATATCGATCTTATCTTTTCGATTAAGCTTTTAATATATGTTTATACATGATATTCCAATTTCAATCTTGGATCTGATGAGGATTAGAACTACCCATACGATTACCAGTTTTATGAACAATCAAAGTAAATAATTGTTTTTTTCGTTTTTGAAAGAATTTAAAAACATGTTACCATTTACATTTATTTATTTACTCTTTTTAGCTTTTCATACAGAAATGAGTAAACGTAGTTTTTCCTATATAATAATTTGTTGTTTGTTTTCTTTTTTGATACATTCTTATGATCGGCGGCTTCCTGCCCACGTCTCCATACATTATATATGAATAATTGTGTATTTAGGTTTATGGAACGCGCACCTTTCACCTTTCTTTCACTTCTCACAAGATAAAAAAAGTTTTCCCCCACCGCCGACCCATATTAGTAGTTTAACACATAAAATAATTCATTATTTTTTTTTTTTTTTGGTTTTGGTACTAAGGAATTTCAAATAGTTACGTCTTTTTGTTTTTTTTTGTAACACCATGGAATATTTGATGTACACATATCTATATGCACATATATGTAAGTGTTTGTTTGTTTTTTTTCTGTTTGTTATTATTTTTTGTTTTCTTTAATAGCATAAAATAAAAAGCTCACGTTTTTCATAATATATGTATGTAGCTTTCCAAGCATCAAACTCCAAGTAACGCCAGATGCAGACATATATTATGTATGTAAACATGCACACTTCTTTTGGCCTTGCAAAGTAAACAAAAAAAAAAAGAAGTTTGATTTAACATAATCAAAGTTCGGTACATTACAGTTGCTACAAAAAAAATTTAATTTACATATATAAATGTATAGATAAGTAAATATACATCGATATACATATATATTTATATATATATATGTGTGTGTAGGTAAGCTTATAATAAGAACTTTATATTATTAAACACGAGCCCAAGGATTTAAATATTTGAATAAACTTGCTGTTTTTGTTGTATGTTTGTAAGTTTTTTTTTTTCGTTGGGTCCCTGGCTGTATTAAAGTCGTACCCGCCCTCTTAAGTTCATTAAATTAACTTTTTGAACATGAATTTATCAATAAGATTTAAAAATATCGATTATCGGTCATCGATTACTCTGCCCAGACTTTGGCATGTTCTTTTAATTTTCATTTTGTTAAATTTTGCAGCGAAATTATGGGTGTGTGGGTGTGCATGCGTGCGGTATATGTAATTTATAGGATTTACGGCGTATTTTCTTCTTCTGCTTCTCTCTCCGTCTCGATGCGGTGTAAGTGAGTGCGGTGTGTGTGTGTGTCAGTTTTTATCTGTGAACATCAGCGTTGACTTTTGAGTGAGGCAGGCGCTCCAGCGGTATTGATGATGTTTTAAAAGGGAAAGCGCATGTGCCTCGGGTTAATAATATTTATTTGTATACATACATATACATATATTAATTAATATATGTATATATAGAACATATTTGCGTTTGGCGTATACGAGAGGCGTGCGCCTTAACCTTGTTAACTCAGAGACAACTGATTCAGCGACAACAGACGTTCGACGGCCGCATTAATGTCCCCAAATGTGGCAATCAGCGCTGGATGGGATACAAAGTAAAAGAAAGAGAGCATAAATATTAATTGATGACAGCAATTTAAATGAAAAAAAAAAACCCAACCTTACCTTGCAAATTGGCCTCACGATTGGCAAATCCCATGCCGGCTAGCTGCTCCAACTGGGATTGGTAGCGCACCTCTGGTGGCTGTGTGCTGTCCGTATTGTTAGACATACCATTGAGCATGCGCGTCATGAAATCGTTGAAGAGCTGCGCATTGGGGCCGCCGCCAGGAGCCAAAGGGGGCGTGGCCGTTGTGATAGCACTGGAACTTGGTGGCGCGGCGGCATTGATCGGCGAGGTGTTGTTGCTGATGGAGCTGCTCCCATCGCCGATAGCTGGATCAGCTGGATTATTAACACCTGGCGGAGGTGGCGGTATGCCCAGTGTGCCGACAAGATTGGGAGCGGCGGTGCGGAGCTGCTCCATGCCCTGCTGGATTTGTAAGATAGCATTGATGGCCTCCGGATTGGTCAACATGTTCATCACATCGGGACTCTGCATTTGGGACATGAACTGTGGCATCATCTGACGCACCTGATCCTGCAGCTGTGGATTGTTGGAAAGCAAAGGACTGCTGCTCAGTAGCCGGGTCGCCATATCAGGATCCTGTGACATTGACTCCATCATTGAGCGCGTATAGGGGGCATTCAATAGATTCTGCATCATTGACGGATTATCGGCCATCTGCTGCAGCAGGCTGCGCATTGCAGGTGTGTTGAGTACATTGTTTGGTGGCTGATCGCCGCTGCGATTATTGCCGCCAATTTGATTCGGGCCTGTGGCAGTGTTGCTGCCGGTGCGATTGCCAGTGCCGCCCCATGGATTTGGTAACGGATTCCGATTTTCGGTGCCCTGTTGTGGATTGATACCGGCACCGCTGCCCTCAACAAGACCAGCAAACGGATTACGACCAAAGGATTCAGTGGCCGCATTCATCATCGGCTCCTGGATATCACGATAGATTCGCTGCAGGGCACTGTAGCCGCCCGGCACCGATTCAAGGTTGGACATGGCTCGATCATGCGAACGCATCAGCTCCTGCAACATTGATGGATTGCGAGCTAGCTCCATGGTCTGGCGCAACAGATCCGGATTGTTCAGCATGTGCGAGATCTCCGGATTACGCTGCATCAAATCCTGCATTTGAGGATTCGATGTAATCAGCTGACGCATCGTTTCCGGATTATTCATCATCTGCTGCACAAGTGGATTATCCATTAGAGATCGAAGCATATCCCCATTGTGCAGCAGCTCATTCTGCATGCGCGCCTGCAAGTCCATAAACGTATTCGAACCGGCACCGAGGGCCTCCATGCCGGCCAGGCCGCCAAATTGATTTAGGCCAAACGGCGTTTGTCGCACATCAGCCGGAGCTCGAGTCGGCGCTTCGTTAGTGCGCGTTGGGGCCTTAATGACCAGATGCACTGTTAGATTGTCCTTGATGTTGTGCATTTTGAGCGTGTCGGTGTCCTTCATTATTTTACCAGCAAAAATAAGCACCAACTGCTCGACTTCAGCCTCAAATTTTTGCGCTACCAATATTTTGAACTGAAAAACATGAAATGAAACTTGAAATACACAAATCTATACCGTAAGTTTTTCAAAACTGTGCAGAAAAATAGGTTGGCCCGTCATGTCCAATCAATTTATCAATACCTATATATATATTTTTAGTTGTATATATATAAATATATACACATTGTTACACACAACAGCTTATTTTTGCACTTTGCCATCCTTTCGAGAATGAACGAGAAAAAAATGCACTGTACTTTCAATTACATATGCACACACACACACACAGAGAGAGAGAGACACATGCACACACACGCACAAGCACACACAATCGTCTATAAGTGGTGGACAAGTGTGCCCACCTCATCGGGCAGTGTCAGCAGCCGCAATTTTTATGTTTTATCAGTGGGGTGCAATCAAGAAGCACCAGCGACACCCACAACAATCACACGACATGTACTCACATCTTTTATTCCAGAATCTTCATCGACTTCAACAGTTTTCTTTTCTTTTGGCGTTTTAACTACCACGTTGATGCGTTTACTACCGCCTTCGGCCATTTTGATTGTTTCTGCAACAGTTAATTTTCCGTTTATTCTTAAAATAATGCAAGTTGTTGCAAGCGTATTTTATTTCCTTTTTGTGTTTTAGTTTTCCTGCTAAAATTTATATGTACGTGTTTTCAAACTAAATTATTTCCCATTTGATGAAAAGTAATTCGTCACTTTCTCACATCCACACACACTAACATATATGACACATACGAAGCAGTGTGACCAACGTTAAGAAATTTTAAATGGTTGAACACACATAGGGACCATATTGTGTGCTGCCAGACTTATTATTGTTACGATTAAATAGAGTTACTTTTCTACCTGCTAATTGACGCAGCAGCTAAAGCTAATTTTTTACTTGTCACTATGTACTTAAATTTTTTTTGTATAATTCACATAATCTATTCAATACATTCTTGAGCATTCGAATGCGCGTACTTTATGTATTTTATCGTAAAAATGTATTTTCGGATTTTCCGCAAACCGGTCACACTGCAGGTGAAATTCCAAGCAAACGTAAAGCAAAAGGCAACGCATAAGGCATTCGGGTTGTGATAACTTGCATACGGCGTATTAAAACGTAACAAATAAACAACAATACGAAACACGTAAATAATTTTTATTATTAAAAAGCAGTGAACTTTCAAAGTCCTTTGTGAATATTTGAAGATACCAAATAGTATTTGTGCAAAGCATACGAATCAAAATGCCATAAAATCAGTTCTTGGAACATATATAAACGGTTTCCGAGAATAACCAATACAGTGCCAACAAGTGCCTCTTACCCGTTTGGCCAGGTATTTTCATTCGAATAACAAGGTGTTTACTTACTCGGGAACACAAATGCCCGAGATTGGAACTAGCAAAATAATAATATTTCTATATAAAGCTAATGTTATCCATAATGAGCATATATTAAAAGCGAAGATGCCATTTAATAAACACAATACAAAAGTGCGTTGCAACAACCCATCTTTCGGTGCTGTTGCACTTCTGGTGCTGTTTATTTGCTCATCGATTGTGAGTATCAATGCGGATAAGCAACCTGGCTGGCTCACACCGGAAAGCGCTCAACTAGCCATTGGCAGCGATCTGAACTTGACCTGCACCATCAACCAGGCGTACTTTGAGGCTGCCTATGGCGAAAAACAGACTTGCAATGTGTCCGAACTGTATTTTATTGTCAATAACAAAAATATTATCATAAATGGACCCCAGTTGCAGCACATTAATGCAACTACAATACAGATGACCCTAAGGAATTTGCCCGACCAGGATAACAAATATGTTTGCATGTGCAGGGAGTATGCCATGAGTGAGTCCCGTTTGCAGGTTGGCACTAAGCCGCTGCTGGTGGAGGATTTCAGTTGTACTAGCTACAATTGGGACTACATGTTTTGTAATTTTACGGCGCCCAGAAATAGCATCAATACCAAATACAACGTTAGCTTTGCCATAAAAAATAATTTAAATTATCGCTACACTGTCGATTGCCAGTATGAGGCGTCTCCAATTGTCAACTGCAACATCACCAGCGAGATGTATAAAAAGTACTTCGAGCTATACTCCTTTCGGCTGGAAAGTCGCAACATATTGGGCGAAGATATGCAGGAAATCGAGATAAATAATGTGGAGCGCATGATTCTGGCGCGTCCCGGACACAATCTGAGACTGCTGAACAAAACGAAGGATTCAATATGCCTCACCTGGGATATGCCGCGACGCAGTAATTTTATTGGTGGCGTCCTATGGCAGGTGCACGTAACGCCCAAAAATTTCCCAACGCTGGTTAGATCGATGTGGCGCAACAGCTCCTCGGACGTTAAGAATACACTCTGCCTAACGGAACTACCCTATCCCGGTTATAATTATGTACTCGAACTGCGTGTGCGCAACAACATGACCAAATCACGTTGGAGCGAACCACTCGAATACAATTTCCGCACCGCTCCCGAACGGCCAGCACGCCCGCCTCGCCTTACCAATGGCAGTTTCTACGTTTACTCGTCGGGTGCATCTCTCACCATTTACTGGGAGCAGCTGGAGCAGCACGAGTTCAATGGCGACAACTTTACCTATGTCATCAGCGATTATCGACACAACAACACTCGACTGTAAGTAGACACATACACCCACACACACATATTGAGACTATTACTAAGTGAGAGATCAAACATATTCGCCAGTTCCAATCGAAATAGGTATAAACAATATAGGAAAAATAGTTCATAATCATGATTAACTCAGGTCGTTATCAAAGCATATGCCAGTTTCAAATATTAGCAAAAAATATGTATTTCATGTTTTTATTTTTTGTTATTCAAATAGCTTACTTGCAACATATTCACTTAACTAATTTTTAAACAAAAAATAATATAAATTATAAGATTAAGAAAAATACTTGTGGACAAGTTAATTATCTCTTTTGTTTAATCTTTAATTTTATTAAATTTTTGTGTGCTTAATAACATGCAACATGTACACACTAATCATGTCACATGACTGGCAGAATACAACACGCCTACAATTTGTTGATTTTCGTATGTCGTTTCCAGAGCAGTGCAGCCAATTGTGGTTTTTAAAGTGAATTTGATCAATGTGCACATTTCTGCTGCGCAGCTCCACTGAAACATTAAGCAATTTCTACTAATTTCAATCTACGTACATTTCTCAAGCATTTGCACATACGTAAATAATTTATTTACATTATAAGAAATAAAAAGGAACGAAATGAATACCATCAGAACGTGCAGGAAAAATTCAGAGAATTGTTAAAAATAAACAATTTTTTAGAAAATTGTGCTTGCCACGCAGCTACATGCGTGTGAGTGTGTGTATATTTCTGTATGACTTTGTAAGTGTGTGTGTAGGTTGTGTGGAAAACTTGCAAATTGAATTTATGTTCCAAATCCATCTCGTATATTTGTATGAAGGGATGGATGGTGTGGTATGGTATGATATAATATGCATAATTGACGTGTTTTCGCTATCTCAACTACGTAGAACAGAAGTCAAAGACATAAATTTGACAACGTTTAGACGGCAACTGGTTCATATGAATACAATGAATGTATATAAATTGCATGACATTTGATTAAGTTGCAAGTAGTCAACAAATCAATTGAATTTCTCATGAATAACTTGTATCTTATTTCGAGCCAAATGTGTTAATGACAACAGACGTTCAACGGCAGTATTAAAACCCCAAATGGCAATCAGCGCTGGGTGGGATAAAAATAAAAGAAAGAGAGCATAAATATAAGTTGATGACATCAATTTAAATGTGTACTGTCGGCAATGTTAGACATACCATTGAGCATGCGCGTCATGAAATCGTTGAAGAGTTGCGCATTGGGGCCGCCGCCAGGTGCCAAAGGGGGCGTGGAACTTGGTGGCGCGGCGGCGTTGATCGGCGAGGTGTTGTTGCTGATGGAGCTGGCGGAGGTGACTGTATGCCCACTGTGCCGACAAGATTGGGAGCGGCAGTGCGCAGCTGCTCCATGCCCTGCTGGATTTCTAAGATAGCACTGATAGCCACCGGATTCATGTTCATCACATCGGAACTCTGCATTTGGAACATGAACTGTGGCATCATCTGACGCACCTGATCCTGCAGCTGTAGATTGTTGGAAAGCAAAGGGCTGCTGCTGAGTAGCCGGGTCGCCATATCAGTCCGGTGGCATTGACTCCATCATTGAGCGCGTATAGGGGGCATTCAATAGATTCTGCATCATTGACGGATGATCGACCATTTGCTGCAGCCGGCTGCGCATTGCCGGTGTGTTGAGTACATTGTTTCGTGGCTGATCGCCGCTGCGATTATTGATTCGGGCCTGGGGCAGTGTTGCTGCCGGTGCGACTGCCAGTGTCGCCCCAGGGATTTGGTACCGGATTGCGATTGATACCGGCACCGCTGCCCTCAACAAGACCAGCAAACGGATTACGACCAAGGGATTCGGTGGACGCGTACATCATCGGCACATGGATATCACGATAAATTCGCTGCAGGGCACTGTAGCCGCCCGGCACCGATTCAAGATTGGACATGGCTCGATCATGCGAACCCATCAGCTCCTGCAACATTGATGGATTGCAAGCAAGCTCTATGGTCTGGCGCAAGAGATCCCGATTGTTCAGCATGTGCGAGATCTCCGGATTGCGCTGCATCAAATCCTGCATATGAGGGTTCGATGTAATCAGCTGACGCTGCACAAGTGGATTATCCATTAGAAATCGAAGCATATCCCCATTGTGCAGCAGCTCATTCTGCATGCACGCCTGCAAGTCCATAAACGTTTTCGAACCGGCACCGAGGGCCTCCATGCCGGCCAGGCCGCCAAATTGATTTAGGCCAAACGGGGTTTGTCGTACATCAGCCGGAGCTCGAGTCGGCGCTTCGTTAGTGCGCGTTGGGGCCTTAATGACCAGATGCACTGTTAGATTGTCCTTGATGTTGTGCATTTTGAGCGTGTCGGTGTCCTTCATTATTTTACCAGCCAAAATAAGCACCAACTGCTCGACTTCAGCCTCAAATTTTTGCGCTACCAATATTTTGAACTGAACAACATTACATGAAACTTGAAATACACAAATCTATACCGGAAATTTCTCAAAATTGTGCAGAAAAAAATATTGGTCCACTTCATCGATTTCAACAGTTTTCTTTTCTTTTGGCGTTTTAACTACCACGTTGATGCGTTTACTACCGCCTTAGGCCATTTTGATTGTTTCTGCAGCATTTAATTTTCCGTTTATTCTTAAAATAATGCAAGTGGTTGCAAGCGTATTTTATTTCCTTGTGTTTCCTGCTATAATGTATTTGTACGTGTTTTCAAACTAAATTATTTCCCATTTGATGAAAGTAATTCACAACACACCCATGTATGACACATACGAAGCAGTGTGACCAACGATAACAAGTTTTAAATGGTTGAACACACTTAGGGACCATATTGTGTGCTGCCAGACTAATTATTGTTACGATTAAATAGAGTTACTTTTCTACCTGTTAAGTGACGCAGCAGCTAAAGCTAATTTTTTACTTGTCACTATGTACTTAAATTTTTTGTTGCATTATTCACATAATCTATTCATTACATTCTTGAGCATTCGAATGCGCGTACTTTATGTATTTTATCGTAAAAATGTATATTCTGATTTTCCGCAAACCGGTCACACTGCTGGTGGAATTCCAAGCAAACGAAAGGCAAAAGGCAACGCATAAGGCAGAGTAAACGATTGGGCTTGTGATAACTTGCATACGTCGTATTAAAACGTAACAAATAAACAACAATACGAATCACGTAAATAATGATTATTATTAAAAAGCAGAGAACTTTCAAAGTGAATATTTAAAGATACCAAATAGTATTTGTGCAAAGCATACGAATCAAAATGCCATAAAATCAGTTCTTGGAACATATATAAACGGTTTCCGAGAATTACCAATACAGTGCCAACAAGTGCCTCTTACCCGTTTGGCCAGGTATTTTCATTCGAATAACAAGGTGTTTACTTACTCGGGAACACAAATGCCCGAGATTGGAACTAGCAAAATAATAATATTTCTATATAAAGCTAATGTTATCCATAATGAGCATATATTAAAAGCGAAGATGCCATTTAATAAACACAATACAAAAGTGCGTTGCAACAACCCATCTTTCGGTGCTGTTGCACTTCTGGTGCTGTTTATTTCCTCATCGATTGTGAGTATCAATGCGGATAAGCAACCTGGCTGGCTCACACCGGAAAGCGCTCAACTAGCCATTGGCAGCGATCTGAACTTGACCTGCACCATCAACCAGGCGTACTTTGAGGCTGCCTATGGCGAAAAACAGACTTGCAATGTGTCCGAACTGTATTTTATTGTCAATAACAAAAATATTATCATAAATGGACCCCAGTTGCAGCACATTAATGCAACTACAATACAGACGACCCTAAGGAATTTGCCCGACCAGGATAACAAATATGTTTGCATGTGCAGGGAGTATGCCATGAGTGAGTCCCGTTTGCAGGTTGGCACTAAGCCGCTGCTGGTGGAGGATTTCAATTGTACTAGCTACAATGGGGAGTACATGTTTTGCAATTTTACGGCGCCCAGAAATAGCATCAATACCAAATACAAACTATGCTTTCCCATAGCAAAATATGCATCTTATTACGTCACTGTCGATTGCCAGTATGAGGCGTCTCCAATTGTCAACTGCAACATCACCGATAAGTATCAAAATCACGAGCTATACTACTTTCGGCTGGAAAGTGGCAACATATTGGGCGAAAATATGCAGGAAATCGAGATAAATAATATGGAGCGCATGATTATCGCGCGTCCTGGAGAAAATCTGAGACTGCTGAACAAAACAAAGGATTCGATATGCCTCATGTGGGATATGAAGAAACGCAGTAATTTTATTGGTGGCGTCCTATGGCAGGTGCACGTAACGCCCAAAAATTTCCCAACGCTGGAACGATCGACGTGGCGCAACAGCTCCTCGGGCGTGTACAATACACTCTGCTTGACGGAACTACCCTATCCCGGTTATAATTATGTACTCGAACTGCGTGTGCGCACCAACAAGGCAAAATCACGTTGGAGCGAACCACTCGAATACAATTTCCGCACCGCTCCCGAACGGCCAGCACGCCCGCCTCGCCTTACCAATGGCAGTTTCTACGTTTACTCGTCGGGTGCATCTCTCACCATTTACTGGGAGCAGCTGGAGCAGCACGAGTTCAATGGCGACAACTTTACCTATGTCATCAGCGATTATCGACACAACAACACTCGACTGTAAGTAGACACATACACCCACACACACATATTGAGACTATTACTAAGTGAGAGATCAAACATATTCGCCAGTTCCAATCGAAATAGGTATAAACAATATAGGAAAAATAGTTCATGCTTAATCATGATTAACTCAGGTCGTTATCAAAGCATATGCCAGTTTCAAATATTAGCAAAAAATATGTATTTCATGTTTTTATTTTTTGTTATTCAAATAGCTTACTTGCAACATATTCACTTAACTAATTTTTAAACAAAAAATAATATAAATTATAAGATTAAGAAAAATACTTGTGGACAAGTTAATTATCTCTTTTGTTTAATCTTTAATTTTATTAAATTTTTGTGTGCTTAATAACATGCAACATGTACACACTAATCATGTCACATGACTGGCAGAATACAACACGCCTACAATTTGTTGATTTTCGTATGTCGTTTCCAGAGCAGTGCAGCCAATTGTGGTTTTTAAAGTGAATTTGATCAATGTGCACATTTCTGCTGCGCAGCTCCACTGAAACATTAAGCAATTTCTACTAATTTCAATCTACGTACATTTCTCAAGCATTTGCACATACGTAAATAATTTATTTACATTATAAGAAATAAAAAGGAACGAAATGAATACCATCAGAACGTGCAGGAAAAATTCAGAGAATTGTTAAAAATAAACAATTTTTTAGAAAATTGTGCTTGCCACGCAGCTACATGCGTGTGAGTGTGTGTATATTTCTGTATGACTTTGTAAGTGTGTGTGTAGGTTGTGTGGAAAACTTGCAAATTGAATTTATGTTCCAAATCCATCTCGTATATTTGTATGAAGGGATGGATGGTGTGGTATGGTATGATATAATATGCATAATTGACGTGTTTTCGCTATCTCAACTACGTAGAACAGAAGTCAAAGACATAAATTTGACAACGTTTAGACGGCAACTGGTTCATATGAATACAATGAATGTATATAAATTGCATGACATTTGATTAAGTTGCAAGTAGTCAACAAATCAATTGAATTTCTCATGAATAACTTGTATCTTATTTCGAGCCAAATGTGTTAATGACAACAGACGTTCAACGGCAGTATTAAAACCCCAAATGGCAATCAGCGCTGGGTGGGATAAAAATAAAAGAAAGAGAGCATAAATATAAGTTGATGACATCAATTTAAATGTGTACTGTCGGCAATGTTAGACATACCATTGAGCATGCGCGTCATGAAATCGTTGAAGAGTTGCGCATTGGGGCCGCCGCCAGGTGCCAAAGGGGGCGTGGAACTTGGTGGCGCGGCGGCGTTGATCGGCGAGGTGTTGTTGCTGATGGAGCTGGCGGAGGTGACTGTATGCCCACTGTGCCGACAAGATTGGGAGCGGCAGTGCGCAGCTGCTCCATGCCCTGCTGGATTTCTAAGATAGCACTGATAGCCACCGGATTCATGTTCATCACATCGGAACTCTGCATTTGGAACATGAACTGTGGCATCATCTGACGCACCTGATCCTGCAGCTGTAGATTGTTGGAAAGCAAAGGGCTGCTGCTGAGTAGCCGGGTCGCCATATCAGTCCGGTGGCATTGACTCCATCATTGAGCGCGTATAGGGGGCATTCAATAGATTCTGCATCATTGACGGATGATCGACCATTTGCTGCAGCAGGCTGCGCATTGCCGGTGTGTTGAGTACATTGTTTCGTGGCTGATCGCCGCTGCGATTATTGATTCGGGCCTGGGGCAGTGTTGCTGCCGGTGCGACTGCCAGTGTCGCCCCAGGGATTTGGTACCGGATTGCGATTGATACCGGCACCGCTGCCCTCAACAAGACCAGCAAACGGATTACGACCAAGGGATTCGGTGGACGCGTACATCATCGGCACATGGATATCACGATAAATTCGCTGCAGGGCACTGTAGCCGCCCGGCACCGATTCAAGATTGGACATGGCTCGATCATGCGAACCCATCAGCTCCTGCAACATTGATGGATTGCAAGCAAGCTCTATGGTCTGGCGCAAGAGATCCCGATTGTTCAGCATGTGCGAGATCTCCGGATTGCGCTGCATCAAATCCTGCATATGAGGGTTCGATGTAATCAGCTGACGCTGCACAAGTGGATTATCCATTAGAAATCGAAGCATATCCCCATTGTGCAGCAGCTCATTCTGCATGCACGCCTGCAAGTCCATAAACGTTTTCGAACCGGCACCGAGGGCCTCCATGCCGGCCAGGCCGCCAAATTGATTTAGGCCAAACGGGGTTTGTCGTACATCAGCCGGAGCTCGAGTCGGCGCTTCGTTAGTGCGCGTTGGGGCCTTAATGACCAGATGCACTGTTAGATTGTCCTTGATGTTGTGCATTTTGAGCGTGTCGGTGTCCTTCATTATTTTACCAGCAAAAATAAGCACCAACTGCTCGACTTCAGCCTCAAATTTTTGCCAATATTTTGAACTGAACAACATTACATGAAACTTGAAATACACAAATCTATACCGGAAATTTCTCAAAATTGTGCAGAAAAAAATATTGGTCCCCTTCATCGATTTCAACAGTTTTCTTTTCTTTTGGCGTTTTAACTACCACGTTGATGCGTTTACTACCGCCTTAGGCCATTTTGATTGTTTCTGCAGCATTTAATTTTCCGTTTATTCTTAAAATAATGCAAGTGGTTGCAAGCGTATTTTATTTCCTTCTTGTGTTTCCTGCTAAAATGTATTTGTACGTGTTTTCAAACTAAATTATTTCCCATTTGATGAAAGTAATTCACAACACACCCATGTATGACACATACGAAGCAGTGTGACCAACGATAACAAGTTTTAAATGGTTGAACACACTTAGGGACCATATTGTGTGCTGCCAGACTAATTATTGTTACGATTAAATAGAGTTACTTTTCTACCTGTTAAGTGACGCAGCAGCTAAAGCTAATTTTTTACTTGTCACTATGTACTTAAATTTTTTGTTGCATTATTCACATAATCTATTCATTACATTCTTGAGCATTCGAATGCGCGTACTTTATGTATTTTATCGTAAAAATGTATATTCTGATTTTCCGCAAACCGGTCACACTGCTGGTGGAATTCCAAGCAAACGAAAGGCAAAAGGCAACGCATAAGGCAGAGTAAACGATTGGGCTTGTGATAACTTGCATACGTCGTATTAAAACGTAACAAATAAACAACAATACGAAACACGTAAATAAATTAAAAAGCAGACAACTTTCAAAGTGAATATTTAAAGATACCAAATAGTATTTGTGCAAAGCATACGAATCAAAATGCCATAAAATCAGTTCTTGGAACATATATAAACGGTTTCCGAGAATTACCAATACAGTGCCAACAAGTGCCTCTTACCCGTTTGGCCAGGTATTTTCATTCGAATAACAAGGTGTTTACTTACTCGGGAACACAAATGCCCGAGATTGGAACTAGCAAAATAATAATATTTCTATATAAAGCTAATGTTATCCATAATGAGCATATATTAAAAGCGAAGATGCCATTTAATAAACACAATACAAAAGTGCGTTGCAACAACCCATCTTTCGGTGCTGTTGCACTTCTGGTGCTGTTTATTTGCTCATCGATTGTGAGTATCAATGCGGATAAGCAACCTGGCTGGCTCACACCGGAAAGCGCTCAACTAGCCATTGGCAGCGATCTGAACTTGACCTGCACCATCAACCAGGCGTACTTTGAGGCTGCCTATGGCGAAAAACAGACTTGCAATGTCTCCGAACTGTATTTTATTGTCAATAACAAAAATATTATCATAAATGGACCCCAGTTGCAGCACATTAATGCAACTACAATACAGACGACCCTAAGGAATTTGCCCGACCAGGATAACAAATATGTTTGCATGTGCAGGGAGTATGCCATGAGTGAGTCCCGTTTGCAGGTTGGCACTAAGCCGCTGCTGGTGGAGGATTTCAATTGTACTAGCTACAATGGGGAGTACATGTTTTGCAATTTTACGGCGCCCAGAAATAGCATCAATACCAAATACAAACTATGCTTTCCCATAGCAAAATATGCATCTTATTACGTCACTGTCGATTGCCAGTATGAGGCGTCTCCAATTGTCAACTGCAACATCACCGATAAGTATCAAAATCACGAGCTATACTACTTTCGGCTGGAAAGTGGCAACATATTGGGCGAAAATATGCAGGAAATCGAGATAAATAATATGGAGCGCATGATTATCGCGCGTCCTGGAGAAAATCTGAGACTGCTGAACAAAACAAAGGATTCGATATGCCTCATGTGGGATATGAAGAAACGCAGTAATTTTATTGGTGGCGTCCTATGGCAGGTGCACGTAACGCCCAAAAATTTCCCAACGCTGGAACGATCGACGTGGCGCAACAGCTCCTCGGGCGTGTACAATACACTCTGCTTGACGGAACTACCCTATCCCGGTTATAATTATGTACTCGAACTGCGTGTGCGCACCAACAAGGCAAAATCACGTTGGAGCGAACCACTCGAATACAATTTCCGCACCGCTCCCGAACGGCCAGCACGCCCGCCTCGCCTTACCAATGGCAGTTTCTACGTTTACTCGTCGGGTGCATCTCTCACCATTTACTGGGAGCAGCTGGAGCAGCACGAGTTCAATGGCGACAACTTTACCTATGTCATCAGCGATTATCGACACAACAACACTCGACTGTAAGTAGACACATACACCCACACACACATATTGAGACTATTACTAAGTGAGAGATCAAACATATTCGCCAGTTCCAATCGAAATAGGTATAAACAATATAGGAAAAATAGTTCATAATCATGATTAACTCAGGTCGTTATCAAAGCATATGCCAGTTTCAAATATTAGCAAAAAATATGTATTTCATGTTTTTATTTTTTGTTATTCAAATAGCTTACTTGCAACATATTCACTTAACTAATTTTTAAACAAAAAATAATATAAATTATAAGATTAAGAAAAATACTTGTGGACAAGTTAATTATCTCTTTTGTTTAATCTTTAATTTTATTAAATTTTTGTGTGCTTAATAACATGCAACATGTACACACTAATCATGTCACATGACTGGCAGAATACAACACGCCTACAATTTGTTGATTTTCGTATGTCGTTTCCAGAGCAGTGCAGCCAATTGTGGTTTTTAAAGTGAATTTGATCAATGTGCACATTTCTGCTGCGCAGCTCCACTGAAACATTAAGCAATTTCTACTAATTTCAATCTACGTACATTTCTCAAGCATTTGCACATACGTAAATAATTTATTTACATTATAAGAAATAAAAAGGAACGAAATGAATACCATCAGAACGTGCAGGAAAAATTCAGAGAATTGTTAAAAATAAACAATTTTTTAGAAAATTGTGCTTGCCACGCAGCTACATGCGTGTGAGTGTGTGTATATTTCTGTATGACTTTGTAAGTGTGTGTGTAGGTTGTGTGGAAAACTTGCAAATTGAATTTATGTTCCAAATCCATCTCGTATATTTGTATGAAGGGATGGATGGTGTGGTATGGTATGATATAATATGCATAATTGACGTGTTTTCGCTATCTCAACTACGTAGAACAGAAGTCAAAGACATAAATTTGACAACGTTTAGACGGCAACTGGTTCATATGAATACAATGAATGTATATAAATTGCATGACATTTGATTAAGTTGCAAGTAGTCAACAAATCAATTGAATTTCTCATGAATAACTTGTATCTTATTTCGAGCCAAATGTGTAAACAAAAATAATTTGAAATTTTAATAGCAACAAGAGCTGCATGTTTCTTTATATTCTTAACTCTAAGATGTGGCACACTTCTCCAACTCGATAAATGTTTAGGATCAGTGGAAGAATCAGTTGAATTTCTTATTTCTATATACTTTCGTTCATTAAAACTTTGGTTGTTTATTTAATTTTGTTTTTCTAAATTTTTACTTTGCATAGTTTCGTTGCTGCTATAAATTTATTAATGTTTGTTTGATTTGCTTTTGTCCAAATCGCAGCGATGGCTCAAACATCAAGTTGGACACGAATTCGGCCACAATTCAGAACTGGAGTCAAAATGCCTTCCATGAGATCTATATACGCAGCAGGAACAATGTGAGCACCTCCTTGGAGGCGAGTCGTCTTTACATACCGCCCATCAGTGATGAGGATACGCATCAACGAGTTCCCAAGACAATACGCAGCATTTATATATCGGACAACTCGAGCTATAAGCTCAGTTGGGCAGCACCGGAAAACATCACCAATCTGGTGAACTACACGGTATATTGGTGCAATGCGAAGCCGGCGCTGCTCTCCAAATGCAATGGTTCACTTCACTTCGAGCACGTTCCAAAGGATCGGCTGCAGTATAGCACGCAAAGCGGTCAACCGGCCTCATTGAATATGGCCGTCTCGGCGAACTTTGAAGATCGAAATACGGGAATGCACTGGATGATGTGCACGAGCGATGGCAACGATGATCTGGCCAAAATGAACCCAGCCATCGGTGACTTGACCAACACATCCTTCACTGTCAAATGGACCACGGAGCGTGTCTGTCCCGTCATACTTACCGGCTACAACTTGACCTATTGCTTGCGTTCCTCCTTTAAGCCGGACAACTGCACCACCATCGTTCTCAATAAAAATATAATCGCTTATACCATTAAGGATCTGGAGCCGTACACCTCCTACAGCGTCAAGATGTTTATGTACTCCGCACATCGTGCTAGCAAATACAGCGAACCGGAGTTCGCGCGCACCGAAGAGGGCGCTCCCACCCCGCCCCGCCAACTGGAGCACCTAAACGTGACCAGCTCGAGTGTGTGGCTCGCCTGGAAGCCACCCGTCAAGCCGAATGGTGTGGTGCGAGAGTATCAAGGCACCATTTCGCATGATAATAAAACCGAGTATTTCGATCTGCCTGCCTCGACCGTTGAGCTGGTGGACAACGAGAAGCTCATCTACTACGAGCTGTTCAATCTCACCGCCTACACAAACTACACAATCAGTATACGTTCGCACACCGTTCTCTATTCCGATCCCAGCAACTTTATACACTTTCGAACCGCCGTTGGAGGTGAGCTGGTTTTAATCATATTTATAGTGTCGGTTTTCGCAACTGGTTTATAAATCAAAAAATACAAAACAAAAAAAAAAAAGAACACCTTTTATAACTTAAATTAAGTACACATAAAGAGTGTATTATAATTTAATCATTTGTTTTTTCTTGTTTATTTTGTTTATCTTGTTTATCGCTTAAATGTACAAATACTCCACGGATTTATGTTGTGATTGAATTGTTTGTTACCGGTTTTAAATATTTCGTGTTTCTTATTTATTTTCAGTGCCATCGCAGCCAATGCGAATACGCCTGGACAGCAATCCGTTGACCACCACTTTGGAGTGGGAGGCACCAGTGCGACCGGCCGGCCGCCTTGAATACTACGAGGTGCTCATAATTGAGCGTAACTCGAACAACTCGGTGATCGACCATCCGTGGAGCTATGTGAGTGCCCGACCAAATCTGACCTGTGTAATGACAACGCCCATCTGCGCGGCCCAGCATCGCTTTAACTATCAGGTGCGGGCAGTAAATGTCGAGGCACTGCACCCGCAGTATCCGCCACAGTCAAATGCTGCACCAAATTATGAACGTAAGCAGAATTGTGTGGCACAGCCGCAGCTGACGTACGACGAGTGGAGCGCCATCAGCAGCTATGACGATGCGAGTCTCTATCGACTATACAAGTCGGCATGGGCGACGCACGAGGTTAGCTGCTCGCCGGATAGCGGCAACACCAAGATGTTGCTCAGCAGCGTTGAAGTCATGCTGGCGCTTATTGTTCTGGCCGTGGCATGCCACACCGGCTACCGCAAGTATCTAAAGATGTCCGATATTGGCGTTATGCTGCCAACGGGAGTTATCGAGGACCTCAAGAAGCCCAAGGATATTGGCTCACTTATGGATGGCAGTGGACACGGCGGCGGTGGCGGCGCTGGTAGCATGATTTGCACTCGGATTGATCAAACTCCGGACTATTTGCCCCAGTATTCGTTGAACGATCCGCCGCATGATTTTAGCAGCGGCAATGAGAGCTCCAAGCTGCTACTGGCCAACAACTCTAGCAACGGCGGCGGTGGCCGTAGCTCGCCAGCTAGCTATATGTCCCTGGACCAAGGATTGCTGCTCGACGACGAGGGGCAACCGGGCCAAGGCACCGAGCTTCATCCGAGCTGTGAAAATGATGCAGCGCCAACCGCTACTTCCGCTGGTTACATTAAGCCAACAAATATGAAGTCGCCAATGGCCAATCCCTTGCCCAGCTCGCATCCAACGCCGCAGCCTGCGACATTCAGTGGCTATGTTTCCGTTGATACGGTACTGACCCGACCCATACCCCCGGTGTCCAAATTTGTGCATGCATCAGATCTGCATAACCTCAAGTCACTCTCGCCAATACATCCAACTCCAGCAGCACTCGCAGCAACACCACCAATGCAGACACCGATCGCAGCCACATCGCCGACTTTGTCAACGACGCCGAAGCCCGTACATCCGCTTAATACCAACAACTATGTGCATGCATCAGATCTGCATAACCTCAAGTCACTCTCGCCAATACATCCAACTCCAGCAGCACTCGCAGCAACACCACCAATGCAGACACCGATCGCAGCCACATCGCCGACTTTGTCAACGACGCCGAAGCCCGTACATCCGCTTAATACCAACAACTATGTGCATGCATCAGATCTGCATAACCTCAAGTCACTCTCGCCAATACATCCAACTCCAGCAGCACTCGCAGCAACACCACCAATGCAGACACCGATCGCAGCCACATCGCCGACTTTGTCAACGACGCCGAAGCCCAATGATTTTGGCTACACGACCATGGAGCAGCTGCAGCGTGATGGCCTCTTGAAGCCCGTTTCAGCGTTAGCGGTTCATCCACAGGAATCGACAGCCGCAGCAGCTGCAGCAGCGGCAGCAGCTGTGCAACAGACGCACCACCAACTGCAGCCGAACATTGGGGGATATGTGACGCCGCAGGATCTAAATGTCCTGGCACATCATCAAAGTCATATGCTGTAAGCTGGCGAGGATCAAGAGGATTGCTTTATTCGTTCATTGTTGTTGCCAGTGCAGTCAACTAGCAGCTAGCAGCTCATTTTTTGCCTTCCACTCAGAGAGACAGAGACACGTGAAATTCTGATTTCAAAACTCAGCACATAGTACACACACATAAACACACACACACACACACATATATATATATATATATATATATATATATGTACACACACACACGTCCACACTCACAAATGGCACCTGTATTTAACATCTTTTTATACTCTTTGTAATAATAACTTGAAGCGTTTTCGCTGATAGGCAGCAAACATTTGAACGCGCCTTGATTTTTAATTTATTTTTATTTAACATTTTTTAATTTGTATTTTCCTCATATTTTTTGTATTGAAATCTGTTTGCTGCGAGAGGCAAACAAATTTATTATTGGCAGGCACTGTGCTACTTTTTTTTATAAGGCACTTCACGGTTATTTTTATTGATTATTACCTACCTATAAATAATTACATACCATCTACGTATGTCTTATGACAAACTTTAAATTGTAAAAACGTGTGCTTAAACGATGCGCCAAGCTGATTAAGAATTATATAAATACATACAAATATTTATATATATAACTATTATACATATATATACATATATAACTATTATACATATATACATATATAAATATCATTTTAAAAACATCTGGCATTTCAATTAATTCCAAGAATTTGTACAGTTTCTGAGAAATAGCACTTATACCACAAAGGGGATTGGTTCTATATTATATTAGAGAACACATCGCTGCGCGATATCCTGGTAACTAGTCCTTGAATATCTTCGAATGTTTGCGTTGGGTTGCTCGCAGTAGTGAATGACTCCTTTTCCGTCGAGTTAGTATTTACTCTTGGGTGCAGAGCTATATGCTTAATCCGCTAAGTCAGTCACAAGTTTCTAATATGCATTTTATTTGCATTAGTTTTCTATTCGTTTTACTACATCTTAAAAAGGCTCACTCCAATTTGAGGTCTTGGTTTTTTTTTTCATTTCCTTTTTTAACAATTATGAAATAAATAATATTAAATATTATGCGGGTATGCGGTTTCTTTCTGCTATCATCACACGAAGCGCAGCTTATCGAAAGAGCGAGTGAGAGAGAAAACAAGAGAGATAGAGATAGAGAGAGAGTGGATTGTATGATTAGTGTTTCTAATTAAATACTAATAGAATCTTAACCATTTTTGGTTTTCGATTGTATCAGGTACCTAGGTTTTCAGTGATCTGCTGGTTGTATTTTTATTGGTGTTGAATCACAATAAAAAATGCCGAGAAGTCAGATTCTTGCATATAGTTTTTGTACACAAAGAGTATTATATTTATTACGAATGGAAAGATGCCTCTGCATCTTTTACAATAAAATAGCTGAGTGCAGGCTATATCAAATAGATGTCTGCCCGATTATATGCATCAAATATTTTTTATTATTTTGTTTTTATCGATATTCCCAAAAATGGTGAGCCAATTAAATGAACTTGATTCAAAGTTTAAAGTTATGATTCGGCTGAATGCTGGTTCAAAAAATATATATCACTTATGAGGCTGAATTCTTCGTGTAACACAGTTAAGCAAAACTTTACTCAGGACTTATATTATTATTTTTTTATTTATGTTCTCTCTTTATATGCTGATAACGTGTAATGGTTCTCCCTGCCCTTATTTGTATATTTATTATTATTCGTAAGCAGTAAGCAGTTTGAAAGCATCGTTCGTTCAGTGAGGTTGAACTCAAATACGCATTAAAACGAAAGAGGAATGGGAATATTGAGAAAAAGGGGCAAAACGAACAATAAAATTAATACACTCAAACATTTCTTATCAGCTCACATATGAATTACTCTGCTATAATAATTGTAATTTATTTCGTTTGCCAGTGCAGGGGTAACTATAATTCTATGAATAAAAATTTTAAGATGAGCCTGTCAAACGAATATCCACGCGACGGTGATGAGTTTAATATTACCTTCAGCGCTACGACAGACGAACTTCGCAAAATCTCTAAGTGTGATACCATTGATGAAATTTATATGATGGCTTGCAATAAGAATTTAACGGTGCATAAATTGAACAGTACGACCATATATCACAAAGCAGTGGCAAAATTTATTAGTTGTTTATCGACCTATCATGCGGTGTGCAAAGAGGAAACCATCAAGTGGATCTACACTAAGATCGGTGCCCGTTTCGTGAACATCAGTGTTAATTGTATTTGTTCGAAATATAACGACGTGATTTGCACCTTTGATAAGCCTCAGTTTCATGAAAAGACTGACTTCTTGCTGCATTACAATGGAACGGAGTATATCTGCAGGCAAACGGAAACTCAGGTGGAATGCAATTTGCCAGAAATCGATGTGATGGATACAGATTTCGAATTCGCGCTGTATATGAACGATACTGGTGGTTTGCAGGGACCACTGAACAAAAAGGTCAACCTTAATGAGTGCAGGGTGATGAATATGCCCACAGAAGGGGTTCAACTAAATAGAACAAGCGATGGCATATGCGTCAATTGGAAAGACAATTTGCAAAGCAATTACTTTCGTAATGATATCAATTGGTCTGTGAATATATTGGACAACAAATCCATTTTTAAAGCAGACAAATACTCAACTGAACGCGGTATTAACATGGCGGATTTCTGTGTGTGGCAGCTGCCCTTGCCTCATCACAACTATACATTGGATATTAAGAGGCGTACCATAAACAGCACCCGATGGAGTTCTAGCTTTATCCACAGCTTCAGCACAGCTGCCGCTCTGCCCAAGAGTCCTCCGACGGTGTGGCCAGGTGGCTATGATCTCAATTTCGACTCAAAAATACTGTGCGTCTACTGGGAGCAGCTGGATGAGCTAAATTACAATGGTGAAAACTTTACATATAATGTCAGGATCCAAAACGAAAACAACAGAAACCTTTTGAAGTGCGTACCATATTATTTTTATTTGATTTTATATATTGATTTACACAGATTTTATAAGCGTACATTTTAGCACTCAATTCCAAGTCTCTGATTTTTATACTCTGCACCCATGCAAATGCTTCAAAATGATATAATGGTTTTGTGCAAAAATATGTAGCACGCGTAAAGTATATTCATATTATTATTATTATTATTATTATTATTATTATTATTATTATTATTATTATTATTATTATTATTACGTTGGAATTTATGTTCTCGTTTACCCCGAAGATGCAATTTCCTTTATTTTATACATTTTGAATTAAGTTAGAAATAAAAGCCACAAGAAGATTATAATTACTATATATAATAAATTGACATACTTTTGATCATTATATCTTCAACCGTCAACAGCCGAATGGCCCTGTGAGCTCTCGGAACAGAGTTTGCTGCTCGGTTTTCGGTACTTAAAGTGGTTTGGTAAAGTGTAATCAATGAAAGGGAATTTGGATGAACTTCTAACACGTGAAACCATTCGGTTTCAAGATGATTCTAATAATGCCTAATGACTATATAATTAAACATTATGATTTCAATATATAATGGGATCCAAATTTTAAGCATGGTTGTAATATATTTGGGAATCAGTTTTAGTTTTGTCAAAGCTTATCGAATTTGTATACAATATGTGTACATTATACTCAATTATTATTTTGTTTACTTTTCAGACAATTCAAAATTGAAATCCGACCAAATAGGGCCATAATCACTTTTTTAAATACGATGAGCGGCATATATAGAATAATAATACGTAGCCAAAATGAAATTGGATTGTCGGTGAACAGCAGCGAAATTGTCGTTGATATAGCGAGCGAATCATATAAATTGTTACCGACGAAATTGTCAAGGAAGGACAAAAAATTTATGTGGGAACAGCCGGAGCGGACTGATCATCTGGAGAGCTACAGGGTCTACTATTGCAAACATACAGAGAAAGATCGTACAAAATGCAATGAGTCCCTGCCAATAAAGTCGAAGCTGCTGTCCCCCCCCCAGTACTATACAGTAGCCGACGATGACTCCTATAAGTGGGCTGTCTCGGCCAATTATATTAGCGGCAGCAACAGTGGCGGAATGCGCTGGATGGATGATAATATTACAATGGAAGTTCATGTGGTGTTTGGCCAATTGGAAGGTTTCATATTGGTGCTTTTGGTGCTCGCCTGTATAATGTATACAGTCATGCGCAAATGTAAGATTATGTCCAACATCGATGTGGATTTGCCTGAGGGTCTTTACAAGGCGCTCAACATTGGGTCAGTCGAGCAGCAGTGCCCCGAAAAAGCAGACGAGAAGACAACCGAGCTAGTTAACGCCCCGCAGATTCCCCTTGAGTTGTTTACCGGCTTTAGGCACAATGATTTCACAGCACAAACCAATTTTCGACAACCAATTTTCGACAATGACGGCTATTTCAATATGGATCCCCGACAAGTACATGTTTCTCAAGATAGCCCTCTTACTGCCTCGGGGTATTGTCCCCCAACGCAATACTTTAGCAATAATTTATAAGGTATAGATAACGTTAAAGAAAAATAACTCGAAATTAGTTCTGACATTTTGAAAACTCATGTAGATTATTTTTATAATAGTATAAAACAAAAAATATTTCTAAAAAACAAACATTAAAAAATTAGAATAATTGTGAGATTTTAAATTTCTGCCAGGTCTCTATAATTTTTCAATTTTTTTTTTTGTACATTTCGAAGTTGTTTCCAAAAACAAAAACTCTTTTCTGCTTTTCAGGAAGATATTTTTTTACTGAGTATTCTATTTATTTATCTAATTCATTAAGAGCTATGTTTAATATTTCTTGCCCGTTTCCAAATTAGTATCGACTAGTTGTCTCTGGATTTTCAACTTAATTTGTTTGAATCATCACAAAAAAGTTTTCTTAAAATTATATACGCTTTTCTTTTTTCACCATAAATTTATAGATTTTTTAGCATGAAGAGATTATTATTTTGCACAATAGTTATAAGTGATGTTATTGAACTTTTTGTACTTTATGCCACATATTCTACATAAGCAAACGAAATCGATCATAGTTTTTAATCCAACATTTATTACAAATTAATATTATTAAAAAAACCTATTTCATATAATTAGATTTAGATTAGCTTGTATCTTTACAAAATTATAAATATTTCTTTGTAATAATTTCAAAAGTTGAGCCATATATAAATATATATAAATATATATGCATATATATATATATATATATATATATATATATTATCTGATCCATTACAATTTTAACATCATCGAGTTGAGGTAAGGTTAACTGAAATAACATCCTAATCCATGAATAGTTTATTTATGATAAAACATTAATTTTATTAATTAAATACAAACGTGATAACAAAAAAATGTAGTTTTATATATACCCTCTAAAAAAAAAACAAAAAATTATGAATGAAGACAGCGGTCAGCCTCGTTTAAAGGTTGGATGTGGCAGGCTTGCTGCCGTGCCACTTGTACGATCCATAGTAAATGAAGTTGTTCTCCTCGCACTTGCGATCGGCCTCCTTAGGTCCACGCGATCCGTACAGATATGGAATGGGAGGCGTATGCTCCCGCTCGATCTTATGCAAAATTGGGGTAAAGATGCGCCACGCCTCGCGCAGCTCGTCGGAACGTACGAAATGCATTTGGGAGCCACAAAAGACGTCGAGAATGAGACGCTCGTAGGCATCTGGCAGATACGATTGACTATAGCGATGCTCGTAGGTCAGATCCAGTTCGGTCTCTTCGATGTCGAACGTAATGCCCGGACTTTTGGTCATCATCTTGAAGTAAAGCGCCTCGCCGGGCTGGACGCGTATGACCAGCTCGTTCCGCTTTGAGTTGCCCTCAAAGATGTCACCGGGCACATCCTGATACTGGATGCGCACCTCCGCTTTGCGCTCATTCAGCGCCTTGCCACAGCGCAATATGAAAGGTACACCCTGCCAGCGCTCATTGTTTATGTTAATCACTGCCATGGCATATGTTGGCGTAGTTGAGCTATTGTTCACCGTGGGATCATCTAGGTAACCTGTGCGCTCATCCTCCGTTTTACCGCTGGGATTGCCCACATACTGACCCAGAACCATATCGTTTAGCTGCAACGGCTGAATGCACTTTAGAACCTTAACCTTCTCGTCGCGTATATCGTCCGGATGGCAGCTGCATGGCTTTTCCATGGCCACCAGGGAGAGTATCTGTAGCAAATGATTCTGCATCACATCGCGTATAATGCCAAACTCATCGAAATATCCGCCGCGTCCTTGTGTGCCGAAGGGCTCCTTAAACGTAATCAGCACAGATGCAATATTTTCGCGATTCCATGTGGAGCTGAGTATTTTGTTGCCGAAGCGTATCGTCATCAGATTCTGCACCATCTCTTTGCCCAGATAATGATCGATGCGATAAAGCTGGTCCTCCTCAAACAAACTGGCCAAATGATCGCTAAGCGCTTTCGAGGTGACATCATCTCGACCAAAGGGCTTCTCAACGATCACGCGATTCCAGCCGCTAACAGAGATAATCACAAGTTTTAATTTTAGCAAATATGTGATTTTCCTAGGCTTCGTTCTAACTCACCGCTTTGACATGCAGTTATTCTTGATGTTCAACGTCACCTGATCATAGACGGTAGGCGGCAATGCTAAATAAAATATGCGATTCGCCTTGAATCTGTTCTCAATCTTCTGCAACTGCTGGTCCAGCAGCTCGTAGCCAATTCTCACATCATACGGACCGGCAACATAGTGGTTCAGACTCCAGAACTCGTCATATTTCTGCTGCTCACTCGTTTGCACCTTAAGCCACAAATAATTTCGAATAGAGCCCGCAAATATAAAGGTTCTATAAAGTTACTCACCTTCATGTATGGCTGGCAAAGCGCTTTAAGTTCTTCAACCGTTAGCTTTGAGCGCGCATAGCCGCAAATTTTGGTCGGCTTGGGCAGCAGATCGTCGCGATATAGCCACCACAATGTAGGATAGATTTTCTTTTTGGCCAGATCACCCTTAAAGTTATAGATGATAGAGTTTAGAGTTAAGTTAAAACTTAATTAATCGCTCTCTGCTCCGCATACCGACGCTCCAAATACCACAAAGGTGTGCGGTATTTTGCCATCAAAGTGGGTGCCCTCGCATATCATTGTGGGTGAGTTAAGTGACCTGATGATCAGGTCCAGGGTTTCAGCGCTCTGGGAGCAGTTGCCGTCTGTATTAAGGATGGATATTATTTTAAGTAACAATATCAATACAATGCCAGATATGGAATGAATAGTAATGGTTCTAACTCAACCTGGTACTTGCCACTATCTAACACACCACAGAGGTCACATGTATGACTTTGAAATCGTGAAATTTGCGTGTATCGTTCGATGCGTTCTCAAATACAAACTGTGAAGTGTTAGCGATATTGGCTTGACTTTCAAACGAATGCGACTGAGACTATATCTTATCCACAGCTTATAGCTCTACGTCAGAATATTTGAGTAGTTAGCAATTCAATGAGCAATAACAGCTCGAACAATAGTCGACAACTCAAAACCGAACCGAACCGAACCGAATCGAAAGTGGGGGAAACAAGACAAGACGAGGCGGAAATTGGTTGGTCGCGCGAATAGTTCAAATTAGTTTCTGACATTTTTCTTCGTTTTTGAATCGGGAAATGAATGAAGTACTCAGAACAATACATGCACGAGAACGAGCCATATAATATTATAATATTATTACGACCAGAGATATAATGATCTACTATACTACGGAAAACCAGAAAGCTGAAAGCAAAGTACGTGCTCTAAGTTGGTAACGATAGATAATTTGAGTATAGAAGTCAGATGTTTGAAACCAAAAACTAATCAATTAAATGTTGGTCACTTACACTTGGCGTGTACTTAAAATACATAATTTGTAAAATGATATTCAATCATATTATCACATAAAAAGTACCTGATCTATTTTATCTTATCTTTCAACCGATTTTTTGTAGATTTTTTAGATTTCGATTCTGACCTACATTTAAACAAACTGCAGCCACGATAGAAGATATCGTTTTAAGATTAGATTTCATTTGAAACGAAGACTTTTTGGTTATTCCTTATCATCCTTACTTTAATTACCTCTGAATTTAAAATTCGCGCGATTGATCTGCTCCATCAGACATTTTTTTAACATTGGACTTTACAAGGCTTTGGAATGGAAACTTGTACATTTGATATTTGAAAGGCTTTTTATACAGGTCACGCACACAGACACATTGGCACTCACGCACACAACCATGGATATGTAAGCCGTTGAGATATAAATATATATAAATATATATATGTGTATATATATATGTATATATATATATATATATATATATACGTAATGTGTGTATGTGTGTTTAATTATTTACGTGTACATTTTCAATGTCATTAATATTGGCAAGTTCTCAATGTCAGAGCGCGCTCTCTTTTCCTCCGCTCCCTTTCAAACTTTAACATAGTGAGCTAAACATTGGCTCTCTCATACTAAGAGTGAATGTGCTGCTAATAACAAAAATCATAACGGCAATCAAAAATAACATTAACAACAACAAAAACGTCGGTGTCATGGAGAGCTAATTGCAGAGCGATGTGCTCTACTTGAAATTGAGATAAGCCGCCGATTTGTAGGTGACCCTTTGGCTAAAGAACATAATTTCAAGGGCGATCGTGAGGTGCGCTCTCACTTACTGCCTTGCTTTCCCAGCGTAGTGTCCTCAGGCAGTGTGACCCCATCCGCCTGTCACCACCTAGCCCAAGAGTAGTCACGCCTTTTCTACTTGTTACTCAGCAATGTACACACATCCATAATTTCATACATAAATAGTTGTTAATTGTTGTTGTTGTTACTTACCAACTTTTAACATAGCTGCTTTTTTCCGTCTGTTAACTCTGTGTTGTTACCTGAATCTGTTAATTTTGTTTACTTATCTTGCTGATAGCCTTCCAATAATATTTGATTATTTTTGGATACTATTTAAAGATAGCATTAACGAGCTGTGATTTTTTGTATTTTTGCTTTGTTTTAATAATTATGGCTGAAGCAAATTGTTAAGCTATTGACCAATAAATTCAATAAAGGTCAAGTCCACAAAAATGTGATTTTAGCTTTGGCCGACGAACGCACTAACACGCTTAAATAAATATACACACGCACTTGCACGCAAGCGCAATGTCAACGAAGCTTTTTTTATTTGGTATTTGTTGGTTGTGCTTTTGGTTGTCAAGCCGCAGGCAGAGCCCTCAAAAAAACATACGATATGTAGCTTAACACGATCGCAGCGCGAATGCGTCAAACCAAACGTAAAAGCGTACATAAAGCAGCGGCACTGGGCTATGCCAGCAGCAGCAGCAGCAACACCAACAGCACTAAAAACCAACACAAACGCTTGCTTTATACTAATGACAACAAGTTGCGCGTAGCCGACTACTAAATACTCTGATAACATAATTCCGTCTGATGACAGATGCCGAAGCACAGGGCGGTTTGCCAAAGACATACATACAATTTTCATTCTAAATTTTGTATGTGCCAAAAAAAATTGCGCTCATACCTAAGACCTAAGGATGGACAGACAGCATGACGGATATTGCATAAAACCAATATGCCATGATACCATTTAAGAAGAGCACTCAAACTATCAGTTTGAGTACGGCGGCAGCTAGAGTGCTGCTTCCCTTCTCTGCATGAAAAACACGAACACATATTTGCATATGTGTGTCAGTGTGTGAGACTTTTAGTAGCCAGTGTTGCTTAAAGACATTTTTTTTTCTTACAAATGCGTTAGCTTTATGGCGCCGTGATCGCAATTACAATAACATAGATTGTTACACATTGCCTATCGAGATCGTTCGCAAAAAAAAATTGGTACTCACTTCGAAATTGGTATGCCAGTGACAGTGTTGTACAGACATACCGCAAAATATTCTGTAAGTTTGATTTAAAAAAATCCCTACAAATTTATTATTTTATTTTTACTTTCTAGCTCAGCTTTGAATTATTTTCAATACTTTAATTTTTAATGAATACTCGCCAAAAATCTAATCGTAAATATATATTATGATATTTACCAACACTAAAATATGTATGGTTTTACTCGAAATGGCTACACTTTTCTTCTACAACATTCTCTAACACCTGGCAATTCTTTATTCTCTGCATTATTATTTCTTTTTATTTCATTATATCCAGATTCCTATCATCAAATCCAGAATTTGCGAACAGAACAGACACAGCACACGGCCTAAAAAATAAGTTCTTAAAATTAAAAAAAATAGCACCAATTATTAAATAATAAATTTAATTTTATAATCTTGTTTTCATTTTTTTATTTTATTTAAGTTTTTCTATTGGTGACGATCCCAATGCAGCGATAGCTTCAAACAAACTATTATCACTGCGCATCACTGGCAATTTGATTGCGCATTACTGAAGAATGATCGAAACGTGGCCGGATCAGATGCTGGCGCATAAACTGACGACTGATAGGTGGCGGTGCCAATTTTCAACCTCTTGACAACAGATGACGCTGGTATTCAGATACTTTGACTCTCGATATATTAATTGGCCATAACTATAACTAGACTTTCCTGGTCAATAGAACTTGTGGGATGGTTCGGATGGGGCTGAGCTGAGGCCACAAGGCGGGTCGCGGGTTGCGGATAGCGAAAGGCCTCTCCTCGGGAAGATTAGCTGCGAAAAATACGAGATTTGTCGTAAATAAGCAGTCGCCGCCTCTTCAAAAGCATATCTTCTAACAACGCCCAACTTCCCTGCACGAGTGTATTTACCCCTTCCCTACCCCCACAATATTTGACAGTTGGTTAAACTTAGGCACCCATTTGCGATAATGAAGTGCTCTAGAGCGCTGCACACATGTCGTAGCATAGCCGGGAAGTCATGGGGTACGTCACCAAATTGCCCTGGAAGCCCTAATGGAGCTCTAGCCACTCCACCACACCATAAGTCTCCAACAAAAAGCTACGCTCTTGAGGATGTCAGCAGAAGGATTTGGGAGCAGACCCATTCTGAGCCATAAAGATGCCCAACTTCTTTCAGATGAACTTCCCCTCCTGTCACAACCTAGGGATGAAATAAAACCCGAATATATATTCGAGCAAAATTTCGAAGTTCAAACCAGGAAAAAGGAATGGACAACACTAGATGAAATCCATCCGCACACCATAAAATGGTATACCGATGAATCACTCACCATTAAGGGAACAGGCCTGGGAGTGGTGGGCCCTCGGATATTATACCATGCATCTCTGGGGATGTACACCAGCATATTTCAAGCTGAGGTGTGTGCCATGGGAAGGTGTGCGGAATTTATTCTAAAGCGCAACTATCGGAATGCGGATATATCTATTCTATCCGATAGTAAAGCAGCAATAAATGCTGTAAATTGGACGAAGTTAACATCAAAAGTAGTCCATGAAGTACGATCCAAGCTTGACCAACTCGGGGCTCACAATAGGCTAACCATATGATGGGTCCCGGAACACAGGGAAATAGCAGGGATCGAAGCGGCGGATGAGCAGGCTAGAATGGGTGCAGAGAGGCCCCTTATAGGGCCAGAACCATTTTGTGGCATAGGAAAGCAAACAATACGGGTGCAACTCAGAAATGAAGAAAGACAAAGGAGACTACGGAGCTGGAAAGAGACACCAGGACTCCGACAGGCCAAATGTCTTTTGGGCGGCCTACCCATGGGTAGGAATAGGCTAAGGATACTTGTCGGTCTACTGACACGACATTGTGGACTAAATAGCCACCATTCAAAATGGGTATCTATAATAACAATCAGTGTAGGTTTAGTGAAGTCGAGAAGGAGTTTTCAACTCACATCCTAACAGAATGTATCGCCCTATCCAGGAAAATATGCAGCATCCTAGGGATGTATGTTATAAATGTCAATGACCCATCAAAGTTTCTGGCATTCGTGCAGGAACTGGGCTTGATGGATGAGCTATAAGCTCCGAAGGGGGTACAATAGATCTAATAGGTCGCAGTGCAGAAGACCCCAATTTTAATAATAATAACTAGCCTAAAGACATATGTGTGCTTCTGTGTGTAGACACATAAGAAGTTGAGAGATGAACCTTTTTTTTTTATCAGCAAGTGTTAATTTCGCAAACTTTAATAACTCTTCTCGACAAAATCCCAAGCTTCCATGAGAAGATTTTGAAAGTTGTGTATCGATATATGTATTATATCCATATCTTTTGATCGGCATTTAGGAATAATCAGATCATCTAAAAATTAATCTCTTTAAAAAATTTGTAAACCAAAAAAAACAACATAGACCAAAAATAAATTAAATGAACATTTGAATTTGTTTTTAAAATAATTATTTAATATTTATTATGTCAAAAAAATTTGCATTTGCATGTTTCGTTCGCTGTTTAAGTTAGGACAACAAAAAATTGTACAATTTACACATTAAGATTAAGAAAAAGGCGCAGCAAAACTAAAAAAAAAAATAATAATAAAATAAATTTAAAAAGGATGAAAATGATTCGTGATGATTCGCGGTTACCAAATTTTTGTTGCATATTTTTTGAAAATATTGATTTCGCATCTCGTTAAAAACTTAAACTGTAGTTTTGCCTAAAGCCTAATTACAAAAAAAAATCCTGGCGCATTTTAATGTTTTTTATATAGTTTCTGCTCGAAAAGCCGTAATTTGTTGAGTTGTCAACTTAATTCAAACAGTTATGAGAATCTTTTTACAATTTATGCTTAATATCAAGATTTATATGTAGAATTACATAAAAAAAAGGTTCCAAAAAACACATATATATATATATGTATATATATATTTATATATGATATAGGCTTGCAGAATGTTTTGTATAGTATAGCTAACAATTTCTTTTATATAAGCACTTCAGTTTCGAAACTAACAGCTAAATATTTAATAATTATGCAATTAGTTTAAAAATTTCTTTTAAAAACTTAATAATAAAACGTAGTCGATGCTAAGAACTATTGATATTTTCTTGAATATTTTTTTTCTTTTTGTTTTTATATGCTTATTTAGAGGCGTGCTCAGAAACGTGAGCCGTTCACGCATTACAAATACAAAATACAAAATACAAATACAATTATAGTTACAATTAAAATTACAATTACAATTACAATTATTGTTACAATTACAATTACAAAATACAAATACAGTGTAATAATTAATAATAATAATAATTTGCGCTAATTTTAATTGTTTACTGGAAGCAGCGAAACGTGCGTGACGTTTGCAAAAAAAAAACCTATCAAATTAGTTATTCCTTGTGCGAAAACTACTCGTTCGCACTGTCATTTGTCAATTGTCATTTGCTGAGAGGGTAGACGAATCAAAAAAATAAAAAAAAACCAGACTGCTCACTAAATAAATTGATATAAGTGTGCATATATATGTGTGTTTATATATCTGGTATATATATATATATATATATATATATATCGTGATATATATGATTTCTCGCGCGCTGTACAACATACATTAAGATTAAACCTTTAAATTACTATAATATTTACGTTTGTTTTGTTTTTAATTTAAAGCTTAATGGCTAATCAAAAAAAAAAGTGGTGTTGTGTGAGTGAGTGGAGTAAGCAGGAGCAGGGGCTGAGATGGGGGGGGGGGGGGCTGGGAAGGGAGAAGATTGAAGGAGGGGATTTAAGAGTCCAAAAACTAGCCAAGTAGCTAGTTGGAGGCTTGCTAAGCTGGCTCGCTTTGTCGGGCGACTGATGTCGGCGCTCTTTGAGTGCCATCGACACCGTCACCATTGCCAATCATCATTGTCATCATCTCGTCAGCCGAGTCCTGCGTTAGGTGCTGTGCTATGCTATGCTGTACTCCGCCTTCGCCTTCGTATCATTTAGGTGCGCTTATGTCAAATATAGATGGCCTCGGAGCCCTTGTTGGCCTGATGGCCGCCAGAGATGTACAGATTGTTGGCCGCCGGCGATTGCACGCCCTCGGACCAATCCGAATTGCTGCGCGGCGACGATGATGACCAGTGGCCAGGCGATTCCGGCGATGGCGTCGGATAACTGTCCAGCGTCTGCACCAAATGCTGCGGCGTATGTCCACCAGAATGCTGGCTGGGCGGCGTTAGGTACTGATAGAAGGCCTGATTGTGCTGTGACGACGGCGACAGCATGTTGGTCGATGGCGACGAACCCGACATTGAACTTTGTATCGAAGGCGGATTCATTTGACCCGAGTGAAATGAGTCTGTTGAATGGATACAGATTAGTTGCATTCGATAAGTAAATATATATATATATAAATAATTCTGCTGCTTGTCTTCCTCTGCTTACCCGGAGATCCACAAAATCCATTCAAGTCCAAACCGGCTGAACCAAACTCAAGGCCTCCAATTGCTTGCTGTTGTTGTTGTTGTTGCTGCTGCTGTTGTTGTTGCTGCTGTTGTTGCTGCTGTTGTTGCTGCTGTTGCTGCTGCTGCTGTTGTTGTTGTTGCTGCTGTTGCTGTTGTTGCAGCTGCTGCTGTTGTTGTTGTTGTTGTTGTTGTTGTTGTTGCTGCTGCTGCTGTTGTTGCAGCTGCGGGGACAACGTTTGCATTATTGCACTGCTTTTCGCATTGTTGGATGATTGGGGAGCCAGCATGATGCCCATATCGCTGCCGGTTGGCGATATAATGCCCAGACTAACCGGCGAGCTCTGGGGCCCCATTGAGCCATTGCCTCCGCCGAGCAGACTGTTGAGATTGCTGCCAAATTGCTTCTGTTGCGTGGCATGCCGCATCGCCTGAATATGTGTCGGCGATGTTGGCAAACTGGGCCGCGACTTAGCCGGCGACGGAGAACCTACAAATTGTTAACAATGATTTAGTTAATTAATTTAGTTAAATATTTGTCATATTTGCTGGCTACTCACCCAGATAGGCGTGTGGCGACAGTGCCAAGCTGCTCTGCACCGAATGTGGCGGCGACTGATTCGAATAGGGCGGACTGAGGCCCTGCTCGTGGCCACCATTGGGCATTAGGCCGCCGCCAAGGCCACACAGCGTATTGGTGCCGCGTCCGCCACCCAGGCCCATCGCCTGTCCGTTCAACATCTCCTGCTGAAATGGCGAGCCCATCGAGTAACCATAGTTGTCCAGCTTGATCATGTCCAGACTGTTCGCTGGCAGCGATTGCAGCGACTGCGCATTCTATCAACAATAAACATATTAAATTAACAATAATCCATATTAAATATATATATATTTTAAAGAGTGCTTCAATGTGGACACATTTTGATGAGGATAAGGAACGTATTTCTCTTTCAGACTCTCACTGAGTTTAACTGATCATAAATATATATATTATACACTTTTTTGAGATCAGAGATCCGTTGGACATGGCCAGTTCGACTTGCCTGTTGATCATTTATTATTATTATTATTATTATGAATAACATGCAACTTTTCCTGATTTTAGGTGACACATTCTACGAAGATCTGCAGATTGAGGATATATCTAATTTGCTTCCTTTCAACTGTTACAACTCTGATAAATCCTATCATGAAATTTCGCTTGAATAATTTGCTAATTTTATCCACACAAATAATTAATCAAAATCTCAATCTGAATCTCAATCTGAATCTGAATGAATTTTATATTTGATTTATTTACCTTAATGCAATCCTCATAGCTGGGCGGTTGTTTGGCACCGTTGTTGTTGTTGGGTGGCGCTGCCATTGCGTTGGAGTACATAGAGCTGGTGTCGTACGGGCTGGGAAGATTCAGATTCACCAAGTTGCCATTGTTGCCGGCTTGTGTCGCCGCTGCTGCTGCGGCGGCGGCGGCAGCTGCTGCTGCTGCTGCTACAGCTGCTGCTGCTGTTTGCTGCTGCGGCGGCGGCGGCGGTGAGTCCAGATCAGTGCAAATCGCTGCCTGTGCAGCAGCCACCGATGAGGCTGTCAGCAGCAGCTGTGATGCTGCATTCATTCCGTTCATTGCGGCCTTTTTTGAGGCTGCACTGTTGCTGCTGCTGCTGTTGTTGTTGTTGTTGTTGCCCTTTTTTGAGCTTGCCTTGCGTCGCAGGCTGCCCATGTTGTTGACGTTGCTGCTGCTGTTGTTGTTGTTGTTGTTGTTATTGTTGTTGTTGCTGCCAATGCCAGGTGCATCGAGTCCATTGTCGGGACTGTTGCTTTCAATCAGTTTGGCCTTCTTGGCGGCCTTCTGTTTGGCCGCCTGGCTGCTCTGCTTGCCAGCCGCACCGCCCGCCGCAATCACCGTCGGTTGGGTTATCAACTGGGGCTGTTGTCCCGGCGGCGGTGAGCCGATCATTGCCTGCGGCGTCATGCTAATCATTTGCGGTGAGCGCGGCACATGCTCATCCAGCAGCCGGACAATATCGTGATGCAAACGCTCGCTTGCCACATCGCGGGGCAGGCGATCCATGTGATCGGTGATCTCGCGATTGGCAAAGTTGTCGAGGAGTGCCTTGCACGCCTCGTAGCTGCCCTCGCGTGCGGCAAGGAACAGCGGCGTCTCATCCTTATCATCCTGGGCATCCCGATTCGCATGGTGCATTAACAGTATGTTCACCGCCTCCGTATTATTAACGGCAGCGGCCCAATGCAATGCCGTCTTACCGGAATTATCAGCGGCATTGATGTCCGCATCGGCTGTTATCAGATCCTCGACCATGCCCTCGATGGCGAGCCGTGCGGCGAGAATCAGGGGCGTGGTGCCATCATGCATGCGTGCATTGAGATTGGTCGCGCGATTGCGCAACAATATCTGAAAGACACCCATCGCATCCGCTGCGACGGCTGCATGCAACGGCGTCCTGCCCGTGTTATCCTGACAGTTGGCATCGGCGCCAGCGTCGAGGAGCCGCTTGGCCGCATCCGCTCGAGCATAGCGTGCGGCCAAGTGCAGCGATGTCTCACCCGTTTTGTCCATGGTCGCATTCAGTTCGGCGCCCTGCGCCAACAGATCGGATATCACCTGAGCAGTGCTGTCCTCATTGTTCTCAATATCCTCGCCACTGTCCAAGCCGCCGCCACGGACAGCGGCAATCATCAGTGGCGTTAGGCCGCACGGACCACGTGCATCCACATCGTGCTTGTTGCCATCCTGGTGCGCCGGCGGCGTCATAATTGCCCGCACATCGGCCACATCGAGATGCGCCTGCGACCAGACCCGTTGATCCGCCTCCTCGTATTCGCTGATCATTGTGTGATCGCTGGCATAGCCGACACTGGTCAGGCCCGCGACACTGCCACCGACCAGTTGGCTGTTGAGCTGATCGCCACGCTGACGCTTTGGCTGTGGCATGTCGGATTCATCGTCGGACCAATGACTGCCAGCAACGCTGCCAACGCCACCGGGCATCTGGTGTTGCTGGGATTGCGAGAGGCCAACCTGTTTGTTGAGGTTGCGCATCTCCTGGCCATGGGGATCGCGACGACGACGGGACATTACAGCGGCGGCTGGTGCACGGAAACCCTCCGGGAACCAGGTGACGCCATGCGCCCGCTTTCGATGTGTGCTCAACACCATGCCAAAGAAGGCAAACAGGATGAGGACGAGCACAATGCCGGTAATTACATATTTCACATTCGCCGGAGATTCGGCGCCATCCCCCTCACCCGGACTCTGAACGCCACGCACACTGTAAATGGGATAACGGTTGGCAAACGTATGCTTTGCGGCAGAGGCAGCTAGAAATTCGGCTGCTTCGGTGGCACGATTAAAGCATTCGGTGCACTTTCGATTATCGATCTCCAAGTAGATCTGAATGCCCGTCTGTCCATTGCGATGCGTGTAGAGTATCTTGTGCTTGCGCCCAAATTCCGAGTCTTGGATGTCGGGCATGCGTGAGGCACCCTTCCAGCTGAAGATCATATCGTTGCCCAGGGCATCCTTCTTTACACGCACCGTGGTGCGGAGCACATGGCTCATCTCGCGCAAGAATTGCGCCTGTTCCGCTCGAAATTGTCGCACATCCATCAGCATCACCACAGACATGGCACCCTCGGCCAGTTGGGGCGATTGCTCCGACTGCTCACAGTCGAGTCCATCCCAACTGCACTCGGCATTGTTGCAGCCGTAGTCGCAGTAGCCATCGCCGTAATGCTTCTGACAGTAGGCATCGTAGATGGCCGCACAGCGCTTCAGCTTCTGCTCGCAGTCGCGTCCATCGTAGAGGCAGGCGGCATTGTTGCAGTCCTCGTTGCACTGGCCATCCATGAAGACGCGCCAACATTCGGGCGCTGTGCAGTTCGCCCACGGATTGATGCCCAGCGAGCAGTCGTTGCCATCAAAGTTGCACGCATACGTGTTGCACTCGGAGTCGCAGACGCCGTTGCTCTGCTTCTCGGGGCAGCCGCGCTTCTCGCACATTGCTCGCTGCTGTTCCAGATCCGCGGCATAGATGCCGGCGGGGCCATTGTTGTTGTTGTTGCCAATGTTGTTGTTGTTGCCATTGTTGTTGTTGTTGTTGTTGTTACCATTGTTATTGTTGTTGCCATTGTTGTTGTTGTGATTGGAATTGATGCCACCATTGGCATTGCCCGACCAGCCGGCATAGCTGGCATCGTAGATCTCGCAACGTTTACCGGTCCATTTGCTCGGACAGAGGCAATCGTAATCGCCTAGGAGATTATCGCAGGCGGCGCCTTGCAGACACGGATTCGGCTGGCACTCGTCCATTGTGTCGATCTCGCAGTGTTGCCCGGCAGTGCCGCGACTGCATTCGCAGCGATAGCCGCCGGCATCGTCGATGATACAGTTGCCGGCACGGCAGGGATTCGAGTCACAATCCTGGCCACTGAACTCACAGTTCTTGCCATAGTAGCCATCGGCACAGACGCAATGATGGCCGCTCTGCTTGGTGCTGCAGGCGCCACCATTCTGGCAAGGTGACTGCGCGCAAAAGTTCACCTTGTGCTCGCAATGCCTTCCCATGTGGCCGGGCCGGCAATTGCAGTGATAGTTGTTCACCAGTTGGACGCAATCCAAGGTGCCCGCATTCGAGCAGGGATTGCTGAGGCACTCATTGATGTCACCCTCGCAGCGAGCGCCAACAAATCCGGGCGGACAGGAGCACTCAAAACTGCCGACGCGATCGATGCAGCTGCCATTGTTGTGGCAAGCGCCGGGCACACAATCATCATGATTCAGTTCACAGAGGATGCCCAATGTGCCGGGTGGACAGCTGCAGCTGAAGCGCTGCACAAGATCGTGACAGGTGCCGCCATTCTGGCAAGGATTCGGTGCACAATCATCGATGTTCAGCTCACAGTTCTGGCCCTGGAAGCCCTGACGGCAACTGCACTCGTACGCACCAACCAGATCCCGACAGGTGCCGCCATTCTGGCAGGGCTGCGATGCACACTCATCGATGTCCTGCTGACAGTAGCTGCCCGCATATCCTTGGCTGCAGTAGCAGACGTGGCTGTTGCCATGGTTCTTGCATGTGCCATTGTTGCACAGCTGCTTCATGCTCAATCCCTTGCGCTGTGCCGCATCCTGGCAACTGATCGTCTGCACATCGCACAGTTTACCCGTCCAGCCGGCGGCACACTTGCAATTGAACTGATGCTTCAGCTGGCTGCAACTGGCGCCGTTCTCGCATGGCGATTGGCCACACCAGTCCACATAGTCGGAGCACTGTTTCCCCGTATAGCCGCTGGGGCAGTGGCACGTATAACCGTCGCGCTGTTCGTGGCATGTGCCGCCATTGGAGCACGGTCCCGAATCGCATTTGTTCAACTTGTATTGACAATTGGCGCCACTAAAATCAACGAGGCAGCTGCAATTGTAGCCATTGATGCCATCGATACAGCTGCCGCCGTTGAGGCAGGAGCTCTCCGTGCAATCCTCATCGTTTGTCTGGCAATTGATGCCACTGAAGCCGAGGGGGCAGGTGCACGTATAACTGTTCACATACTGATGACAGGTGGCCCCATTCTGGCACGGCATGCTCAGGCACTCATTGATGTCCGTTTCGCAGTGCTTGCCATCGAAGCCATCGACGCAGAGGCACGAATAGTCGCCAATGCCATCCAGACAGGTGCCGCCATTCTGGCAGGGAAACGAGGCACAGTCATCGGTGTTGATGGCACAATCCCGTCCCTCGTAGCCCTTGGTGCACAGACACCGATACGAACCGGGCACATTCACACAACTTGCCCCATTGCGGCACGGTGAGCTGAACGCACACTCATTGATATCCTCGTCACAATACCGACCCGTGTAGCCCAGCTTGCAGGTGCACGAGAAATCCAAGAAATTGTGGCTGGGCGTGCATTTGGCATCGTTGCGACACCGATTGCTGGCACACGGATCCAATTGGCTCTCGCAGTTGAGGCCGGTGTAGGGCACCTTGCAGACGCACTTGTAGCCATTCACCTTGTCGATGCAGGTGCCGCCGTTGGCGCACGGATTGCTCAGGCAGTCATCGATGTTCGTCTCGCACTTGTGGCCCGTATAGCCGGGCATGCACTGGCAGCTGAAGGCGTTCAGTTTGTCGAAACAGCTGCCGCCATGTTGGCATGGATTGCTGGCGCACTCATCGATGTCCTGTTCGCAGCGTTTGCCGGCATAGCCGGGCGGACAGTGGCAGATGAACTCGTTGATGCCATCCTCGCAGCGTCCTTCGTTGACACAGGGGCTCGAGGCACACTCGTCCACGTCGCTGAGGCAGCGGGCATCGTAGAAGCCGCGTGGACACTCGCATTTGTAGCCATTGACCAGGTCCATGCAGACGCCGTTGTTGGCGCACGGATTGCTGGCGCATTCGTCCACGTTGAGTTCGCAGTGCTGGCCGGTGAAGCCGGGCACACAGCTGCAGCTGTAGGAGTTGATGCCGTCGATGCAGCTGGCGCCATTGTTGCACGGATTGCTGTGGCATTCGTTCACATTGATCTCACAGTTCTTGCCACTTGTGCCGGGCAGACAGTGGCACAGATAGCTGCCGACACGATCGACACAATGGCCACCAAATTGACAGGGATTCGATTCGCATTCGTTGATCTGCTTCTGGCAGAGATAGCCGGTGAATCCGGGATCGCAGGCACACTTGAAACTATTATCGCCATCGATGCACTTGCCCCGGTGGCATGGACTGGAATCGCAATCGTTGATGTTGATCTCACAGCTGGCACCCGTATAACCAGGAGCACACTCGCAACTGTAGCCGGCAACGGAGTCGCGACAGATGCCATTGTTGCGGCACGGCTGCGATTGGCAATCATCGATATTGATCTGGCAGCGGACATCGGTGAATCCCAGCGCACAGCTACACTTAAAGCCATTTATCTTGTCGTGGCAGATGCCATCGTTCAGGCAGGGACTCGACTGGCACTCATCGATATCAATTTCGCACTGGGTGCCGGTAAAGCCGGGCATGCAGACGCAACGGAAGGTGCCCGGATCATCCAAGCAGCTGCCCTCGTTTTGGCATGGATGCGACTCGCACTCGTTGATATTGGTCTCGCAGCGTGGTCCCGTAAATCCTTGCGAGCAGTTGCACATAAACGAACCCGGCGTATTCACACAGATGCCATTGTGCTCACACGGCGATCCCTGATCGCACTCGTCAATATCCTCGGAACAGTCGATGCCCTTGTAACCGGTGGCGCAGGAGCACGCATACGATCCATTGATTGGACTCGTATCGCATATGGCGTCTGAGTGGCAGGGATTCGATGTGCATGCATCGTCCAAATGGCACAGCAATCCCGTCTTGCCCGGCGTGCAACGGCAATAGAAGCTGCCAACGCCATCTATGCACGTCGCGCCATAGAAGCACGCTGCCTGGACACAATCATCGATATTCTCGCTACAATCGCTGCCCGCCCAGCCGTTCACACAGATGCAACTGTATGTGCCATGGGTGTTCGTGCAGGTGGCCCCATTCTGGCAGACGGACGGACGCAGGGCGCACTCGTCCACATCCACATCACAATAGCGTCCCGTAAAATTCGGCGGGCAATTGCAGCGATAGTCGTTGATGCCGTCCACACAGGTGCCGCCATTCTGGCAAAGATTCCCGGGGCAATCATCAATGTTTTGATCACAGTTCTTGCCCTCGAAGCCTAAAAATTTATAAATAGATCGAAATTTTTAATTGGATAAATAAATTAAATCTTTGGATTATTTAAATAAAAACTACAAAGCAATTGCGGTAATTTCGTAATTTGAATATAACGTAATATGATGATTAACCGACTTTATCTGATGGTCATTGTCGAAACAAATAACTTTCCTATTTAAAAACCTGACCAAAACATAACCACACAAAGGGTTTACTTTATTAATATAATATAATTTATAAATTATTTATGCGTTTCATACCCCTATATGCCTATAATTATAACGAGGATGGACCAGCAAATCTTGACCACAATAGAAACGTAAGTTTTCTCTGGGAATTCTAAGATAAGCACCGCAATATATATTGTATAACGGTGGTGAGTATATTAAGTAAACATGAACAACAGGATCATATGGAAATGTGGAATGAGTTAAGTTTATCAATGTTTGCCATCAAATATTAAAGTTATATTTCCAAGCTCCCTTTTAATACCAAAAATACCAATGCTACTTATAAATTGTTGGGCGGTCACACTGCCATCGAGAGCATGTGTGCAATTGTGTGTGCATGTGTACATGTGTACATGTGTGCATAAGTGTATGTGTTCAATGAAGTGCATAAACAGATTTATGGACAACAACACAGCATCATAAAATGCTTCAATAAACGAAAACGTTTACAGCAACAAAAATAACAACAACAACAACAGCAACAACAAAAACAACTGGCCAGGGCATGATCAAAAAGTGGTTGCCAGGCAATGCGATGAATCCGCACAAAGCATAGAGAGCGCTTAAAATATGTTCCTACATATGTACATAATGTATGTATGTATGAACGTATGCATGTATGTATGTCTGTACGTATATGTTTGGCGGCGCATGCAGCTGTGTTGCACATGTTTCGGCAGACAGATGGAGTCAGAGCTATACTGAGGGTATGAGGGAGGGTAAGATAGAGAGCGATGAGAGAGCTCTAAGAGAGTGCAATACAGGTAAACTGAGCCGAATTCGAGAACAGCCGGCGCTGTTTCCTAATTCACCCCATCTCGATCTTCAGGCAAATCTTCCTCTCTCTTGTACGGCAGTGCGCACTCTCTGAAAAGTTGCGCCTGCGGCATTGTGTGTATTTATGTACGTACGAACATATATAAACATACAAACAAACATATGTAAATACATACACACAAGAAGACAACAACAAAAGTAAAACGAAAGAAAAAACGACGCTGCGCATGCGAAGCGAATGGGCAAACAAAATGTAAAGAAGTAAAAAAGACGCTCGCATGCGCATAAATATACACACATATATATACATATATATATGGAAGAGTGTGTGTGTGTTTGTGTGTGTACAACACGTCTTTGGTTGTTCTTTCCCACGGTCTCATATCTGGCCAGGCAGCTATCTGAATGCGCGCCAAGCAAACGAGCGCAACGAGCGTTGTCCACGAGCGTGCTCTCTCGCTCGCTCCCTTAACCACATACATACACACATTAAAAGAAACACAGACAGAACCACAACGATACCAACAACAACAATGTATAAATGTTGCTTATGCTGCGCGCCAGCTTCGTCAACAGCTCTTGCTTCGGCTTTCGTTGGGCACTCACTCGGCTCGCCTCGATCGAGTTTTCTACTACTTTTATGCTCTGTGCGTGTGTCTGGTTGTGTATGTGTATGTGTGTGTTTGGCTACGCTTCGGACTTCGACTTTGTACATTGCGCTTTACTTTGTGCCTCATTCGAGGAATTAAATCGCACTTTATGTACCCCGCCTTCACCTCATAAGTCCATCATTGTCGCACCATACAATATATGCTGCTCTCGCTCTCTGTCTGTTGTATGTATGGATGTATATATAAATATATATATGGGTTTGTGTTTGTGCGCATGCATTGAAAGCTTCGCGCGCTCTTTGCGACTCGGCTCTGCTCGCCCACAGCTTTTTTAATGGATTTTCTTGCTTGGTCGGTTTCGCTTCGTTTTGGTCTTAAAAGAAGGGCCCAAAACACACTTACACACACACACACACACACACACACACACAGAGACACATATAGAGAGCAATATATACATATACACATGTTAGGAGCTCTCTGTCCTAGCCCAGTTATTGTCATTGCTTGTTGTTGTTGCGCTGGGCTGATCGATTTAGTTGTTTTTGTGTTTGCTGTGCACCGTTTTTTTTTTTCTCCTCATTTTTTATGGGCATTTTTTTTTTATTATTATTATGATTATGTAGTTGTGTGTGTGTGTGTTTGTGTTGGTTGGGGGACTGCAACTTGTTGCCTGGGCCTGGAATGGAAACTGGAGAGTGGCATTTTCAATGCATACTTTTAAAAATAAACCAAGGCAGGGCATGCAACAACAACAGCAGCAACAACAAACATCTGCTGATCTGCTGCACACATGTTTCACGCCGCACAAACAACAATCGACGGTTACCCAGTCACTTAGTGGCACTTTGAACCCTGTAGAGCAGCTGCTCCAGTGACTTTCAAACCGCAAAAGCAAATGACACGTTGCAAATGCAAAGACAAGTAACACTACACTGCATGCCAGAATTATGCAGCCCACCCCCCCAAGCACCGGTTACAGAGCCATATAGATAGATAGATAGAAGCAATGTGTTTGGTTGCAACAATTAGCATGAGTTGTTGGTCCGTTGGGTGAACCGACGACCTGTGACAAACAACCAAATGCCTAGCAGCCTTGTTGTCCAAGCATTTAGTCTTAACTTATTCGTCCCTCTTTTTACAACAATTAAAATACTTTGAAAAACTGAACAAATTCCTTAAAAATTTTGCATTTAGAAAGTTGAAATTTGTTTGACAAATATTGTTAATATCAATAAAAAATAATTTGCATTGAAATTGACATTTTTCGAATGCAACAATGTTGTTCAAATTAGCTCTTGCCATTAAATTTTATATGTGCATTTGTATTTATCACAAATGCATTTCAACAATAGCCTATTTATTAAATATATGTAAATATAAATGTTTTATTTTATTCGTTTTCTCTTTGGTTCCAATGCTATACAAATTCAAATGTTGGGCATAATCGATAAGTGCAACGACGACTATCGACCAATGTGTGTATGTGTGTGTGTGTGTGGTTCTTCTGAGTCATGACTCGCCACGAGCCAAATGGTGGCCCAAGTTTAAATTGCATCTCAACTGTTGCTGCTGCTGTTGCTGCCCACGCGGGGACCAAACTCGTTTGTAAGCTTGACTCGATATGGCCTCCCCCGGCCACTGCCGGCCCCTCCCACTACCAACCCCTTGTGTTGACCAGTGCATTTTATGCGCGAGTTTGCCTCACATTTTTCATATTTCTTTCCAAGACAAGAAAAACGAATCCCATTTGCTCAGCATTGAATGATGATCCTCTGCTCTTCTACTCCTCTGTTCCCGTCTCTCTCTCTCTCTCTATCTTTTTCTCTTCTCTCTCCTAGTGTGTCTTGTGTTTTATTTTGGAATTGTGCATGACCTCCTTAGGGCGTAACTGTGCTTAAGCACATCGCAACAAAAAGCAAAAAGAAAAAAAAACGAAGTAATAATAAAGAAACAAACAAGCAACAACAGCCAACAGCATCCCATTCCATCCCATCCCATCGTTCAGCGTCCATCGTTCATCGTCCATGGTACATTGGAGTTGACTGAGAGCCGTTGCTGATTTATTTGTAATTTGCTTGGCCAGCAGAGCAAATTAAGGCAGCGCTCGATTTGGATGCCTTTGACTGACTCTTAACTCTCTACTCTCAACTTGATTTGACTGGCCTTCCCGGGTCCTGCAGCTGGGTGGGGTAGCAGGGTGTGATTGATAGCGAGAGGTAGTGGTGGTGGTGAAAGGGCGGGGTGGGGGAAGGGAGGCTAGCGTAAAGGGGCATAGGCAAGGTACGCTGCTGCTGTTGCTGCTGGGAAAACAAGTTGCAGGCCAGCGAGTCAGCGATCAGCTTTTGTTATGGCTTTTTTGTGCCGCCCGTTTTGCATAATGAGTGCAACTCCGCCCCTCCTTCGAATAACAACAACTACAACAACAACAGCAACCACAATTCCCACTGGCATCTCCCGCGCTACCAACGTGATGTCCACGGGGCGCTTCGTGTCGTGTCGACTGGTTTGCTATTGCTGTTGTTCTTCTTGTTGTTGTTGTTGTTGTTGCTGTTGTTGCTGTATAGTTGCTGTTGTAATTTCAGTTGCCCAACATTGGCACAAAAGGCGTTATAACATTTCCATTGCATTATTGCATTTTGTTACATTTTTTTTTTTTCCTTTTTTTGTGTTTCTTTCCATTGTCTGCATCTTGAAAATTCCTTTCAGCTTATTATTATTGTTGTTGTTGTTGTTGTTGCTGTTTCATTATTGGTTTGTTCCGTTCAATAAAATGGCCGCCTTTGGTCACACTTTCGCACGCTCAGCTCAGCTCAGCTCATTAGAATTTTTGATTGGGCGCAATTAAAAATGGGGGCCACACCCACCCCACTCCCACCAACCAAAGCCCAATCTCCAACTGTGCCCCGTCCGCATTGCAATTGGCGTCCATTCGCACCGAGCTGCACTACAATGTAATTCATTTCAATTGATGTGAATTAAATGAAAATTGCAAACACACACAGATACACACAGACACACACAAACACACACACATTTAAATGCCTTCATAAATATGTACGTAAATGTGGGCAATTTACATGTCTATATTAAATGGGCGACAATTGTCAATGCAGTAAAGCGGCGGGGGGGTTGGTGCGATAAATAGAGGGGAGTGGGGTGCACCTGGTGGTCACTTTGAATTCGGTTAAAGCATTTGACGTTGCCGCTTTCGAAAACGGCATTTGATATCACACAATATACTATCGATTATAAAATGCTAAACAAACGCAAATCAAATTAACATAAAAAATGCATTTGCACATGACTTGCAACAAATGCAAATGCACATGCTTATGTGTGTGTATGAGTGTGTGTGTGTCTGTGTATTATACTAATAATAATACTAAATACTTAAATAAAAAAAAAAATATGAGGAAGGAATAGCATTGGAAGTCGCTGCAAAGCAGGAATTCGGTTTTAAAAAAGATAATTAATCGATAAATTTAATTATTGTCAATAGATGAAAAACTCCTTTCCGAAAATTTACTAGGATCAATGTCGAGAAATAATTGTCATTTAAAATGCAAAGTCATCAAAGGCCCTGAGTTTTTTTTTTTTCAAAAATGTTGTTGTCAGATATCGAAGGGTTGAGCAATTATTGCACTTAAATCCGATTCTCGATTCAGCTCCCAGCTTATGGTTCATTTTTGTATATATCTTTGTTTTAAACATATATTTTTCTTATTAAAGAGAGAAATAATCTAATGGATAAGGAGAAATTTGGGAATGGCAAGAGAAGCTACAACTGCAAGGCTGCTTTCTCTGATGAAGTGCGTCGATTAATATTTGATGTGCTACTTTAGGCAATTCCCACTATTCAGTTTTGTCAACAACAAATAAATAGCTTCAATTATATAATTATTTGGCGTAGGTTGAGACATTTATGTACCCTTACTAATTTGTATCAATTGAATAATGACTGACTTTTTACCATTGTTGTTGCAACGCGAAATGATTGCTATTTCTTTATATGTTGCTGTACAAAATAAGCAAGAATACATTGAATGACTTCTCGTGGAGATGTGCTCCATATTCCTCATATTATAAATCAAAAGGAATGTGATATGCGCCTCCAATTTATAAAACTAATTTGGATGAAAGCTTTAACAAAGCATGAAACGGCTAAAGAAATCAAACTTAAACCAAACCGAATCGAATTTAAGTTATAAACTAATAAAAATACTTATTTCACTTATTGTATAAATATATATATATATATGTATATATGTATTTCACTTACCACGTGGACATTTGCAATCGTAGGTGAGTCCGTTGGCGCGGCATGTGCCGCCGTTTTGGCAGGGTGACGGCGAGCAGGGTTTGTATTTGGTGTCACAATCCTTGCCAGTGTAGCCAGCAGGACACATGCATCTGCAGGGATTGAAGAGGTTTAGAGTTATTAGAAGTGTAAATAGAACGATGCACCAAAGTGAAATTAAAGGAGACTGCATTGCCAAGCAACAACAACTAATTGTGCAACGTGCAGCGATGAAACACTGAAACGTGCAACTTCCGCTCGAGCGAAATGTGTGTCTTGTGTTGGACTTGGTTGTGGCATGCGCCTCTGTTCGTCCAGCTGCTAATCTACAAATATCTCTTGGCTCTACTCTACTCTAAGCCTGATCTCTCTTTTCTCTCTTCTATCGCTTTCTCTCTCTCTCTCTCTCTCTCTCTCAACTCTATATTTGTCTCCCCCTCTGCCTTCTCGTTGATCGTTTGTTGTCCACAATTACTCAGAGTTGGTGGCATTAACCGGTTTTATGGGGCTGGGTGTACACAGAGGGCCACAACAATAAAAAAAAAACCCAATATGTACAAAAGTGCTGATAGCTACTATTTTCTTCTTCTTCCTCTTCTTCTTCTTCTTCTTGTTATTTATATACACGTTTTTTATATGTTCTTATTATTACTATTATTCTTTTTTATTATTATCATTGTTATTTGTTTTATTATTTTTTATATTTTTTTTTAATGGTGTTTTTCCTTAATTCTTTCTTCTGTTGGGGTACTTTGATTTTTGGCCACTATTCCCTCAAATTGTTTATGTTATACATTTATAAGAAAACGAACAACAACAAAAATAACTGAGGGCACAAGGCAGAAACGTGGAAGAGACTGCAATGTCTCTTGAGAACCGCTGAGACATGTATAATTGGGAGAACTGTTCAAACTGGTTAAGCGCTGATCGCTGTAAAAGGCATCTGTTACCCCTTTATTGCAACACGCCCCCACCCCTTCACCGTTCCCTCACACAACTCCACCACGCCTACCCCCTCTTTCTGACCGAAGACGGTCACTAATTAAGACCATTAAGAGCATTTAATGAAATTAAACAATTAAAACGCTTAAATAGGCAATGGGCTCCGAGTTTGGCCACAATGCTCTTGAGGGATCTGGCCAATGAACTGGGCTCGGTTGAGCACCCCCTTTGATCCACCTTTTGAGGCTGCTGCTGCTGACCAAATTACACATCGAAAATTGCTTCACCTTCGCTTTGGGCAAAACACAAAAAAAGAAAATAAAAAGAAAAAAAAAAAAAGTAACCGACTAAATTCAAAATTGATTTTTGATTGACATGTGAAACTCAGCGGGCCAATGGCCCTAAGCCAAGCGTTGATGATGAGGCTGAGGATCGGTGGTTTGCTGGATAGGTAGATCGGTGGGTCGATGGCGGTTTGGTGGCACACAAAATGAGGCAGAGACAGCGGCAGGCAGACCCTCCACAATGTTTTCTTTTTTTTTTTTTTTTTTTTTTTTTTTTGGGGGGGGGAGAAGCTCATCTTCGTTGAATCATTAAGTCGATTTGTGAGTGCACTCGTCGCGTGAGCGATACACGTTTGAGTCCATTGGCCATTGTACATCAGCTTCTGAGTACAACCAGTTGATTCGTATTCATTTTATGGACACACTACGCTCACACTAATGAGTGTACTCAGAGTGTACTCACGCGATTTATTGACATTCTTGGGAATTTATCGTTCCGCTATCATCATAATTACTGGTTAGCATGTTTAGCAGCGATATTCATGAATATATTCGAATGCACTCACATTTGGTTTATTTGCATGCCTTTACGCACTTATACCTAATATTTATTCGTTTCATGTGCAACAATGAAACAGTGAGTGCCCCACAACAAATGCAATCAATTATTTAATGAGCATATTCATACTGATATCGAACTAAATGTGTATATTTTTTTTTCGGCAAATTCAATTGCTTGTTTGCTGCAACGATAAATCTTTTCAAATGACATGAAATACGTTTTTCGTGAATATATATAATTGGTTGCCTATTCACTTGAGCACTCTCATTGATATTCATATGTTTTGGCATGACTAAGCTGCCGCTGTCAACTAAATTAACGATTTTATATCGCTTGCAAAACATTTCAATAACGTTTTATTTACGCATAAAGACAATAAAATTTGCAACACAATGTGAATATTATGCGAATGATTTTAATGCCTTCAACGGTGGCAGCGGCTAAATGGGCCATTGACAAAAAGGAATCAATAGCTGGATGCCATTAAATAAGTCAACTTAACGATCCAATTGCAATTTATTCGAGACGTGGCTAGACGAGCTTGTTGGTGTTGTTAACTTAAGCACATCCTACAAATGATCAATTAGTGACAACAAAGACAGAATCGAACCTATGCCATAAATGTTTATGCTAATTGCCCAGCCAAATGCCAGTTCTTTGGCTGATTATTCAAATAAGTCAAAGAAAAAAGAGGAACACAGTAAAACACATGTTCACGTCGCACTTTTCAGCTTTAATGAGTATCTATTTCAATATCGAATACGCTCTGATCTCAACTGAGAGAATCGGGTATATTGGGTTATATGCACTGATTTATATATAGCTTAATTTGAGGGTATCTAGCAATTTGTAGGTATGTGTTTCAAATTAAATATGCAAATGTTGTTAATGAAATAATTTAATAGACATGTCGAAGCAGCCAACCAGTTAAATGAAGAGGTGAGGAGAGGAGGGGAGAGCTGCGAAAACAAAGCGCCGGAAATTTCAGTTAGTTGCCGCGTTTCTATTGACGCTATTTAAATGTAAGTCTGCCTGATTTAATTCAATAGTCTAATTTTTTGTTTTGTTTTGTATATTTTAATTAGAGTGGAAACGTTGTTGGACCAATTGCCAATTGGTTGTTGTTTCACTGATTTTGGGCACAAAATCAATAAACTGTTTTAATCGCTTTTCGATGCTAATGCGTATTTGGGTCTAAACAATGGAGCCATCGAATCTGATTTTTATAAATTATTAGTTTTAAATAGTCATTAATTTGGCGCAAAGTCCGCAAATGGTTTTTGTGTTTATTGTTGTTCTTGTTGTCATCCATAAATTACATAAATATGCAAATGCTACGATCTGTTTTATTTGATATCGCCTCTTTCGTTGTCCCTTTCTCTCGCTCTCTCTCTCTCTCTCTCTCTCTCTCTCTCTCTCTCTCTCTATAATCGGAACGTGTCTGATCTTTTGTCGAACAAGCAACCAAATTTGCACTTGTCATCCGCTGATTTATGTACTAAATTTATCAATGACACTGACTGAAAGTGATGCTCAAATGGATGACTCTTTTTTCATTTTATCTTTTTGCTACAATTCATCTGGGCTAAAAGGCAAAATGAGACCTTAACCTAATAGATATATATATGTAAATGCGTCTCCTTTTCGACTATTAAACATAAATGTAATACTCACTGATAGGAGCCATGCGTGTTGACACAGGTGCCACCATATTGGCAAGGATTTGATTGGCACTCCTCCACATCCTCGGAGCAGGTGTACCCCGTAAAACCAGGCGGGCAATGGCAACTGAAGCTGCTGCTGCCGGCCATTGCGGAACAGGTGCCCCCATTGCGGCAGGGTGAGCTGGCGCACAGATTCTGTGTCTGGCAGTGTTCGCCTGTTTGGATTGAGATTAGTAATCGAATGAGGCAGATGGCATTATATTATTTATGGGCAGACTACTTACCCGTATAGCCATTGGCGCAGATGCAACTGTACTCCTGGAGCGTCTTCAGCTGGCAAGTGCCGCCATTGAAGCAGCGCGCCTGATCGCAGGCATTCGGCACTGCGATCTCGCAGAGTGACTCCTCAAAGCCGAGCGGGCACAGGCACGAGATGCCTGGCCGGCCATTCCGAAAGGCCACCTGACAGGTGCCGCCATTCTGGCAGCGTCCGTGGCCCGTCAAACAGGGATTCCGATGTTCACAGTAGTCGCCAACGTAGCGTGTATCGCAACTGCAATAGATTCAAAACAGATTCCCATATAGAAAGAGGATAGATTATAGAGTAGTTTGTGTATGTGTAATTTATGTGTGTGTGTGTGTGTGTGTGTGTATGCATAATGAATACATGCATTTATCTAGTTTACGGACTAAGTTCAGAGCGGCATCGCCATCGGCATGTTGCAGTCAGATTTGCGGCGGCTGATTTGTGTCTATCGATAAGCGCTAAAGTGTTAAACCAGTTGACAAGATGACAAACCGACAAACTTGCCTCATTTCCGCAAGCCAGTTGCAGCAGTTGCCACAATATCGGTACGAAACGCGTATAAATGCATATATTTAAGAAGCTTTCTTCTCTCTCTCTCTCTCGCTCTCTATATATATATATTTATATATGTATTATATATATATTTTGACATAGTAATATGCATTTTGCTATTATTTTCTTGCTGTTCTCGTTTCAACGAAACAATAAGCATCTCAAAATGTAGGTTAATAAATTTATTTATGGCAATATTTTTTGGTGACTTTATGTTTTGATTATTTATTGGAATCAAAGTTAAAGAAAGATATCTCCAGACCTAAGTAAAGCTCAAAAAGTTTGATACAGCTTTTTTCATTATAACGTAGAATAAAATAGAAGAACATTTTTTTCAACATTTTACAGGATTGAGAATACTACAATTCTTTGGCAACTGTTTATCTAACCAACGGGATGGAGATAGTGCCTCAAATATGTTGTTTAGTCTAGGAGTAGGGTAATTTAGGTATAACAAGTTCATGCCTGAAATTACGACTGGGATTAGTTAATCGAAATATATCTACACCATATCCACATAATCAATGATAGCAATCGCTTAGCAATCGCTTAAGTAGCCACAATTGTATATCAAAGAGTTTGATATTCTGGCCAAGTGTTAAAAAAACACACTAAAAATGTCCAAAAGAGCAAATTGCTCAAACATCAATGCGTGTTTGTCTCATTAAAATGGCCAACAGCAGAAACAAAAATAACAATAACAACAAACGAACAACAAGAAATTAGCAAAGTAATTGCAGCCAATGAATGCAGCGCCAGGGCGCACTTCGATTGCCAATGACGATGACGATGACGATGGCGATGATGATGTTGTTGCTGTTGTTGACGATAATAATGATGCTGATGATGATGATGGTTATAAGCGAGTTGAAGCTAAAGTCGAACGACAACTTGCACATTGTTGTTTTCCCTTGAGAAAACAATTTTTATGTACGGTAATTTGTGCGCGATCTTGATTGCATATTAAATTTTCATCGAAACCAAAGTCAAAGCCAGATACGGCAAAGCAATGAGAAAATTACACGCATTTCAGCAATAGCAGCAGCAACAGCAGCATCCCAATAACAGCAACAACAACAACAGCAACAACGAAGACGAAGTTGAAGAAGAAGCAGTAGCAGAAGCCAAAGCAGAAGCAATGAATAATCATTAAGGGGACTTCTGCTTTGGCCACTAGCTTTACAGAAAGACAGAGAGAGAGAGAGAGAGATAGAGAGAGATGCAAAAGGAGATGAAGAGAAAGAGTTGCGCAGACTGGATTGGGAAACGGTTTTTCTTTGGCGCTGGCACTTACCGTTACAAGTGTGTGAAAATGCTTTAGATTTAGCATTAATTTGTATCACACATAACCTCACAAAATGCCCAGCCTAACCTCACTTTCGAGTGCGCTGCGATTGTGTGTGTGTGTGTGTGTGTGTGTGTATGTGTGATCTTTATCGAAGCTGTAGGCAAAACAGTTAGTAACATGTTGCTTGTTGGCTTGAGAAATCGATGTTTAGCCGCCGATGCTGCTGCTATGGCTGCTGTTGCAGCTTAAAGGCAGGCCAAAATGAAACTGAAACAAGCAGCGGACAACGGACAACAGACAGCGGACAGCGGACAGCGCTGCCTGCCTGCCAAACGGACTCCCATTCAAATGAGGTGTCAAGCGTTTTTCGCCGCTGCTATCGAAAAAATTAATGTAATATAAATTATACACGGGCCAGTTGAGCTGCGCAAACTTGCAGCTGAGCTAAGTCGAGTTGAGTTGAGTTAGAGCTGAGCACAGCTGAATTGAGTTAGGCCTGTGTTTTGAGAGTTTTGCTGTTTGCTTCCCAGTTCCTAACTTGTTTCAGCCTGTGTGTATGTGTGTGTGTGTGCAGGAAAAAAAGAGCCAAGTACAAAACGAAGAAATAAATGAAAACGTGACTAGCATTGGTAAATAAAGCAAAGCATCCAGCGGACAGGGTGTGTTTAAGACTGCTAGAGATGGGCGCGTGACAGCTGTGTGACGTCACGAGTCCAGTTCTCGTTCTCAACTCGTTCCCATGATCGTCACATATTGCGGTGAGTTCTGAGCAACTGTGGTGTGTTTCGTTTGTAACAAATATTTATTTGCAAACGTGGTCTGGTGAGTATATTTTCAAAATCAAAAAATCTATGCACAGGAACAATGGTTTTTTTTTTTTGGTGTGTGTTGAATTTTTTTCTAATAACCTATAACGTCACGTTCACATCAAATCAGAAATCAACATCACGATCTTTATAAGATCTGCGCCGCACACACAACAAATAACAACAAAATTGTTTGCCTTGTGTGAGAAAAATGCATTTGGCATGTTCGTTCAGTAGTCTCAATCGCTGTCGCTGACGATTTCAATTTGCGGTCGAGAAACGCAAGAGAGACAGAGAGAGAGAGAGAAATGTTTGTAATCATAACTTTATAAAGCTTCAGTCACAGCTTCTCACGAGCGTAACCACAGAAGCAGCAGCAGCAGCAGCACTAACAACTTGCGGCTATCGAATGTGCAGCAGTGCAACAGAGGTAAGTCGGTATCCATAACCAGAAGATGATTTAATGTCTTTGCCCGATGATCAGTCATCTTTGCTCTGGTCTCTGGTCCATGGACTATGGCTTCCACCAAGCCAGCTGCAGATCTAACCCAATGTGTGCAAGTACAACGCCTAGTTAGCTAGCTGCCTGCCTGCCGTTCTGCTTGCCTCTTGTTGCTGTTGCTGCTGCTGCTGCTGCTGCTGCTGCTGACGTTGTAATGCTGTCTTTTGGTATCTAATTTCTGCAGAGCAATGCAATTCACACGCTAACCGCCAACCGTCGCGACTCTCGGCAGCTGGCGACGTTTTCCACTGAACCAACACATATCAAGATCAACTAAGACTACTACTCCAACTACTACTACTATGTCTATGCGCATGTAGAGCCTGGGGGAACTTTATTGAGAAGCTCGAGGAACTGAGGCAGTGCCGAAAAATGCTTATCGCACAGCTAGCATCGCTGTCAATGTGTTCGAGAGCCTGCCGTCGTCGCAACGGCTGCTGAGTCTCGGCCAAGTAGCTGCAATTAAAGGCTCGGTTCGGTTCGCTCTGGAGCCAATCGACTCCACTCGACTCGACTTGACTTTGGCCTGGCCTGGCTTGGCCCGGCCTGACTTGGCTCGTTGACAAAAGCGCCCAATTAAAGCATAATTTTCTTTTTATTTAGCCAAAAAGGCAAGCAATCATGCTGATGCTGCCACAGCATGATATTGATCTTTACAGCAAACTGTTGTTGCTGCTGCTGCTGCTGCTGGATCGCTTACCCGACCCTTAACTGCACTGATGAGTTGCAACATTAGTGGCTGTTGCTGCTGCTTCTGCTGCTTGCGTGACAAGTGCGTGCTTTGTGCAATAAGTCAAACTGCTGATCTTTTTTGCATTTAGTGCATTTGCCAAATTGTTGCAAAAACAAGGCAGCGTCATTCATTCGATGTCCACACAAAGATCATTCACTATACTAATCAAGCCAGCTGAACTATCTATGCTACATGTGGTTATCAAAACAGTTGCAACACTTTGTTGTCTGACTGAGCACCATTTTCGAATCAGATATAAATTCAGATTAGCACTCGTTACGCTTCATGGAATCATATATTATTGATCAATGTCGAAACTGGGGATTTACATTTAGCTAATAATCAAGTTTAAATAGTCTTCAATCATGAATTGAGTTGGAAAGTGCAACGAAAATACTCTCATCTCTGTATATGAAATTAATCTGTATGTCGAGTATGTATCTGAAAAGTGAATATTATTTGAAAGCCAACAAATGGAATATGTCACCAAAAGGTTCAACCAGCAATACATAAACCAATGTCACGCGAAACAGTTTTAAGATGCTTTTTCTTGTCTTTCGCGTGGATTGTGTTCTCTTCGGTTCTGTTTTTTAAGTAGTGGTTTTTGTTAATTGTTGTTTTCTTCTTTTTTTTTGAGCAAACAGCGCACACTTCTCACATTACCAACATGCCATGGCTGTTGTGCATGTTTTTCACGTGAAGAGCTAACAATGCTTGCACAGGGCATGGCGGTGTCATAGCACTAAAAACTGGGCAGGTGCAACATGCACCAGACAACAACAACAACAACAACAAAAACAATTATAGCAGAAGCAGAGCTAAGTCGACTCTATTGTCGTAGTATGTCAATGTGCCATTTTGAGTCACTGTTCACTATGTTGCCTCATGTCAGGCAGGCTATCTCCATCACTTGCTCTTGCTCTATCTGTCTATATATATCTAACTCTATTTGCCTCTGCATTTCACCCCAGTCATTTATGTATCTATGTATGCATATATATATATATATTTATGTATGTGTATACATATGTACTCATCGGTATTTGCTTAGCAGCTGAATTGAGCTCTTGGATATATGGCTATAACTTCAGCTTTGGGCAGAGCAGAGAAGCAGACACGTTTTTTTGTTTTTATTTTATTTTTTTTCGACAACAGAAAAATGCGTGACCCGACGGCTCAGCTACAAATTGTACACCAAATTTATTTCCGCTTTCCGAGCTATCCATGTCCATTCAGTCATCCATCTATCCATCTATCCATCTATCTATCTATCCATCTACATGCCACGCCGCACTTTCAGCTGTGCGTTTTCATTTCGTTTCGTTTGCTTTTGTCTGCTGCACATGCGCAGGTAACAAAACAAAAAGAGATGAAAAGAAAAATGCATATTTTACTGGCACCGGGCTCGTCAAATGCTTTACAGGTAGTATTCGAGAGCAGCAGCGACCTTTATTTATAATGCATCAATGCATCAACACACACTTGCCGCCATGTTGCGCAACATTGTTGCCAGCTGAATAATTCCTATGTTAGCTGCTAGCTTAAGCAATCTACTTAATTATTGCAATTATTGTTATCGAATTCGACAATCCACAATTTATCAATAATATCATTAAATATTGTTTTCTATACCTGCTTAAAATCGATTGTGATGGCAAAAAGGAAGTTTTATTTGAGTGAATGTGAATATATTTTTAGTAATTTGAAATCATTCAGAGAGTAACTCATTAAAATGATATATAGTTCTTTTAGCTACTATTCATATATTTTTGTAGCACCAATAAAAAAAATATAAAAAAACTAACTCGTCAACTTATTACAAAAAATGACAAAGCAGCGCAATAAGCCACAAAAAAATAGAGACTGCAACATGGCCATAATGTGACAGGGCATGGGAATTATGGCAGCTGTCATCATCGTCAGAGCTCACATGGATCTGTCTGTCTATTTGTCTGTCTGTCTATCTGTTTTGCTTGTTATGACATGGCCCAAAACAATGCTAGATTTATGAAATGCAATACAATGCGCCTCTTTCAGACAGCGCCGTTGAAACTTTGACTCTGCCTTTCAGAGTCATAATTAAATTTTTTTGGTTTGCCTCAGTTGCAGCTCCCTTAACTACTTCACCTTCTTGTCTCGTCTCGTCGCGTGAGACGTGAGAATGCGCAATATACGATAATTGAGTTTCAATAAAACGTTTTAATTTGACATCAGACAGAGAGCGACAGAGAGACTGCAACACTATAAAATGAAATCCAGCGACTTGAAATGATTTAAAAACGAAAAGGAAAACAAAAAACTGCGAAAAAAAATGCACAACAAGGAATTTTGTACGCCAACGCCTTGGCCGCAAAAAAGGGAGCGCAAAATGAAGAGCAAAAAGGGTTCGCTTATTGGTTAGTCCGGTTCAGGTGTGTGCGTGTGTGTGTGGTACGTGTGTTTGTGTGTGTGTGTGTGTAGCAACAATTTATGGGCTTTGCTGTTGCTGTTGCTGTTGCTGCTGCTGCTGTATAAGGCAAGAATGTACAATGCAAGCGGAATGCACAATAAACATTCGCTACGCTGTTGGGAATGGGCTGAAACTGAACTGCGACCAAAACTGGGGCTTGCTCGGGGAGTAGCTGCTGCTGCTGCTGATGCTGTGGCTATTGCTGTTTCTGCTGCTATAACAAATCAACGGCAACACAGAAAAGCAATCAAAGCAGGTTGCAAACAAGTTTCGACTCGCTACTCTGAAACTTGGGGACCTGAAGCTGCTTTGCTGCCCTGCTGATAAAAATCGAAGGATGCGCCACAAAATGGCCGCCAGCTGACGCTCTCTAAATGTGTCATCATCAGTAGCAGTAGTAGCAGCAGCAGTACCAGCAGCAGCAGCTTCTCCCGACTGTCAGCTAACTGTAACTGGACCATAAAAAATGCTGCTGCTGCCGTGTTGACTGAAGACGCTTAAAAGATTAGCGCGGCATTTGCTTTTGACTTTTGTGCTTGGGCATTTTCATTGTCATTTCCTTTCGGTCAGCCCTGTTTCTGTTTGCTTTTTAGATACAAGCACACACACACACAGAGAGACATACACACAAAGAGCACCCGACTGTTTTGCTGCTGTCGTGCTTAATGATGAGTTAATTAAAGTAATTGCAGACAGAGCTTGAAAATATTTAACTTTTTGTTTTGAGGGCAAAAGAGCAGGTAAAGGCAAGCAGCAGCAAGATAAGTCAAGGCATGGTGAGACGTGGCTAAGACGGCGGGACAGGTAAGCAGCATATAATACATATATGTATATAAATGTACATAGATAGACACATACATATATATAATAAGAGGAAAGCCAAAAAGAACATTTCAAGTGCAAAGCGTGTGAGCCGAGAGTTAAAATAAAAAGCAGTTTTTGTTATTCTTCTTCAGCTGCTGCTGCTGCTGTGCCGCTCGTCGTGTGGGGAAATGAAATTAAATGAAAATATACAAGCAGGCATTAAGCAGTATACACACACACACACACACACAGTCACTTTTCTCTACCTCTTGCTGGCCCGACTGTCTGGCTGTGCATGAAACAATGAACTGCTGCGCTGCACAATACAAATCGAGAGACTTAGGCAACGAACTTGCCTCGAGCTTACACCAAACAAAAACAAAACGAAAACTAAGCGAACAAAATTCTTTTCGCCTTCGTTTTCGACCTGTTGCGGGTCAGCAATTCAGTGCCAAGACGCCTTTTTGCTTTTGCGAACTGTCACTGAGCAAACTGCACTGTGATAAGCACTTTTCACAAATTGCAGGCACCACGATTGGATTGATAATGCTGGCTTAATCCGTTAAAATGGCTGAGAAGAAATGAATGCAAATGTAAACGGCTCATCCAATTCCCAAAAAAAAAAAAATACAGCTTTTTAAATTAAGTAGTTGATAATTGAGATCGGTTGCTTATTTGTGGTTGCGCACGAATAATTCTGGTGGTTGCAGTTGAAAAGAGTTTTGAATAACAATTCCAGCAGCTCAAGAGGAAAATGTTGTAGAAATAGTTTTCGAGCTACTTGTCTTTAGAAGATAAATCGAAAATTGTTTAAGCGTGCATTTTTTTTGTTGGATTAACAACAATTTCTGTTGCCAAATATTTATATGGCCAGCCAGCCAGCCAATGACTCATGTACAGCAGCATCAACATGAACATCAAGCTCATCACAGTTTAAGCTTTTTCCTGTTTCTTTTCTCTTCTCAAGGCACATTGTTGATGATTGTTGATTGCTCGTACTTCAAAGTAAAATTTTCAATATGCCGCATTTGTTGCCTAAGACCACATTTTTTCAAAGACGATTTTATTTTTCTTTTTTGTGGTGGGAGCTGCTTATTAACATGTCATAAACCGCAAGTAAAACAAAAAAAAAAAAAGATGGAAAGATGGAAGGAGAAAAAACGCTGGCCACACAATACAGATCGATAAATAATAGTCGAAACATTTGATGGCAAGCAACAGATGATGATTAACAACAGCCGGCAGCGACTTTTATTGAGCCACAAACAAAAAATTCATTGTTCTGGGTCTGTTGCGGTCTGAGTTTCAGTCTTCAGTCTCCAGTCTCCAGTCTCCAGTCTCACTCAAGTGCATAATTGTGCGAGCGCCCATCTCTGTGGGCGATCCATGCCAACCCAAAAATGGACTCGAACATGACATTTGACATGGCTAGAGAGTTTATGTTGCTGTTTGGCTGTTGAACGGGTAAACGGGCAATAGACCCAATCAAAGCAAATCAAACGTCTCGCTGACATAAACGGCTGTAAGATCTGCAAACATCGCGGCGTCGTGTCCTGCACACAGGCCATCAACTCGGGCAATCAAGTCAATTAAACAAACAACCAACAAACTCAGAGAGCTGAGCCCGATTCGCTCTGATCGTATCAAGCTGATCGGTAAATGGCCAAAAATAAACACAGTGCTCCGTGCTCCGTTTGGCAAAATCTCGTGAAATTCGCAAAATTTGCAAAATAATCATTGAGCTCTGCAACAATTCGAAAATCAAGACAAAATGCGGTAAACATACCCCACAGCTGCTAGCAAAGATAATAAAAACTGGAACAACAGCCAAGTTTGATATGCCAAACTTGGAATACCCTTGCCTTTTAGCCACTCAACTAAAACAACTCATTTATTATCAAGATATACTTAAAAAAAAAAATACCTACACTCATCTGATGCCGCCTCTAAACTTTCTTTAGCAAATGGCTTGTCAGTCGACTGAAAGTGGCAACAACAATTGTTTGTATACGTTAACTTTTTATTGTTCTTTTAATTCATTAGACATTTCGTGACAAAAGCAGAATACCATTTTTAAGGAAAGGGTATAAATACATACGCGCCAGTCTGAGCGCGATCCTCTAATAGCTCAAGCTCAGTTTAGGCAACAGTTACTGTTTCCGACTCAATGGTTGCCAAAGTTCAAGCGATGTTATCGCACATTCAGACAGAGGGAGAGGCAGAGAGGCAAGAAAGAGACAGAAAGAGACAGAGAGAGAGAGAGAGAGAGAGTGGAAGAGAGAGAGATGGTAGATCAGTTACATATGTAAAGACTGGAATGAAGTCTGTGGCTTGATCGTGCCGTTGATGATCAGAAACAGAAACCGAGCCAACGGTAGAGTCTCAGTCTGAATTGCGCACAAGACCCAAAAGAGACAAAGAGGCAATGAGGCAAAAATGTACTGCCAGCCACATGGTTTGATCATCAGCAACGATTGCCGAGTCAGTCCAGAGAAAATGTCGTTAAACCAACGACAGCAACACAAAATACATATATATATATATATGTATATATATATAAAAATTGCATTTTTGGACTAAAAGCTTAAGCGCTTTTATGTAATTGCCTGCTAAAGATAGTGATAGCAAAATAGTCAAACAAGTCGACAGTTGCCGAGGAGTGGAAAAGGTAGAAGTGGCTGTGTTTACTCCTGCCAAGAGAGAGTTGAGAGAACAAAGTGCCCCAAACAGGCTAAATAGTCAATGAATGTTCTCGCGATCAGCGCTTTATATCAGAGATCATGTGTCGAAGCAATGACAGACTCTCAAGTGAACTATTTACAACCATTATGCGCTCAATGAAAGCGCCCCCAATCGTGCTTTAGATCTCACACACAGATCACATTGATTGCTGTGCACTGATCCCCGATCATAGCTCTGATTGTGCGAGAGTTGCGTTGACAATGGAATCGATCTTTAAGACGAACTCTTTGCAGTAACGCTTGCGAGTTCAAGTCGGTTACACGTACCGAGTTTTAATTATGCCATGTTCGTTGACTCGTTAAATTTTGACAGACTCCATAAACAAAAATAAAAAAAAAGAACAGAGTCAAGTAAGTGCTCGACTCGTCACAGCCATCCTCAAATCATAACTCAGTTCAAGTTATGCGTTTTGTACGTGCCATTTGTTTGAGGCCGTATTCGCATTTGATTTATGACAAAAACATACCGAAAAACTGACTAAAAAATAAAAAAAAATGCATTGCCACAGAATAGACAAAAAACAAAAAAAAAAAAAAAAAAAAAAAGGGCAGCTACAGCTGCCACAGAAAAAAAATTAAGCGGAAAGTGCGAAAATGGCGGACAAATCAGAAAAAACCAGCAAAAACACGAACCGAAGTCGTTCGTCATCATTCGCCAACAATCGTTTGTCACTTTTGAGATTTTCTTCTGTCATGCAGGGAAATTTCTGTTCATCATTCAATCATTTTAAGAAAATACAATTTCAGCTCTTTTTCAATCATTTTTTGTCTAGCAAAGTATATTTTTTTTTGTCAACTTTGTCAGGCACTGTAGAAAGTGTCTCGATACTCAATTTTAAAACAATCTTGATGAAAATTAAAGCATATACTTCAAAGTGCCATCAGCATTAATTGTGTCAGAAGAAGAACAGCATACAATATTTATATAACAAATCATTCACATCGGAACACTATATTCTGCAGCTGGCACAGAAATAATTCAACGATTTAAATTGAAATTTAGTTGTGGGCAATTTAACTCCGGTTTGCTTGGGTATGTAATCTTCGGCGTACCAAAGATTCGATCTTTTTTTTGTTCCTTTTCTTGTCTTTAACTCATTGTCCAGACGTGTCTCAACCTAATTTAAGTTCTTGTCGTTTTGTTTTTGAAGATGCTTCGGGCCTCCATATGAAAGAAGCCTCAATTTAAATTTGTGGGTTTCTGTTGCGTGTGTCCTTGGAACGTACATTATACGTAAGTATAACGTCGGCCGATGCTGTCGACCAATTGATTGACATATGCAAATTGCTGCTATAAATTCGGTAGTCCAAAAAATACCCCATATGCTAATCATTAAGCAAATCAATTCAAGTTTATGGCAAATATTTGACTTTTAACCCGCACCACACTATTTGCGCACTCACGTCGCCGACTTGTATTAATTTGCATAAATTGACAGGCCTCTTCTCGAAAAGAAAGACAGAGCCCACGAACATTGTAACCTGGGCCTAATTAATGATTGCTTCCTTCCGCAACCATAAACTGGAATTCGCATGGGACTTTTTATTTGCTCTGTTTGCTGGGAATGTGTCCAAGTTATACTTACGCGCAGTAGGATTTGCCATTTGTTTGGGTGATGCATGTGCCGCCGTTCTTGCAGCCCAATGTGGTGCAGGAAATGACCAGGGAGGAGGAGCTGCTTTCTGTAATGGCAAGACAAGATGGGAATATTTTAAGATATCGCTTTTACATTTTTATACATTACAGTAACTAAGTAAAGTTGAAGGTAAAGTTCTAGTTGATTGTAGCACTAAATTGTGATTGTGTTGTTGATATTTGACTTATTTAATGTGTGCTTAGTTAACGTGTGCGTTTTAAAAATATAAATAAAATAAACATTAATAATATAATAATATAGTATCTAGTTTCGTGTTGCAAACAAACAAGTAAATTGTAACAAAGGTAAAGAAGAAGCAGGAGCAGAACACCAACCGCAATAAAAACAAGCACTTTGTAACTAAAGTTCATTGCACTTGAACTACCTAACCAGCGAGCGCAGCAATAATACAAATTAAAAAATAAAAAATTAAAACTAAATATACAGACTTTTGCAAGCAAGCAAAAAAATAAAGAAGAAGAAGAAGCAAGACAAAGCGCGGAATATGAATATTTTTCATTGTAAAAATGGCACACACACAAATTAAACAAACGCGCCGCGCGCCAAAGCGCCCCAATGTTTGCTAATTGGGCGTGTGGCGATTTCCTGCCACGACGTCGAGCGCACAGTCGAGGGGCAGTGGTGGGAGAGGGTACGAAGTGGGATAGCGGGTGAAGGGACAATGGGCGACAATAAGTTTTGATTGCCCAGCACAATAAATGACTACACTGTCTTCGCGACGCGTCAAACGACAAAAATGAGACAACACATATATAAATATATATATGTATATATATAAATATATATATGTATATATATAAATATATATATGTATATATATAAATATATATATGTACATATATAAATATATATATGTATATATATAAATATATATATTGTTAATATATCATAAAGTATGCATTGCAGCAGCACTTTAAGGCCCCTCCATCTCCCTTTTAGCAATATTAACAACCCTTTTTTTTGTACCGCTTTCAATGAGCGCTGACTGTGTACCGCGCTTCGCATTCGGAATGTGCAACACGAAATTGTCGCGAATACGTAAAGATAAATTTCGCATTTGAATGATCGATGGCAGAGATACAAAAAAAACAACTCGGCATAAATCTTGGCCTGATAAAAACCCATATGTACAAACAAACAAACAAACAAACAAACACACACACACACATGTTTATACATTGCAATACTGAGCGAAATTTAAAGCCTGAGTCATACGAGTCGTATGTATAATATTGCGAAATTTATTGCAAACACAGCAGCAAACAAAACAAGAAGCCGGTAGCAACATATGTTGCTATACATTGTTGATTCATTTTCATTTCATTATTATCATTTTTTTTTCTTTGTTTTGCAACATTCTCTCGCCAGCTGCGCTCTGCCTGGCTCTCCTAAGCCTGTGTGTGTGTCAACTAATTGACCTCAATTAGTGCAGCAAAAAGTTATAACAAAATAAAAAAAAAATAAACATTCAGACAACTAAAAATGCTTTATTCGTATTTGTTGAGGTGCGGCTCTCGAGTTCAGAGAAAGAACAAATACGCCGAGCATATTATTTGCATCATTATCATAAAGTCTGATTGAATAATATTTTTTTTGTTGCATGTTTTAAGTTTTTTGCTTAACTACACTTGATAAGCTTATGAACGAAAAGCAAGACTTAAACAAGTTGTTCAACTCAATTTAAACTTTACTAAGTGCCAACAATTATTGTTGTCAGCTTTTATTAATGATACCCTAAAAATTATAATAAAAATGGGCATGATGAAGTTGTGCAAAAGTCTGTGACAGGCAAGAGATGCCATATCTCCAATCCCATTAGGTATATAGACGTGGCTGGCATCAGACGTACAAATTTAATAATAAGTTATATACTTGAGTTTCAAGCAATTATTTCATTTGAATTTAATTGATTCGGTTCTTATGGCTCTTTTCCCTGAGATTCATATTCATATGCTGTATATGAACTAATTTCTGACTGTTATTTAACTCGCTGTTTACTGACTTGCTGGTGACTCATTTGGCCAGCTGCAGTTTATTTGCATGACTAAAAAATAAAAAAAAATGTCCACATTTTTTTGTTTGTTTTTTTTTTCTAGTTTTCTATTTGTCTTGGTTTCAGCTTTGTAATCGGTTTAGTTAGCCGCGGTGGGCGTGGTCAGCTTGGGTTTAAATGAATTAACCGACTGCTCTCTGGGCCATTTCAACGCTTCATCGACAGAGCGTGAAACGCTTTTAGTATTTTTTTTTGTTTTTCAACATGTATGATTTTTTTATTGCGTGTGATTTACCGCATAATGAAAAGCGCTTAACAACAACAACATGAACAACAAATATGTTGGCGCACTTGTTGCGAACGTTTAATCGGACGCTTGGCGATGCAGGCAAGTGTAACGTGTAAATTCATTACAACACCCTCACCCCCCTTTCCAAACCCCACCCACTCCAGCTTTAAAGTGCTGTGCACACTCACATTTGATGCTTAGACAAATGAGTTGTTAATTGCTCGAAATTGTTGCTTGAAGCTTGCAACGAAATTGCTCATAACTAGGCTTAACTAGTACCATAATTAAAAAGTCAGCTGCGAAGGGGGTCTGACCATAGGTGGGAGGGAGGTGTGTGGCTATACATATATTATGGCAATATATTTTCAGCAATTCCTCACGATTTGGTTTTAGAAGTCAATTAATATTATGTTTTAAAAGTAATAACTATGCACTAATTAATTGAATATAAAATAATTAATAATTAAATTTAAAATAGATATATCTTGGGTCAAAACTATAGAAACATAAGATTCCATGAGACATTTTCTTTTATTTTGTAAATGTAAATATGTATTATTTAAAGCTGGTTTTATATAGCCAGTTATAATTTGCACTTTAATTTTAAGTGTCGCCCATGTTACTGTTGTGCGTGTGGCAAGGGGTGCAGACAAATGTCACTGGCCGCTATAAATGCCGCTTATCGAATTTACATTTTTGCGCACACACAAACAAGCACAGACATGCGCGACATGAGCAAATAACTAGCAACAAAAGCCACCCAAAAACGCTATCAGCATAATAAGCAACAGTAGCAACAACAACAAAAACCACAGCAGCAGCGGTAAAACTGAAACTAAAACAAAGGCAAAAACCAAAACACAGAAAAAAAACGTCGACAGCGACAAGTAAAATAGCAACAAAAAACAAAACATAAAAGCAACAATAACAAAAACTACAACCTAAAAACAAAACCACGGCCGAAAATTTCTCACGCTTTTCTCCAGCTCTATCTATATATAAATATATATATATATATATATACAATATAGAAAAAATAACATAAAATAAAACTATCGAAAAACCGCACAGCGCATTCACAAATTCAAGCCGCAAAAATGAGAAATTTACAAATTATTTAAAAAACTAAAGAAACCAATTGTAAACCACATAACCAAAATCTGATGTATTTAATGCAGTGAGAAGTGGTTGGACGTAGACGGAGTTGTTTTCTGGTATTGAATTAAATATTCTAATAAAATACATATTCACAATATTAGCACAGTTTGTTAACCAAGTCATCATATACCCTGTAAATACCCTGTATTTGATACAAAACACATTAGTTACCGAACAGTCGAGTCTAATAATCTATGCATATGTGAATATTGTTGTTTCGTTTTACTTTATAATTGGTTCACATCAATATTGCAATATATGCTTACTGAGCCTTTTGTAGCATACATATCTTCTCAGCGTTTTTATCTTAAAGCACAGAAAATCGCGTCACAAATTCTACTGGGGAAACTTCGATACGTTCAAGTTCTCAGGCTTTATCGAAATATAAATTGAAATATGCGCAGAAACTACGTTGGGCAAAAAAAAAAAAAACAAACAATAAACGCATGCATGTTTCAACATGTTCAAATGTGGTGCGAACATTATCTTGAGCGCTTAGACGAATTTCATTATGTTGCGTAAGCGATTCAAATTATCGTATTGAAGTTCAACTGCAAAAATGTTGTCTTGAGTGCCATGTGTGTGAGTGTTCTAGCTATTTCGCCGGTTATTCAAAACTGGTCGCATTATCAACCTCATTTTCTAGGAAACTATTAAAATTGGTTTGTTGTTTGAATTTCGAATTTCGAACTACCATGCAACCTCAAAATGATGATGATCTACGATTTGCGATCTACGATCATCATCGTATTCAGTACATCTTAGATAAAGCTGCTATACATTTTTTGACTGTGTAACGCGAAATTTGAAACTGGATGTTTATTAAGAGATCTTTGACTGATCGTTTCGGGTAGTTTCAATCCAGAACTGCAGCAGCAGCAGCATAGCTTTGAGCAGCTGCAGCAGCAACAGCAGTAGCTTTGAGCGCTGGGGATCAGCTCTGATTGTCAGCATTTTGCAATTTGTATGCTGATAAAACTACAGCTATAGAATTGCGACGCAAATGATGCGACGCAAATGATGCCTAGGCAACATCTTCTCTCTGTTTTGGATTGTGATAAGCTCGGAGACGATGTCGCACTGAGTCAATGAGCTCTTCAAATGTTTACAGGCGGCGTTGTTCACAAGTGCTGACAAATTGTTGCGGAGGCGGTTGATCGGGGAGACGGCAAGATGCGGCTGCTAATGCGTGGAGGTGGCAGCCACAACAATCAAAAGCCAAATAAAAGTAAATAGTCGCCCCATAAATAATTTGTGTAATGTGGCAAATAGAAAACGAACACAAAAACCACAAATTACAACAACAACAACAACGGTGAGTGTTGTAAAAGATTTTGGTCTGGCGGAGTGGTAGAGGTGTGTATATGGGGCAGATGTGGCAGCCAAATGCGAAAAGATTGTTAAGTGTTAATGAAAAAGTCGCTCCAAGTGGGCATTGAGACGACGGTGTCCACCACGAAGTAACGAAGTGCAGCACAGAAAGCTCGTAAAACGAACAGCGATGAAAACCGAACATCGAGTAACGAACAACGAACAACGAACGAGTGTGGGAACCGAACCGAACGAACGCCCAATAAACACGAATAACCATTACGAAGCTGCTTCGGTACAGTTCGTTTCAAATCGGGTTCGCGTAGATTTTTTTTTATATATATTTATTTACTTAGTGTTGCTGTAGTTGTTGTCGTCCCCTCCACCTCCTTTACTGCTTTTTTTGAGGTTACATGCAGCCGAGCGTAGTGCATGGCATTTTTGTGGTCTCACTCGTTCGATTCCGTTTCTATAGCATTTCCGAAGCGTCGCAACGTCTTCAGCTCTGATAGATTAATAGGCCACATTCAAATCGAGCGAAAGAGCAACTAGGGAAGGGAAGGGAGAGTGAGAGGGATAGAGATAGCAACGCCGCCCAAGACGTTTCGAATGCAATTTACCCCACCCCGCCTCACTTCACTACAACCAAGTTGGTTGATAACCGTGTGGGTCGACTCTGGGGCTACTATCTGTCAGTGGTGATGGAATACTCGAAATACTCGTAATTGGATCAACGCTGAGAGGATGTTGTGGTTTTGTGGGTTTGTGGTTAGAGGTTAGAGGTTCCTTGTATATTCTACCAGATTTCGAAAAGACATGATTAGCTTAAAATATTTCCAAAAAAAGATATGCCCACAAACTGTGGTAAAATTAATTAACCAGTGGGAAATATAACTTTATTACATTAACCTTGAGCATTAAAAATAGTTGAAGTACTTTTTATGAAAATTCGATAATAATTAGGAAAATTATTTGAAATTTTGTACAAATATTTTGGTGATTTTAAATAAAATACGATTTTTAATATAACACACGAATTGTTTGGAAACAATAATTTTCAATGCATATAAAGTTTTTCGAGATTGAATTCGATTTATTTATTTGGTTCAGTTCAGTTTTAAAATTATCTCAGCCACTTATGCATTTTACAAACATATGGTGTGTGCGTGTGTATTTCAGACCTACCCTAAGCACCCTCACCGAATTCTACTACGTAATTGAGCGCATGATAACCGCAACAACAACAACAACAACAACAACAAAAACATCGGCAACAACAACATTATGAAAAAGCAAATGACAAAAATGGGCCAGCTGCAGGATTGGTAAACTGCTTCGGTTGGGCCTCGATGGGTAATTGAAGTGCACTTGAAAACATATGCGACACTTTGCACGCTGCAGGGACATTAACACAACAAACCCCACCCCCAGCAACCCACCCCCCCTTTCTGTACACCCACAAACATGCATTAGCAGCCCCTGGCATAAGAAACGATGGAACGAAGAACGAGAGATTGAAGAGGAACCCTTGACTATGCTATGGTGAGCAACGTGGGAATAAACAAATGCAGAGAGCGAGAGAGAGAGATGGAGAGAGAAAGAGAGAGAGAGAGAGAGAGAGAGAGAGAGAGAGAGGGAGACAGAGAGAGAGTAATAGAAGACACCCTCATGAGGCTGTCCAAATGCGCGCCAAAGCCGACGGCTGCGCAGGCGCGCACACACACAAACACACGCACGTACTACACACACTCAAAAGGGTTGAAGTTTAAAAAGCATATTAATAATGTGTCATATGAATGATATTATCCCATATTCTTCCTCTCTTCTTTTGGCTCTATTTCTCTCTCTCTCTCTCTCTCGTGCTCTGCTGGCCTCTCTGTCTTTCATTGTCGCTGTGCGTACTTTAAATAAAGTGAAGCATTTAACACTTCCGGCAGACAATAAACAACAACAACAACAACAACAACAACAACAACAACAACAGCAGCAGCAGCAAGAAAGACAACATTAAAAACATGTCAGAGCGTGTGAATGTTTAGTTAAGTTCAGTTTGTTTATATACCCTGTACGCACTAAAGTCTCAATAAACAAGGTATTATAAAGTTAGTCAGACGCCTGCATAATTTCAAATGAGAATTGAGCTGGTTTATTGGAAGGGTATTTGCGTAGTCAAGCGCACATTTTCGTAGAGTATATACAGATTTGGTTCCTTGTATTTGAAGTCTTTACTAATTGCCGAAAACCAGATTTAAACCTCAAAAGTTGGCATTGCTGTGGCGTCACCTGTAACTTGCCCTCAAAAAGAAAGACTTGGAGTGAGCGCCAGCAACAGAGAGAGGGAAAGAGAGTTTGACAGCAACTTGCTAAGTGATCGAAGGGCCTTCTGTTAGCCATTAACTGTCATTCGAAATGCAAATCAGAGTTTTGTTTGATTTTTGAATAAGCGCATTCAACGTGTTGGACATCATCATGGTGTTGAACAGCTGCGTTTTGAATGCATTTCTTGCCTCTCACTTGGCCCTTAAATACCTGAATTCAAAAGATACTCAAAGTGAGCCTTTGTATTAAAATAAGCTCGGATGGGCTTTATATGTAGAGATCGTTATGAATTTATATACACATTTGTATATATATACATTTAAATCTTTTGTAGAATGTCATTAATCAGCTTTTAGATTTTAAAGCACACACGTTAATAATGTAAAAATTGGTAGAATATCAATACCCAATTTTTCAATATGGGTTATAATTTAACAAATGCCAATTGATATAACTTTATTTCTTGACTACAGAATTAATTTTTATTTTTAATGTTTTTAATCTATTTGCGATATTTTACTCCGAGCACATCTGATCATATTACAGAACCCGATATCGATGGAATTTCAATGCAGCATGATATAGATACTTGAGTAAACACTATTTTATCTGCTCGACGGCAGTCTGCACATTGTTTATCTAATCTTCGGGTATATCTGAGTGTGTCTGGCTGTCTCAGCTTATCTTGGGCTGGTCTACTTCGAATCGAATGCGTCTTTAGACACCCGAAAACAAAATCGTTGCCTACTGGTTTCTAAGCAATATGCGCTGCATCGGTCGTTCAAGTGTAGCCTTGTTCAAGTATATATATATATATATATATATGTATACATATTTGTATGTGTAACGATGATTGTCATTGCACACATACATACACACTGAGGTGCTGGAGAGAGCGCCTGGCACGCTGACTTTCTGCTTTGGCCACATTCTGGTGTATGTTGGTTAGAGCTTAGAAAGAATTTCCATGTCCAACACGGATGGAGTCGAAACTTGTGTGCGAGAGTAACCGAAATAGATAGCTAGGCAACAGTTATGCTGCGCTTTGCTTGCCGTCTCGCTCTAACATCGCGTGCAACGCAAACCCCATGGGCCTGGCCTGGCCTGGCCCTGGCCAAGACTCGAGACACAAGACACTTTGGGTAATATCTATAAAAGAAAAAAATTGTTGTTGAGCTGAGCTGAACTGAACTGAACTGAGAGCGCTGAATTTTGCCCCGTTCATTTGTTCTCGAGGTTGTCAGCCTTTTTGGACCCAAGCCCAAGCCGGGCCCAAGCCATGAAGTGGTTAGGTTATAAGAATAAGACACACAAAGCAGACAACATAAAAAAAAACGAGACTCAAAGACGAGGAAGAAAAAAAAACTAAAAACTTGTTCGGTCAGTGCGTAGCAGGCAGAACAAATGTTGTTGTGTGTGTTCAATGTGTGTTTGTGTGTACCTGTGTGTCTTTATTATGTGTTCGTGTGTGTGTGTGTGTGCTGCGCCCTGGCCATAAAGAAAACTCATTAAACAGGCAGCAAGAAGTAGAAGACCAAGTTGTTGTTGGCTAACCGGGGGGCAACTGGGGATTGGAGTGAGTGGTGTGGGGAGAGAGTTGAGGAGGCAAGCGATGGGGCACTAATTCGCCTGGCCATCATTAAAAGTCAATAAACAGACTGCAACTGCTTTGGCCTAATCGTTGATTTTTTTTCCTTTTCTTGAGATTTAATTACGCTTTAAGCCCAACTAAACAACTAACTGGCTGCTTTTATAATTAGTTTAAGCCAAATTGAGCAGGGCAGCAGTGGCAAGCATGCAGCAGCAGCCGTCGAGAGTTAAGAGAGCCAACAATTGATGCCAAACAGTTTTGTCTAACCATTTGAGGCATTTTCCCAGCAGCCGCCTTGGAAAGTTGTTCGGGCCAACTCATCTATGGCCAAGGCAACTTTAACTTTGATGCTGCTGCTGTTGTTTTTGTCGTTGCTGCTGCCGCTGATGATGATGATGATGGGAACAATGACAGAAAGAGTCATGTTTATGCAATGTCCAATATGTCCAATCGAGTCTTCAGCTTTTAGACCATCATGGCCTATGGGAAAGCCAAAGCAGCGACAATATTTTACAATGTCTGTGATTTCCGGAGCTCAGCAAAATTCTACCTGTCTGCCCAAAAAATAAATAAAAAAAATATTAAAGGAAAAAAAACTTTAGTAGTCTCTATGTCTCTGTCTCTCCATATCTCCCTCTCTCTCTATGTCATACTTTTTTTTCGAAAATAAAAACAGGATCGCCTGCTAAACGGAACTGCTCTGCAACTTGAGCAACAACAGCTCGATGATGATGATGAGGATGTTGATAATGATCATCTTCTCTCTCTTAAGATGGTATCAAGTAACAGAGTGGCAGATCAATATGCAAGCAGCGGGCCTGTAAACGGGTTTTTGCTCATTTCGATACCCTTGCCTTGTTTATTGGGCATTGAGAACGAAATAAGATTGGTCAACTTAAAATTATTCTTATCAAATGTTCAAATTCAAACTGCTATTCTTGATCAGTATAAAAAGTTTAAAGTCCATTTCTGCTTTGCAAGATATCTTGAAAATACAACGGAGATTTTAAATTTCAATAAATTACCACAATAAACTCACAAAAAAAGAAGCCTTTCAGGTCTGAAGGGTATTTAAAATGCGGCATTCCGAACATGTGTTCATATTTGGTTTGTCTCCTTTTTGGTTTCGACCAACTGCTGCATTTTTGAAATTTGCCTTTTTTTTCGCTCGTATCTGCTTTCTTATGTTACCTTCTCTTCATTCTCGGCTGCACGTATTTGTTTTACGCATCCGAAAATTAGCAGACGATGCGTTTTTTTTATATATATATGTTTTTAATTAAGTGTTAAGTTACCAATCGCTTAAGTGCTGAGAAAGTTGGCCAAAAGGCGGCATCAAATAATTAATAAATGTGACAGCAAATGGGCGATAAGTGCCCCCATAACCCGTATCCCGAACCCCCAATCTCCGCATGTATGCATAATGTATGCGCACGTTGAGCCTGCGACTTGGGGTGTCAAAAAGGAGAACACAACATCAGTAAGACTTTCACACATTTCGACATTTATCGCCTGCAGAGATACTTTACGAATTTGCCGACAAATTAACAAATTAACTGAACGCGATGGCCTTAACACATTTACCACAGCTTTCAAATACTTACTTCACTTATGCCCCATTAATATTTAGCTACTTCATTTCACGATAACCACACCAGTTGTCAGCCTGTTTTCTCTTCTTATTGATAAATATATAATACGGAATTTATCTTTATTTTCTCTACTCTTTTCGGGTCAAACTCTTTGGGTTAGAATTCGGATGGATTTTAAGTTTGATAAGCTAATCTGCGATGTTTTTTAACTTTACTATTCCATGGATATAGCATATTAAATATGATATTGTTTCATGACTGGTAATAAAGACAACATCAACGTTTTTATTTAACGTCATGTTATTATTGATGTTGCTCTTAGGTCTACTTCCTAAGCTCGTTTCCTCTGCATATATATAATATTATAATACCCCATTCAAGCACAACTCTGCTTGTGTTGATATATTGACTAACTTTTACATTTGGCATATTAGCTGCGCTCTCCATTAAGGCAGGCCCATTAAATGTCGCGACAAATTAGCGCTGCTAAGCAAAAAAGAAAAAAAAAATAGGGAGTTGCAATGGGATGGCCGAGAGCCAGAAGCAGAGGAGCAATAGCTTGGGAAAAACAATGCCGCAACTCAACTTTCCCATTCAGTTAACATATACATATATTTGTTAGTTTATGCATGTTTAGGTATAAGTATTGACATTTAAGCAGAAAACAAAAAGCATTTTTAATGCATTTCCATAATTTACACCCTGGCATTGAGTCGCGACCTGATCAAAGTACTCCTCTTATAGTCTGTACCTTAAATTTATGGTCAGTACTAAAAGAGCCGGGTCATTGGGGATTTAGGGTCTGGCTGCGTTAGAAATCAAATCGGACGGTTGGATGCGAGTGTTGCACGATAATTCCATAAATTTCAGTAGTTTAGGTTTTTTTTTTGTTTACTACTTTGATATACTTTAGAGCTGGGTATATGTTAGTTGGACTCTCGCTTGATGTTCGATTTATTTTGAGGGAGGAGGATTCTAGTGAGAGTTGAGATTGCAGCTGCAGCAGGGGAGATGCATTCCTGCTCCCCTCTTACTTATGTGGAGCCCAGGGGCAGTAAAGAGACGTAACGGTTTTTTTGAGCATCAGCAGCATGATCAACCACCGAACCACCTTTTTACACATAACTGAATTACCGCAACACGAAGAGAAGAGGAAGAGGAAGTAGAAGAAGACGAAGAAGAAAAAGCGACAGCTGCTGTCAGCAGCAAGGCGAAAGGGACTCGGGAATTCAGTCGGCAGGAGTGCAACCCCTAAGCATATTGCACAGGCGCGTCCTTTTCACTGTTTGCACTCGGATCAAATTACGGATAAGGTCATAGCGAATGAACAACAACGACAGCACCACAAACAGACACAGAGAGGGAGAGAGTGAGAAAGAGAGAGAGAGAAGACCCAGCTAAAGCATACATGCACGTACGTGTGTGTGTGTGGTATATCTACCTTTCTACCTAGGTTGAAAACAAGTTCTCGAGGAGTTCTCTTTTATTTGTACTGCTTGTATTTGTCGTTAGTGTTGTTGTTGTTGTTTCAATGTCGCGCATTCTCGCTGTGCCTGCAGTTTTAGCCTGGTCTCTGTCTATGCCCCTGCCATGCATGAGTATTTCCTGTCTGCTTGTGCTGTTTGCTACTCATCGCCGTTTGCTCTTCCTCTGCTTCAACTACTCTCTCTCTCTCTCTCTCTCCTCTACGTGCCTGTGCTTGTCCTCTTGTCCTGTGCATACCCGAAAATATAAATTCTTGACTTTTTCAGCTCTCTTGCAAAATGATTGGAAGTCACGCATATGCGGAGACCCCGTTAGATCTATCCTTAATTATCCGCAGCAGGCAGGCAAGCGGCATATGGAATATACAACGAATGCATATCGTAAATATCGAGCATAGAGTAAAATACTTCTTACTCATTGGGAGGGAAGCTATTTTAGTTAATTAATTTCGGAACTAGCATTCAATTTATATACAATTTAAAATTTTTTGTTTCTTAATGAAAATTATATAAATTAATAGTTTGTTAAAACTGATTTTGAGCGAATTTATGATCAGAAATTCTACTTAAAGCTATCAGCAGGACCAAGATACAAGAGTAAAACATATATGTATTGTAACTCCTCCGAATATAGTGTTGGACAGCTCTTAGTATTGTATTTCAATTTCGTGACTATTGAAACTAATTCACAAATGTAGATATATTTCAATTGTTTCATTTGTAGCAAGTTGTTCTGGATTTAATCTGAATATTTATACTGTAACTTTTGACTAATAAATAGACTGTTTGAACAAAAATATTTCAAAGAGCAGTACATTTCTACAAGTCCCAGATAAAAAAAATAATAAAAAAAACACGTTCTTCTTTATTTTTTTCAATTCCTAGAAACTTGAAAATTGTTAAGGCAATGTGAATACAGACTAACATCAACAGCAACACCTACACCTAAACGTACATGTAAGGGACAAGAAACGGAGCCGCGAAACTGTTGACACAATGATTAGACAAGAGCTGAGCCCATATGCAAATACTTTCTGTTTTTTTGTCTTTTGGCCAGTTAAGGTCTGCAAGACTCAGGCTCTTCGTCTTGTTGTGTGTGTCTTCGGTGTGTCTGTGTAAATAGTGGGGAACAAAAGTTTGACAAGTGATCCTAATTATTATTGGGCCGAGAGGCGGTGGGTTTGGGGAGGGGGAGACAACACACAGGAAGTTGACAAAAGAAATATGCGAGCGCATGTATAACAGTGTCAACTGGCATATCAGCATACAAATATATGTATGTGTATACACAAGCAGTGGAACCAAATGGTATGAATCGAAAGGCTGCGACTGCCTTGTGAGCCGTCGGTTAAAGGTGCGCAGCAGCAAAGCAGGCAGAAATCAGATCGGTACAAAAACGGAGAGCGAGAGAGCACAGAGCTCAAAGCACAGAACGACAGAGAGCAGAGCGAACTATGCGAGAGGGAGAGAGCGAGCGACCACCTGTCCGAACTGGCGAGCTGGCGAACTAACAGGCAGACAGGAGCGCGCAAAACAACGAATATCACGAATAACGTGGCAAAAAGGAAGAGAGGAGACAAATAGAAAGGGAAACGAGTCAGAACACGAAAATGCAGACTCAATCAAAACGCATGCAAAAATATTGTGGTATTATTTTTCTCATTATTCTTTGCCTTTTGTTTTTGACTTGTTTTTTTTTGTGGAGTTTTGTGTCAATCTTTACACTTACCCGTTGCATGGGCGCTGCTGAAATTAACTAGCGCCAGCAGCAGCGCGACGCCCGCTAGCATTTCGTTAATCCAAATTGTGTGTGCGCGACAGCGATGTCTGCTGCGCTGCAACTGCATTGTAATCCAGTTTAAGAATTGCGATTTATGCTTCTATTCAGTTTCTATTTTTTCTCTCTGTTGTTGTTGTTTTTGTTGCTGCTGTATGTGTAGTAATTTTCGTGTGCAGTTTTTGTTGATGTTGTTGTCTCACTTTGACTGGGGTTTATTTTATTTAAATTTTTTTTCGTTTTTTGCTGTTTATATTATTATGTGTTATGTATTTTGCAGCCGAGTAGAACAATTAAGTGCCGCGAGTTTCCGTTTTTTGTATGCAGCGACGCTGACGCCGACGCGGAAGACGGCGACATTTCCACGCGCAACCGCAACAAACTTTGAACTCAACGAGACCAAAGGTAAATACAAAGACGCTTTGCTTCCTTCTCATACACGAGGGCACACATACACACGCACACACTGACCCGCGCGTTGTGGTTTCTGCTGTGCTTTTATTTTGGCTTATTTTCCTTTTTGCTTTGATTTATTAATCTCACACGGATGCACAGGCACAGAGATACCACCAGGTGGGGTGAAACAACAAACAATAAAAAAAACAATATTGAATATTTTTTTGGACTGGGACAACAATAGCGATAGCTTTATTTATTTAATACGCCGCAATCGCAGCATACTGCAATTTTTGCATGCGGCGGCATTAAGCGCCATATTGTTGTTGCCTCTTCGAATTGCTCTCGTGCTTTTGTTGCAGTTGTTTTCGTTTCTTTTTTTTTGCCTGCGTTGCGAGTTAAATTTGCGTTGCTTTTGCACTTCACACAGAGAGAGACCAACACACAGACACACACAAATACACAATTGAGAGGAGGCACTCAAAAAAAAAACAAAATAGCATTTAATTGAAATCCCATGCAATTGCAATTGTTAACTACTGCAGACTGTCCGCCTCGATATCCGTTTCGTCTTACGACTCGCAACACTTTGAGCCGCGCTCACGAGCGCCGCTTGTTTGAACCCCCGAAAAAGACAGCGACAACGACCGGCTCTCTTGCGCTGTTGCTCTCTTTCGCTTACGCTCCGTAGTGAGCGAAGATCCGTTGTAAACCGGACTGTAGCTGAGAGAGAGATAGAAATATAGAGCGAGTAATTGAGAGTAACAGAGTGGCTTGCACGCTCTCTGCTCGCCACTCGCCTCTCGCACAAGTCAGTAAGCAAATGTGCTGCCTGGAATCGAGGCTATTTTTATCTGTATCCATTTTTGTATCTAGAATATGGTACCTGTATTTTCATATAAATTAAAAAAAGTTTTATATTTTTCAAAAATATTCATGCACATTTCATATAAATTAATAAATACACACTTAACTCTCAGCATAAGCCTAGAAGTTTACATGCTTTACCAACTGCGCGAGTTGAACTCCGTACTTGTGAGTGCTCCTTGCAAGAGCGCTGATCGCTCTCCGCAACGTGTGCTCTCTCATTGCATTTTTGTTGCTGCTTTTGCTGTTGCTATTGCTGCTCTGTCGTTATTGCTTTTCAATTTCAAAATGGCTGCAAAAATTAAATACTTGTTTTTTCTTTATTGCTCTGGCATTCGTCTTTCGTAGTCAGGTTGCTTTTGCCGACCATTGCCATCGATAAGTCGATAACAAGTTGCGTCCTGCTGTAAAAGTGAAATTGCATATCGTTTGCATTGACGATCGATAAGGTTAACTAATTTCCGGCGGAATCGGATTCGGAATTCAAGCAATGTTCAATAAATATCCAATATAATTAAGAAAGCCACTTAAAAACTGTAACTTTTTGACTGATTTCTAACGTTAATGATGGACTAATAGCTCGAATCCTTCGAGAGCAAGAATAAATTAATTGCATACTACCCCTTCCCCAGGAAGACTATATTATAATTATGGTTTCATTTTAGATTTTTATTTCAACTAATTTGAGTTTTTCTTTGACTTAAGTTTTAATTTAATTAATCTCCATATTACATTTAATTAATTTCACACTTTGCTTAGTTCTTTTTTATTTTTTATTTTTTCTTCTTCTTCTTCGTTCACGTCTTTCCGCTTGCTTCATTCTCATCATTTGCTATTTGCTGTCATCTTGCTTTCGTTTTGCACATGCTTTTCACATTTTATGTATATTTATCATATTTACTTGGCTTAATAGGATGTTTCTTGGTTTTTCTATTAATATATTATTTGTATTACTTCTTTTTTTATTTTGCATTTAATTGAACTTTGAATTGAATCGTTTGTCATTTTACCATCGTCATCGTTATCTTTTAGCTCGATTTTTATTTGAATGACTTTCTTATTAACTCACGTAAAAGCTCTGCAATTAGCACAAAAAACCAAATCATCTAGTTTACAAATGTCAACAGAAAACGTCTAAAGCGATGTTACATACACATACATATGTACTCGTATTAAAAAAGAAAAAAAAAAAAAAAAAAAAAACATTCTATTTATATAATGTTGGCCTAAATGCACATGCACATTTAAGAACCCAACTAATTTCACAAAGAATCATAAGGCAGCATTTCGATTTTAAAATTTTTCGCTTTCTGGTTTTACTATCGTTTCAGTTGTTGGTTTTCTTCTCCTTTTTTTTTTAAATTTTATAATTGTTTTTTTTTTTCTTTTATTAAATTCATTTTTGGTAGATTTTTCAAATGTGTTTTACAAATTTTTCTAAGCTTTGTTCAACGTAATCGTTTTTTTAGTTTACGTTTTAAATAATTTTTTCTTATGTCTTATTATATATATTTCATATGTATTCTTTTACTATGTAGACAAAAAAAAAAAACTTTCCAGTGTATTACACTTCATATATGTATAGCTGTATATGTATATCTATAAGTATAATTATAATTTTTAATTAATTACATCTATATAGTAAATTAAGTGAAGCGTTTAGCCAGCCGGCTAACATACACATACATATATATGCGCTACATATATACGAGCAATATACATACACCTATAGATATATATAAATATATTTATTTTCTTTTAAAATGTGTGTTAATTACTTTTATTTTATTTTTACACTCGAATACTTTGTAATTGATGTAAAGTTGTGTGACTTATTTACTAAAATAAAGATGATTTCACATTGATGCTGTGCTTCTTATTTAACAACCCGATCAAGCTGGCCCTAGGGATGTACATACATACATATATTCATACATCTCTACATATATATATAAAATTATATATATATATATATATATATATATATATATGTGTGCACATACATACATATGGATATACATGCAGTTTTGCTTTGTTTATGATATGTGGGCGGCACTTATAGTTAGTTATACATTTAAAAACATTATATTTTAGTCTATATAATTTTAATTTTTTTGAATTTTTCTTTTTTTTTTTGTTTGTGTGTGTTTTGTTTTGTGTGTTTTTTTTTTTTTTAAATTAGCTAAAAACATATATAGGTGTGTTTTATATTTAAGTCAATGGGCCTTAGTTATACATATATATATATATATATATATATATATATATAGAGCTAATATATATGAAATAGTTGGTTAAAAAGTCGGCCAACCACTTGATCGGATTCATTTAAATATATATGCATAAATATTTTCTAGCATTCGCTTTAGTCCGTGTTGCATTTGTATTTAAGCATAAAAATTGAATAAATTTTGGCTTAGAAAATGTTTGCATCTGCGGCGATTTTTTGTTTTTACTAACTACAGGCATTTTTTTATGTTTTTTTTAAATTACTTTTTTTTTTGGTGATATATTTTTTCTTCGTTTTTTTTTTTTTCTGGGAAAAGTTAGCAAATCTGTGTGTTGCTTTTGTTTAGCTCGCTGTAAATATTAACTTTTTAAGATGTGTGTTTTCTTTGATACGTTCAGTTAATTGATAAATATGTATATGGTTTTTAAATTATCTTACCTTTTTTTTTTTTTCATTTTTAGCGCTCGATTAAAACCCGAAGCCAACAATTAACTTAATTTAAAATTTTCACTAGATTTACATACATATATATATATATATATATATATATATATATATATATATTATTATTATTTATCTTAGTTTTTCTGATTTTTTTTTTGTTTATCAAGTTTTGTCGTAAAATAATTAACGCTATAAATCACAATACGGTTTTTTTTTTTTATATATATGATCGAAATCATTTCGAAAAAAAATTACATTCACATGCAGTTTTATGTGTAGTTTTCTAGAATCTAAACAATTACGATTACGAATACAATTTGAATAAATATGCTAACACCCATAATTTAGCTGCGATTCCGCCCCATATTCCGCTCCAGCTTTGGCTCCAGTTGCCAATTAGACGTGTGTTGCCAAAGGACCCTTTTGTGTGACGCCTTTATTGTTGGTGGGCAATATGAACTGCCCGGAGGGACTTTGGGCGCCCAATTGTGCAACTGCCACACCTACGCCGGCGCCGGCGCCAACGCCAACGCCGCCACCAACACCACCAGCAATGCCAATGGGCGGCTGAGCGAGGGGCGTGGCCGCCAAAGTATTGCTGCTTGCTGTCAAGTTGGAGCTGCTGCCGCTGACACTGCCCGGTCCGCCGCCAACGCTGCCCCCAGCACCACCGGCTCCGCCAGCATGGTTAATGCTGGCTGTAGCCCCATATCCGCCGCCACCGAAATGCTTCAGCCCGCCATTGTTGTGGGCATGCCGTGTCGAGTGGTAGGGAGGTGGGGCGGGAGTTGCCGCCGGATTGGCGGTGCTCGGCGGTGGCAGCGGTGGCAATATGGATGAATTTGTGCGCAAATACGGATTGCCATAGATGGCACTGAAGCGACTATCGATCACATTCTGCAGCAGTGGTTGACCTGATGACGACACACAAAACGAGACAGAAAATTAGTTTGATTAGAAATTAATATACTAAATCATTTATATATTTTATTTACACTTTTAAAAACAAAAGCAACTCTTTTATTATTCAACTGTACAACAGAAAAAATATTATTTCCGAATTATTTGAAAACAAAGCAGCTTGAAAAAGAACACCTTTTGGAGGATTAGCCACTCTTGCCATTAATTCAATAAAACCCAATGATTATTCCTATACAAGTTAAATGTTTCGATATTTTGTTAATTATTGCTCAATGTTAGAACTAATCATTTATATTAGGTTTAGCAAAAAAAAAGATATCTAAAAAATGAACTGATTTGCTTACAAAGCAACAGACGAACGCCATCAAAATTATAATTTTAAATAAAATTATAAGTGAACTAAAACAAATTTAGTAACAATAAAAATTGCATGAAAAACGTTTAAAAAATTGGAAGAAAAAAAAATGTTGAAACCAAGAATATATTTGTGGCTAAAAAGGCAACAATCTTGAGTCAAGTTTGTTATTGTGATTTTAAAGAAACTTTAAGGAAATTTGCTGAACTTAATTTAATTTGATAAAATATTAAAAAAAAAAAAACGAAGCAATTTGATTTTTCGTCTGTCTCATTTTAGGAAACTTGGAATCTGATATCGACGGGGGGTATTATTGATACATATTTGATTCTGTCGCTAATCGGCCTGTTTTGGGAGAGATTAACTTACCCAGAAGACCGTTGGCTTGGGGCGTCTGTGGCTTCTTAAGTTGCTGCTGTTGCTGCTGTTGCTGTTTGTGGCTGTGGTGGTGCAGCTCGTGGCGCTGATTGCGGGGCAGGCTTGCACCACTGCTGTGTGCCACGCCCACAGACTTGCCAGCCGCCGGCCCATTGTTATGTGGCAACGTGGCCGAGTTGATGCCAACACCAGTAGCGCCACCAGCGACATTGGCATTGGCAGCACCACTGATTGTGGCACCACCGATAGTGGCACCCTTTGGCTTGTTACCATCCCCGGGCGGACTGTAGTCGAGGGCGTACTCAAAGTAAGGAGCATAGCCATTGCTGGTGGTCTCCTTATAGGCCTGATCCTTGCTGCTGTGGCTCTTGGCGGTCTTCGTGTGGCTTGGGCGATTGTAGCGTTCGCCGTAGTCGCCGGAGAAGCGCTCATCGAAGTTGACGGGTCCGGCAAGGGGCACGCCCAGTGTGGCGCCCTTCAACTGCACGTCCGGCATGGGTGTCTGGGTGAGATTGATGGCCAGCCCATCGCTGGCCGCCTCCGAATATTCCACATCGTAGGCCATGGAGCGCAGTTCGCTCTTCAGATCGTTCAGCTTGTCGCCGCCCCGAGACGCCTCCGGTATAACATCGGCGGGCATCGGCTTCTTGTTGCGGCGCCGCGTCCGACAGCAGATGACTGCCACCATGACCGTGCTGGTGGCCATAAAAAAGGAGACGCCAACGATGACCATCATTACGGACACACCGGTCGGCTCCTTCTGCAGCTCAATCATCAGCGAATCTTCGCCATACGAATTGATCACAGTGCAATTGTATTGGCCAAAATGTCTGGTGTTGCTCTCCCGGATGATGAGGGCCGCTCGGACGCCCTCCGGCAGATGGTGCTCCTCGAATATGTAGATGTCCGGATCGGCGCTGGTCATGTTGATCACCTTGCCCTCAAACGACCACTGAATCAGCTCCGCCTTCGGTATGCAAAACGCCAGACAATCGACCTTGGTTCGTCTGCCCACGTCGCCGTATTGCACCTTGTGCGACGTGATGATTGGGGCACGATTCACATAAACCGTTGCCTCGGCTCCGATCTCCGGAAATCCACTGACAGTCGCCTTGCAGAAGTATCGTCCAGCTGTCTCCGTTGTTACTTTCAGCTTCAGCTCCGCGCCACGGCCAACAACCTGAGAGAGAGAGAGAGACAGAGAGAGAGAGAGAGAGAAAGAGAGAGAGAGAGAAAGAGAGAGAGAGAGAAAGAGAAAGTTTGTTGAGTTGAGTTATAAATAAAATACACGAAATAGATTAGCATAACGATTTGATCTGATGTTGCTGCCATCGTTTATCGGTTATCGGTTATCGGTTTGTATTATACGATTCTGTGGCACCTGTTATCAGATTACCAATGATTCCCATTGCCTCTTACCTGATCGGAGTTCTCATTGATCCATTCGATGTCCGGCGCCGGATTGCCGCCCACCTCACAGCGCATGGTGACAGTGGATCCAATATCCGCCTCCTGGCTGGCCGGACGCTTGCGAAAGACGGGTCCAACTGCATGCCAAAAAAGATTCGATACCGATTAGTTGCCACTACCACATTTTGCGAGAGCTGCCCCACAATTGTGCCACTTACAGCTTATGTCCAGCGTTTCGCTCTCCTCGCTTTTGCCGACGGCATTGCCCACTTCACACTTGACAATCGCATCGTGATATTTCCGGGTCACATTGTGAATGATCTGTCAAACGACCAAGAAGAAGAAGAAGAAGAAGGAGAAGCATGGGTTAATGAAGAGGTATACTTGGAGTCAGCGGCTCTGTTTGAGTTGGACTTGGTATCAATTTGATTGCTTCACAACTTCAAAGCTGAAAGTGATCGGCTAACGGTAAATTTATATATAAATATATACAAATATTCCAAGAACAAACTTGTTTTTGATAAATAAACTTGAACTTAATTTGAACATGATTAAATGTTTTGTTTTAATATGTCAAAAAACAGAACTTTTATTTGAAATTTGAAAATCGGCTCAGTTCAATATAAACCTATATCTAAAAAAAAAAAAAATATCATGGCTAAAACATGACCAGTAAATATCAAAATTTCGAAATTAAATTACAAATAAAAATCAAATTAAAGTTTTTCAATTGAATAATTTCTGTAATTATTTTCATTGAATTATTATGTAAATTTATTATTATAATAATAGTGAAATAATTGTAAATTGTAAATTACCTTTCGAAAAACTAGATACAAATTTCTTCTTTTTTTTTTAATAGTTGTGTTTTATATTTGAAGAATTGGAAAAAGTCTGAATTTAATTTTATTTGTATATTTTATAGAATTGCTAGAGGAGTTTTATTTTGTGTGTGTGTGTGGGGGGGGGGGGGAGGGAGGGAAGAGGTGTAAGGAGAACTATTGGAGAATTTCACTTACCAGCTTGGTTGTGAAGTCACCTTGCATCAGCTCATTGTTGATGAACCAGCGATAGTTGACCTCGGGCGGATTCGCGTCCGCCTGGCAGCTGAGCGTGACCTCGCCGCCCTCGGGAATGCGACCGCCTGGGGAGATGGCTCCGCCTACAACCGAGACGGACACTTTGGGTGCGTATTTCACCTCGAGCAGCACCTTGGCGGAGCGATAGGTGCGATCGGCAGTGTTTTGGGCCTGGCATGTGACCGTCGTGTTGTGGTAGCGCTTCTTGGGCGCCAGCTTCAGCACCGACTTGGTGGTGGTGCGACGCGAACCGGAGAGCGGCTCAAAGAAGCTCTCCGCCGTCAGCACATTGCCGAGTTCATCGATCCAGGTGATTTCGGCGGCCGGTTTGCCGCCAACCGAGACGCACTCGAGCTCAATTTCGCGATCCTCGGTGGTCACCAGAAAGTCACCCTGCAGTATTTTGGGTGAATCCGGCGGCACCAGCACCGTCAGATTGGCAAACCGTGAACGGATGCCCGCCTCTCCTTGCGGCCCCGGTCCCACCTGGCACTGATACTTGGCATCGTCCTCGAGCATCAGCGGGTAGATGTCCAGCGAGAAGTCGCCCTCCTCATCGCTGCCCACCATCGAGTACCTCTCGAAGCCGCTCAGATTGCGATGCTGGCCAAGCCCAAAGTCATCCTTCGTCCACTGCAAGGTGCCTTTTTTCTGCATGACGCGACAGGGCAGAGTCACCCGGGAGCCGACGACAGCTGTCTGATCCTGCGGCTCCATGGCAAAGTGTTGCAAGGCCCCGTTGTGGCCCTTTGTGGATCCCTTGTTGTTGTTGTTCTTGTTGTTGTTGTTCTCATCGCTGCTGGCGTCGCTGCTGGCGTAATGCGTATTCTGATTGGATTTGTTTTTGTTCTTCGACTTGGCAAGGCTGACCCGGGGCTGCATTAGTAGGAACAGCAAGAGCAGTGCCAGCTTCATCTGCTGCCAACTCGCCATCGTCTTCAGCTTCATTCTAGCTTAATCGTGCTGCAAGACAAATTGATTATATTTATTTAAATTCTGTTGCAATTTATATTTTTTGCGTTTGAAATTCAGTTTTTAAATATTGCATTCACAGTTGATTGGGGTTTGTGTCTATGCTAACGGTTATAAGAGGATAGCTGTGTACTGCTTATTCTACAATTGGTTTGTAAACTGCTTGTTTACAGGCAGTGAAACTTTGGAAGTTGTATTTAGCATATATACAAACTAAAACACAAAAACACTGTTGAACTGCTAACTGTTATATTGATCAGTTTACCAAGCATGTAAAGCAGTGCAGCAAGCAGTACAGCAAGTAGTACCAGCACTCCTCGTTTTCTGCTGACCAAAATTTAAGATTTCCCCTTCGCTTTTCTCTTGCCATTCTGCATCTTCCTCTCTTTTTGTCTCTTTCTTCTTCGAATTCTGTACCAGCAAATGCAATTATATTTGCATTAAATTATTTCATTGCATGCGGGCAAGATAATCCGAAGACGTAATGGAAGCCACAAAAAATAAATGCGAAAATAATTCGTTGCATATTTTTAGGCATCCCGTTTTGTGGGTCAAGTTTAACCAAATGAAAAGGACGCGTGCAAATTGCGAAAAGCAATGACAAACACAAACACATATTCAAACATATATGCAAACACATATTAAAACACATGTACAAGCGCATGTACAATCGCATTCGCCAACAAAACACCAATACAAGCAAACGCCGACTAAGCCAACAGCACACATACAAAAACAAAAAAAACAAAAAAGGTGCACAGCAAAAAAAAATCACTGCACAAGCCTCGTACTGCGCCACGTGTGAAAGTGTGTGTTGGTGTGAGTGTGTGTGAATGTCAGCAAAGCAATCAACTGCATGTAGGCATAACTTGAACAGCAACTGTAACTGTAATTCTAACTGTAACTGCAGCTGTGAAATTGAAACATATTTCAAGCGCGCTTTCGCTTTTTGCCTCTCGCATTTCGCATTTCGCTTCTCGTTTCTCGCCTATTCTAACAATGTGCTTCCACACACACACACACACACACACACACACACACACACACACACAAGCATACAAGCAAACATGTGTGTGACTTGACCTTGAAATTTTTGTTTTTTTATGTTTGTTTCTGCGTCTTTAACTTTCTTGAATCGCTAATAAAGTGCCAAATATCGAAGTGAGTTCTAACTCAACGCACTTTGAATACCCTTGTTTTGGTGCTTATGGGGCATATTAGTGCAAACTTGAGTAAACCTTATTAACTCATTCAGATATTTGTTAAACATTTTTAACCATTTCTAAGAAAATTCCGATCTAGCCATTTCTGTTTTATCTCAAAGACTATAAAAGTCCATTTTTGTTTTCAAATTTGCAAGTTAATATAAAATATGATCGAAAAATGTATACGATTCGCTATTATTGATATGTATCGATACATATCGAAGTGCAAGCCGAAATTCACATTTACTATATAATATATACATTTTAGTAATTATAGATTTGTTACTTGTTTACTTTTTAGTAAAAAAAAAGTTTGTATTTAAATGTTTATAGCCTGTAAAATTGGAATTATATTATTATTAAAAGGAAGCAAGACATTTTCGACAGAGATAATATGTTAAAGATATGGTCATCCAGCTTAACTAGGCATAATCAGTAGATGAATCTGCCTATTTACTCAGAGCACTTTGTGGCGATATCTTCAAAAAGATGTTTGAATTCGTGCAGGAATTTGGGCTGATATGCTTATAGCCCGATATATATTCTAATTAGGGGGGGTCTAGGTCACACTGCATGATGCTCCCCCTCCCCGCATTGGAAGTACTAACGATAAATTTGAGAAAATATTCAGTTTCTATGGCATATTTTGTTCAGGTGCGGTAATCCAATGAGGCACTCTGGAACAAGGTAACTTTTGTTTGTCATTATTTTCTATGGCTTGGTGTAGTTGCCACAACCCATCAACCCAACGCCCATTCACTCTGACACCATATGTTGCACTGTGGCTGCTGTTGTTGTTGGCGTTAACTGACTCGTCTAACGATTTCATCAAGTTATCGCCTGCTCTCGCAGCGAGAGTCGCGCCCGAAACGCGTTGCACCTGAACAGAAAGTAACGTGAGCACATCTCATCCCCCCTCACCGCCCCACTCACCTCCACCGGTGCCAACCTTGTCAAAATTCTGTACTTCTCACTGCTATCCCACCTTGAATGCCTGCCCATTTTGGCCCTGGGCTTGGTTTCATTTGCGCTATGTGTGGGTGGGTGTGTGTGTGTGTGTGTGTGTGTGTATGTTTTGTTTTGTTTTTTTTTTCTGTTGCGTTCTTTTTTCTAAGAATTTTTTTTGCTTGTTTACCAGGAACATGATTTACGGCGTTTGCACTTTGCCACGCGTGTGTGTGTGTGTGTGTGTGTGTGTGTTTGTGTGTGTGGGGGTTAGTGTGTGCGTGCTGGCCATGGAAACGGATCTGGGTCTGGGTCTGGGTGCGTGTACGACCGCGGCCAGGATACATGATAGTTAGCTAGTTGCTGTTGCTGGAGGGTAATCCCTAACCCTAACCCCCCAGCTCCAAGCCCCGTTGCCTCCGGTTGCCTCCGGTTGCCTCACTACGCTCCGCCCCGGCAACCCATATTTCCCATTATGCTCCTCTAAATTATTAAAAATTATAATACAATTTTTATGAGCATTAAAAGCAGTCGCAGACAACCTGTGGCCAGCGAGTGTTTATGACCATTTCTGTTATTTATTATTTATAAGCATTTATTAAGCATGTTTTTTTTTTTTATATTTTATTTTTTATCTTTGCTTTTGTTTTATTTTGTTTTGTTTTGTTTTATCTTCAGTTCGTTCTTTTCTTTTCTCTTTTTGCTCGTTGCTGCTTTTATCTGCTTTTAGTGGCTGCCCCCGCTCCCCCGCTCCACCGCTCCCCCTATACCCTTCACCCCCCTCGCTCACGCTAGAGCTTAGTAGCAAAAAGTTGTTGTAGAACAGGAAATGACTGGAAATGATTTTATACGCACATAACTTATGCTTCTGGCCATTGCAGATCTTTTGGTTAGTTAACTGAACTGAGCCACAATATGGCCGCAATGGCTCAATGGACTTCCTTTCCCATTTTTGTACATTTTTCCCCATTTTCCACTTTCTTCTGCTACTCCCAATTCCCCTTTTCCTCTTTCCCATTTCCACATCCATTTGCCATGCCAAAGTTCAGTTTCTGTCTGGTATCTGTGCAGTTCCAAAATATACTTTTGTTGCCTATAATGTTGCATGTTGCATTCTGTTATGATTTCAATGGCACCTCTGGGAACCAGACTAGCGTTGCCACTCATCCAATAATACAAAATGCTATTCTAAACAGTCGGCACAGAATTGGTTCTTCGAATGTCGAGTATAAATCTAAAATTAGATATGTGTCAAAGAGTTCTGGTTCATAGCTCAAGCACAGTTTAGTTTATTTTAAATTCGAATTTCGAATTTTTGTGTATAAACTATAAGAAACTATTTACGTACAGAGTTATGCATATGATTTCAATTGTAAAGTTGTCCCATATTTGTGGCACATTTATATTCAAAGCAGAAGTATTTCAGCCCCTAAATTTGAAGAGGTGAATTTGCCAAAAAAAAAAAAACAGAGAAAAAGAGAGAAATAGCGAAAACGGTTCTTTTTTGATAATTGAGTTTAAAGCATTTGCATTGGAAGTGAGTTGAAGCGAATTAAATCGCGTGGCAGCATTTTGAATCAGTTTGAATCGAGTTGAACTGAATTGAACTAAATTGAACTGAATTGAGTCAATGATTCAATTAGCATTTGACATGTCAGAAGAACTGAACTTAAACTCGCAGCTCCGCAACTACAGGGCACACACACTCACACACACACACACACATGCGTGTATTTGTTAACGGGCAAAATGACCTTTCAGCGCTTGGCTGATCCTTGCCCAAAAACTGCTGCTTATTTTATGCAGGATTTTGTTATTAATATTCAATTATAAGGCTATGCTCTCGCCCTGCCACCTGCCCCGCCCACCCATTCAACAATATAAAGCGAAAGTTGCCCCTTGCCGCTCCACATACACACACACCCCCCCACCATCAACCCCTTTTCGATTTTTGCTCGTTTGCTAATTTCACAGCAGCCGCTGAAACTGGCTGATGAATTTATTGGGTCACACCCAGATTCTCAAGCGTTCCCCACCCAGCCCCCCGTCAACGCTCGGCATCTCGTGTGCGGCATGTGGCAGGCGCCTCTAATTTATAGCCAAACAACAGCAAGAAAAGCATCCTTTGTGTAGATTTGATTAGAATTTTTTGGCTTGCTTTTTGGGTGCACAAAAAAACACAACAAACAAAAAAGATGGAATAGAAAAGAGAATCTTTTAATGGAGGCGTTTTATGCGATTTTCTAATTGTTTATTCAGTGCAACAAGCAGCCATACATATGTGTGTGTGTGTGTGTGTATATGTTTATTTGTGTATTTAGGTGTAGGGGCGTTGTGCACATGTGTGGGCGTGGCAGCATCTTTAGTCGCTCAATGTGCTGCGGTTTTGCCTTCAACTTTGTTGTAAACTTCCGCTGCCAAAGGATAATAAACACATGAGCCCCCCAGCAGAGAGTAGGCACACACACGCACACACACACACACGCACACACACTTATATTTGTCTGTGTGTTTGTGTGTCATTAGCGTTTTCCGTGCCATGTGTTTCAGTTTTTCCGTTGCTGCCACATTTGCCTTTGCGGCAGCATTTTCCGCACGTGCGTTGCCACAACGGCAACAGCATTAGCTACCTTCCAACTACTACAACAACAACAACAACAGCAACAATAGCAACAACAATGTTGACAATGTCTGCAATTACAATAAACAAAACAGAACGCAGCAAATGCTAACGGCTCTTTCGTGTTCCCTCCTCTCCCCCCACCACCCCCCGCTCCATGTGCAAACAAAAGAGAAGCCCAGGAAAGGGATGTGTGTGTTTGTGCGTGTGTGGTGTGGGAGGGGAAATGAGAAAAAAGGGGCCAAAAGGAAGCTGCTGTCGGCGCACTCAAGCACTAACATTGCCTAGTTAAAAACAAACTAAAGAAATTCCACTAATTACATTCAATAAAAAAAAAACAGAAAAAAAAGACAGAAAAAACCGTAATGATGTGGCAAGTAAATTGGAGACAGAGATGCAACACCATCTAAGTAATGGATAACAAAAAGTTATGCAAATTGTGTGGCAATAAAAAGTGCATTTTCAGTATCAGAAATCGATTTAATATATATTTATTTAATATATAGTTAAAAAAAAAAAAAAAAAACGTATATATATATTTTTATATATAAATAAGTAAATCATGTTTAAATGAAAAAGTCCGAAGGGTTTTTTAAGTTCAAATATCGATTATAATATTTAGCTTATTTTGCTTAAAAAGAGTAATTGTCTTGCTTGAAAAAATAAAAACAAACATTTAATATTTTATCAGCAAATTGGGAAACCATTAGCAAAAAAAAAAAAAAATATAGATCAAATGAACTAAAAAACAATTGGGGAGCAAATTGTAATTTAGAATTTGATGCGAGATTTGCTAAGAATGGGTTTGGGGTTGGGATATCACAGTGTGTGTGCGTGTGTGCGTGTGTGTATCACACTAGTTATTAGCACACCACCCAAAATGATTCTTATCAGTGCATTTACAAACATAAACCTTGCACCCTGGCACCTTGCACCATCTGCCACAAATATTTGTCAGCTCGCACTTTGTGTCAGCCAAAGGCCAACGCTTGATTTGCTTCCTTCCACTTGCTGCTGCTGCTGCTGCTGTTGCACATATATGAAAATATATATATATATTTAAATTTATATATTTTATATGTGTGTGTGTGTGTGTGTGTGTGTGTGTGTGTTTGTGTGTACATGTGTAGTCGACGGCGCTTTGGTTTATTGTTATAGCGCAAACAATTTCATGTCATCCGCAATTAGGTAGACCTTGGTCGTTTCGTCGGTGGCTACGGGGTAAGTGGGGGTGGGGTTGAGGGGTGGGTGGTGGGGGGCGCTCAGGCTGAAGCTTGGCCGGTTGCGTTATTATCGATTTAATTGTGCGCTAACAAACCAAGCACTCACACACACACACACACACACACACACACACACACAGTTATGTATGTGTGTGTTGGGGCTAGGCAACACATGCATTAAAAAAGCAAAAATAAAATGGCAAAAATAACAACAACAACAACAGCAAAAAGCGCAGGACTGCAAATTGAATGTGTGTGTGTGTGTTCCAACACGCTAGGCACACACACACACACACTCACACACACACACACACACACAGAAATTCAGAGTCGACTTTTAAGCTGCCAATTGCAATTGTATTCATTTATTATTATTTTTGATTGTTTTCAATTTGCTTATAGATAAACTTAATATATTTATCTTCAGGCTTTTATCCACTGCGTTTTGCTAAGTGTAAATGCACTTGTTTGATTTAAATTTCATCTATGTGCAAACGATTGCCACAAGTCACTCGATTTTGATTCGATTAAATGCGAGTTGTAATTTGTAAAAGTGCCACATGCCACATTTACTTATTTAATTCAATGATAACTCGAATGTTGCTCTTATTTTTATTTATATATATATATATATAATAATAGTTATTTTTATAAATATATAGTTATTTTTTTTGTACTTTTTAATACGCTTGAGTGCATTCACAAAAATTGCGTAGTTGCGTAGTAGCAAAAAAAAAAGAAGTATTTTCATTCGCTGCATTACCAAAAACCATTCATATTCAGTGCGCTAGCCATGCGCGAATAACTCAATTATAGAGTTATTCATTCATTGATACATTCCACGGTGCTCACATGGAATTATATATTATACATATATATATATATATATATATATATGTAGGCATGCATATGATAGAAGGATCGCGTATGCAGTGCGTTTTACTCGTTTGTATTCATTTCTGCGTGAATCATTCATTCAACGCTGACTGTGCGCCCTCATTCATGCTCCTATCTTCTGCTCTGTGTGTGTGTGTGTTGTGTGTAAAAAAGAAATTGTTTATTATGCAGCAAGTGCAGGAGGCAGTCGGCAGGAGGCAGGCACACACACACATGTGTTGGGCTTGCAACAAGAAACAGGGAGAAACACATGTCTCCTCACATTGGCTCCTTGGAACTGCCTTGGCTGCCTCCTTTTGCTCCTGCTGCTGCTGCTGGGCAGATGGCGCCTTGTTGCACATGAATAGACACGAACACACACGCACACACACACACACTTACACACACAGGCACAACAAATAAGAGCCCAACCAGTCTCCAATCCAATCCTTTAGTTGCCTCACTGCACATTTTTAAAACGCTTAAAGTTTATTTTTGTTTTGTATTTCTGACTCCTTTTTTTTTTTGTTGTTTTTTTGTTTTGTTCTTTCAACTCGACCCATTTGCAATAACAAAATTGCGTTTAACTAGGCGCATTTAGGAAACTTCGACTCATTTGTGCACCTTTTGTGCAACAAGACGCACGAAGATTACATAAACAAACAACAAGCGAAAAAGTTCAACTTCAACTTAAACATTTTATATATATATATATATAAATGTAAAATTTAAATTTTAAGCTGAAACTTAATTTGGCTGATTTGTTGAAAGTGATTAAAATTACACTTATAATGATAATGTAAAACATATAATTTCATGCCACACGGCATAATTGCAACGTGTCAAGCTTGCGTGAGAGGACACCTATGGTGTGTGTGTGTGTGTGTTGTGCACATATATATTAGTTCAAATGATCAATTTATGTTTTGTCTCTTTTGCTTTTTAGATTATTTTTTTTCTTTGCATATTGTTGCTGTTTTGTTGTTATTGCTGTTGTTGTTGTTGTTATTGCTGTTGTTGTTGTTGTTGTTGCTATGAGGCAACACAAAATGGCATTAAATTAAATAAAGACCCATATTAGGCATGCTTTTACAACTTGCACAAACACACACACACACACACACAGACACACACATAAAGCTAAGGCATGCCACGCCTCCTCGCTACTATATGTGTGTGTTTGTGTGTGTGGATCAATAATGGGCGCAAAGTTGCCAACTAAGGGAGAACTGCAACTAAACTCAAAAGGGTTATACGTCGTCTATGGCAAAACGTTTACCAAGTCCATTTAATGCCAGTGAGTTTTAGCCCAGAAAAGGGATACAATGGAAGGGGGGGGGTGTGTGGAAGGGGTAGTAGAAGGTGGGCTGTGGCAAGTTTTAGTTAGGTGCTGCGGAAGGCATTTCTAATACATGCGATGTAGTTGTGGTTGTTATTGCTGCTGTTTCTGTTTCTGTTGTTGTTGTTGTTGTTGTTGTTGCAGTCAACTCAACAAAAAACAAGCACAGCAATAATAATGACAGCAACAACAACAACAACAATGCCAAATGGCAACAATGTGCACTAAATTGTGATAAACTTTTTAGTTTACTGTTTGTCTTTCGTTTCGATTTTCAATGCAATTTCAATACAATTTCTGTGTTGTTGCACGTTGTTGCACGTTATTGCACGTTGTTGCACGTTGTTGCTATCGGAATTAGAGATTCGTGACACGATTAACTGACACACAAACCAAAACAAAAAAAAAAAACGAACAGCTCGATAATAATAAAAAATACATTAAATGCAAACATGTGCAATTTTTGTATAATTTACCAGTTTCAACATATGATTTTTGGAAAACTCTGTTTAAAACGAGAAGTTTATGATTAACCTGCTCCCAGAATCTGCTCCACATACGATCTGAACTGAAGCCAGTCAAGCTTTGCTGGGCAATTTAACGGACTTGCTCACTTCAGGGATCAGGTACATTCTTTAGCTATTGCCAGACCATGTTTCAAAGAGATTAGAAGTGTATTTGTGTGTGTGTGTGTACGTGTGTGTGTGTGGGTGTGTGATGGCAGCTTTGTATACCCCTCTTTCCCACGGCAATCAAACCTTAACTAAACGGTGTATGAGTGAGTGTGTGAGTGTGAGTGTGGGTGTGTGTGTGTGTGTGTGTGAGTGACTGTATATTTTGGCAATAAATCGATCCCCCTTTGGGCAGCAGACGCTGGCCACAGACTGCCTTGCCCCGTCTGCCACCGTCTGCCCCCGTCTACCCCCGACTGCCTCTTTCTGTCTCTGTCTGCCCTCTTTTTCTGTCTCTTACAGAGCACTTTTTACACGTTATCTTTTTGTCTCCATCAAATGCTAGGGCAGCCGCGTTGGCTTCTATCGATTTGGCTGCTTTTCAAGTGCACAATATTCCTTCTGCACCTTTTTTCTTCTCGTTTTTTTTTCTCTCTTTTTTTGTTGTTTGCGCCGCGACATTTGCATAAGCCCGCATCGAGCCCGAGTATCGGGCAGAGCACCCCCAAAAAACCCTACCCTTACCCCTTCCTCCAACTCATACACTCAATCTATATTTTCTCTCTGATATGCGATGCGATGTGTGTGTGTGTGTGTGTATATGTGTGTTTGTGTGTGTGTGTGTGCCTTATATACGAGTATATGCCCCTTGCACTTTATTATTTACTGCATTTCCAATAACGTCGACATCATCACCATCACCATCGTTCTCGTCCTCGCCCGCGTCCTCATCCTCGTCCTCGTCGACGTCCATGTCCACGTACTCATCGTCATCGTCCTAGTCGCCGTTGTAGCTGTTGGCCACATGGCTGTTGTCCTTGCAGCGTACAACGTCCACTCATGCGCAAGGACAAAATGCATTTAAATTGATTGAAAGCGCGCGCCAAAGATAACTAATCAATAAATTATTGAAATATTATGCCAGTCGTCTTTGGAGCCGGAAAACTCTTATCAAACAGCGCATTTAATGGCGTAAAGGAGGAGCACAGGGACAGGAATAAGACAACAAAAAAAAAGGGAGAGAGAGAGAGAGAGAAGCAGAGACAGACACAGAGACAGAAGGCAGTTAATGGAATTTTTGGGGTCAAATGAAAAATTATAAAACATTATCAATAAAAAATGAGCTTGAGGAAAAACAATGAAATATGATCAAAAATTTAAAGGAACATCAATAAGAAATGCGCTTGAGGCACAACAATCAAATTTGATCAGCTCACAGAAATTGCGAAATATTTTCCATTGAAAACAATTATTCAAAACAATAACTAAGAAATTTGCTTAACAGCGCAGCAATTCAAAATTTTTACTAAAAAGTTGTTCCGAAATATATCTATTATTTTGTATATATATTTATCATGATATTCAATTCCAATTAAATGACAATTATCACAATCCTCAACTGGCTTTTGGGCATTTAACCTTAACAAAAATATTTAAATCAATCATGTTCTAAACTCAGAATTCTATAGTTTAATGGAATATCATATAAGCTTATCAGCTTAAAAAATTGAATATGCTAAAAGTACCAATTGCATAAATAAATATTTTAGATTTACCAAATGGTTTCACCCTTCAACATATTTTGTAATCGAGAAAGAGAAATTTAAAATTTTACACATTTCAACTTTTCATGTCATGCAATTTGGCAACAACTTTTTGAACTCTTCATTTGGTAATTCACCAAAAATTTAACTGTTTTCGAAATATTCCTTAAAGAGAGGATGGCGAAAACATGTCTATGATGTGGGATCGGAAGCTCCGAAATGAAGGTATTCACTTGTGGAAGCAATCTAACCAGGATGTATTTGAATTGGCAATTGGAATTTGGATTAGCATGAAAGTGTGCACATATGGTATATATATATATATATATATGTATATATATGTATATATGTGTGTGTTTGTGTATTTGGGGACAAGTCCTGCAAACCTAACATTGTGGCAGCTGCCACTTTGCCACAAGACACAATCAGAGGCACACGCTATGCCCGCCATATAGCCGCACATGTGACCAGAGTACATAAAAACAATGCACTGGCGACACGCAACCACGACAACAACAACAACAACAATAACAACAACAATAACAACAACAACAACAACAACAACAACAACAACAACAACAACAACAACAATAACAATAACAAACAATAAGCGAACAGCGGCCCAACAATAAAGAAATAAGGGTCGAAGACTGGAGTTTGGGGGGAGTTTTGGGTCTGGTTGCTTGTGTTTCAACTTGAAGGCGTTGACAGGGGGGGCGGCGGGTGGGGGGAGAGAGTGATGCTTTGTTTGTTAGTGAACCGCTAAGTTGAAGCGGAAACTTGTGCGACCGCAGCGACTGCGGTTTAGCAGACAGCCAGCCAGGCAGCCATTGGGTCAGATGGACGCAGAGACAGATGGACAGACTTGGGCAGCCAGCGACCACCAACTAAATATTACGCATACGCCCAGTTGGCCGCAAAACTGTGTGTATTATGTGGCGATGTGGAGCGCTACTTGGGTGCCAATAAGGTAGAAATGTTTGTGGGGTCTGTGGGTGCTTCTAACGGTCAGGGTTCTGTGGCAAGCAAGCAGCTGCCAACTCTCTCACTGAACGAAAGGGAAGCCCTTTCACTATCATTGTCAAGTGTGTGGACGCTGAACAGCAAGGAGCAGGACACGGCAGCATAGTAAGTAGTTGACTGCCTCGCATAAAGCTGCATTTGATGGGTGATAGTGGGGGGGTGGGGGGTGGTGGGTGTGGGGGGTGACGTGCTTGAAGCTGGAATGAAACTGAACTGTCGACATCAAACGCCATTTTCATGACAAAGCGTTTATTAAAACTAATTAAAATCCTTTAAACATTTAAGGAAGAAGAAGCAAAGACGTCAAGTGTCAAACGACAATGGACCCGGCCAATAGTCGGGGACGTGTTGCGACGCGTCGCGCCACTTCCTGCCAGGTACTAACTTGCAACCGTCGCTTAATTGCGACAATTAAGTTGGCAACAATCATTTTCCAACTTTCCCCGCAAAAGTTTCTGAAGTTGAAAATAATAAAAGTAAAACACAAAAATTAAAAAAAAAAAAAACAAAACAAAACACCACCAACACAACAGCAACAAACTAAATAATTATAATACAAAAAAAAATATATATATATAAAAAATAAAAATAAATAGCGTGTGGTGATGGAAAATGTAATTTTATGAAAATGACGCGAAACGAATGACGAGGCGAATCCATAAATAAATAATCACTTAGAGGCCCCATTATTGAAGTGACAAAGCTGCAACTATGCGGCAGCCATTCATAACAGTTACTGTTATGTGGGCCAGTGTTGGTAAATGCTACGAGAAACGGCCAGAAGAAGGCTTCGTAGCAATGATTTAATGTTAAAGCACATTGGAAATATTTTCTTCTTGTATTTTATCAACATAGATTTGAGTTGCCTTTTTTTTTTGGAGAGTGCACAAAACTAAGATGCTTGATTTTATTTTTTTTAAATTTATTTTTAACTATAATATTAGCGAATGGTTAACTAATTAATACATATGTAGCACACAAATGCACCTAAGATATTTAGTATGCACCTCCCTAATAAATTTAGGATATTACCAAGTTTCGAAGCCATCCACAGCTGAGTTTTATTAGCTCTTCGGCAAACACAAGCTTAACGAAATTTTTCGTTGCTTTTTTTTATTTTTTCAAGTATTGTTTTTCTTTTTTTTTTTTGCCACAGAATGAGGAAAACTTCTCACAAAAAATGAACGCTTGCAAGAAGTGTAAAATAAATAAGTAATGAAAAATGTCGATAAAAAAAATATATACATTCTTTCTGCGCAGCAAGTTCTCTGATCCCCCTCCCCCCCACCCCCCGCACCACTGCAACATCAAGGGGCAGAACACTCAGCAGTGGCGCAATTGCCATTTTGTTGTCAACGCATCGGCCGCGAAAGAAAGACGATTTGCAGCCATTTGTCATGTTGGGCCGGAAGTGCTTCCAAAAAAAATAAATAAAAAAAAACAAAAGACAAAAAAAAAACACACAAAAATTGTGTAATCGCATTTGTTGTTGTTGCTATTGGAATGGGATGCGGTTGAGTGTGGATAGGGTGTGTAAGGGGGGGGGGGTGCGCTGAGATGTGGAGTTTTGGTGCTTGGTGTTAAAATATATAAGCAGTAAATAAGCTTAAAAGCCGTAAGGAAGCAAGACGGCTGCGACTGCGGCTGCGACTACGGCTGCTGCTGCTGGGCTAGGGTAGCTGGCAATTTATGCGTCTTGATTCTTCACACATGCATCCCCCAACCTCCCCCCCTTTCACCCAACAAACTCAATCAACGGCAAGCCCAACAACAACCGCTAAAAATTGTTAAATAAGAAGAGAGAAAAAGAAAAAAAAGTTTTGTATTGCTTGCTGTAAATTTTGTTTAAAAGGCGAACGCGAGAAAGTTTTTTTTGGCGGCCTCGATAGACTTCTCGGGTTTATGGGCTGCCCTTTGTTTCTACACTCAGCTTTATGTATTGTTATATTCCCTTTTTTTTTTTTTTTTTTTTTTTTGTATTTATTTGGTGTGTATTTTGTTTTGTTTCCAGCAATTTATTCAAATTGAGTTTGCGACTGCAGCCATAACTCAATGCGAACTTCGAACGTTTTAGGTTTCGAATAATAAAAAAAAAAAAAATGTGCGTTGAAATATTTGCGTTGCACAGCACTGGACGATGCCTGGCGCGAGGCGCCTGCCGACTGCCGATCCGTAAGCAGGTGTTGATGGCTCCATTTTGATGGCCAGCCGGAAGCCGCAAAAGTGCGTGAGTCATAAAAATAAAACCACCAACAAAAACACACACACACACACACACACACACATATAGCCAGCAAAGGCAAGTTGAATAATGCGTTTTTGGCACTCAATCGAAATACGGATTAAAAGCCAGCGAATGATTTTGATGGTATGCGAGGGGGTGGGTGGGGGACAAGCTCCCTCTTTCCCTTCAAAAGCAAAAGAAAGTTAAATATAGTTTGTTGACTTTGCTCAGTTCATGTTCTTTTCTGATTATATCAGAATAATATAAGATGAATACCAAAAGCAATATAAAAAGTAAATGGCTTAAAAAGTGTTTCGTTAATATTGTCAAGAAGCTTTAAGAATAAGTGGCAAAAAGCTAAGCTAAATATTTCATCTTTATGGAAGGCTAAAAAAAATGCAGTTTAAAAAAATAATTTAAGAACAATATTTAATATGAATTAGCACAATTTGTGTGCGCAATTTTACGTCGAGTATAATTTTTTTTTTTTTTTAATTTTGCCTTAATCCAAGACTGAAGAAGCTTTGCTTGTTGCCTTTAGCAGGATTTTCGTTTCTCTTTTTCTTTTTCTTCTCTTTGCTCCTCTTCTCCGCCCTTAATCGGTCTTCCCCTCGCTTTTGTGACACTCGCTGAGCGATCACATCGGATAGCTATTGACAGATTCTTTTTGTTGCACTTCGTATTTCATGTGTCCCCTGCGGCTTATCTCACAAAATATTAACGCTTCTTGCAGCAAAACTGGCTAAGAGACTCTATGTGCCGCATTGCCAATCGAAAGAGCTTTCAACTATGCATGTATAATGTATGTTGTATGTTGCATGTTCTATGTTGCATGTAGTATGTAGTATGTACCTGAACACATAGCACTGCCACTTATGTATATAGACTTATGTATATTGGAATATGCTTCACTCGGCACGTTGCAACCTTCACATGCATTTTGCGGAAAAACTTCAATGTGTCATTAAGGCAGAGCCCAGGCCGTTGGTGCAGCTTGCTGCAGCTTGATGCTTCAGCTGCGGCGGGCACGTCTTGGCTGTATGCGGCTGGATGTGGCAAACACCCAGCCCAGCTGCCGCATCACGTTCCCGTCTCAAATGGAGACGGGAATTGGGAGTCGAGTACTAGGGGCTGGCAGCTGGCAGCTGGGAGCTGGGAGCTGCAGACTGGGAGTCTCAGCTGCTTTTGGCCATAAAACGCGGACGGAGGGCACTGAACAAAGCAAAAGTTTTAAACGTATCAATGCGATTTATGCAGCGACAAAATGTTACGGCACGGCACTGCACACACACACACACTTACACACTTACACACATGCCACGACGATAAAAATTGGGAGAGGTGGCAGAAGAAGAGCGTGAAGGAAAATGGAAAATAAATTGGCAGCTACCTTTTGGCTGCAACCTCAAAAACCTTGCCGCAGTTGCATCACCCCCCATCCCCCCACCAAACGTTTGCTGTTGCATATTTCAGTAGCATGGGGCAATGGACAACAGCAAGTGGAACCAGCTGAGGCTGCGACGGATCAAGAAGAATGTTCACCCGCAAATACCTTGTAATTTGCCCAATATCTTAAAAGAACTTTTGGCTTTATTTATTATTTATTTTGAATTTTCTATAATATTTAGAATAGCTTCAAAAGTTCCGTTACATACGTCTAATACAATCGTACACAATTTACAAAACGTACAGGGTAAATAAGAGAAGAAAAATAGCTGAAGAAAAATCAGATTCCAATAATCCAAAGCTGGCAAGCCAATAAAATTTTGTCAAAGTTGGTGCTGGGTCTTTTGTCTCATTGTCGCTGCCACGGTAGAAATTCTTGGCATAATGTCGCCTCCAGGACAACAACAACAACAACAAAAAACAGGAATGCGAAAAGACAATCCGAGATACTCGAGTGTCTCCCATGTCTACGGTACCCGTTGTCGATGGCCAAGCTGAAGGCCATTAATCAATGGCAGACGCACTTCAGTTGGCCACATCTATTTATTTATTTTCTTTTTCTTTGTGTGTATTTTTTGGGCCTATTTTTGGAGCTGCTCGCTGAGTGTTGCCAGTGTTGCTGGTTGCTGGTTGCCGCAACAGCTGCCGGCTAGAAAATGTGTTGTGCTTAGCCAAAAGGTTAAACACAGACAGCCACGCCTATCATCAACAACCAATCGCAACACGCCCACCCTCTCCACAAACACCTCCCACCACCCACTCGTTAACGCGCAATTAGCGAACATTTGGCGAGAATCTCGTTGGCATTTTGAATAATTATGACAATTGAAAAGTTTCTGTCAACTGAAGCGCGCCAGACGGTTGTGATGAAAGGCCTGGGGCAGGGTGTGTGTGTGGGGGAGTTGGTTGTGGTATGGGGTGAGTGTTTGGTTAAAGCTTGTGCACGGGTTGACTGGCCCAATAATGAGGTTAGCTGATTGGCACCATCAACAACAAGCCTAGCTTCAGAGCAGACCAAAAACGGCGCCATGTGTCAACAGTAAATCGCTTAATTAGTAGCCGAAGTGGGGGGAGGGGAAAGCGTTGCAAATGTCTGCGTATACTCGATGATAAGATTTAGGCTTAGACCATCTGATAATTAAATCAATTTGCCGTTGTCTGATAAAAATAGGTTGGATTGAAAATTGAGTACTTTTTGTGTCAGCCACTTCATTGCTGAGTTGTTTATTCTGGCTTAAGTGGAAATTGGCTAAAGGAAAACCTCGAAGTGAAACTTCAACGTTTTTTTTTTTTTGTTCAAATTCGCAATATTTAAATAAGCACATAAATATTAACGACAAATACTCCAAGCCATATTGATAATCTTTTGTTTTTTTGTTTTTTAATGGTTTTCTATTTATATTTTAGCTGATGTGACTTGGATTTGAATTGTTTGTTAAGTGAGCCTTAGTCATGGGTCAGACTTGATAATTCTGTAATTATTCAACTGCCATCAAGCCGATTCTACTTGGATATTTTCTGTACTGGATACTGTCTCTCTCTCTCTCTCTCTCTCTCTCTCTCTCTCTCTCTGGAGGGAGACTCTTTATCCTTGTAATAGCCTTGCGCTGTTTGTTAGACTGACGTGTCGGCGACAGCCAATTAGTATTGTTTGCGTTGCTTGGGCATTATTTGGTTTAAATGAGAAACTTGCAAATGCTCGACGAGATTTACACGTGCAAAATAGTCTTAATAATTAAAGTGTATGTTTTGCTTTACTTTGCTTTTTTCGCTCTAAATACATATAAAATATATAAATAGTATCTGTCTCTCTCACTCACTCGCTCTCTCTCTCTCTCTCTCTCTGTGTTTCTGTAAGTGTGTGCAACTAGAGCCGGAAATCACTAAACCAACAAAATGGCCGAAAAGACTATGCGTGCCGGCTAAACTGTGACCTTCCCAACCATTCGATTGTGTTGCCATGTGTGTGTGAGTGTGTGCGTGTGTATGTGTCTGTGTGTATGTGTGAGTGTCTGTTTTTGGGGTCAGTTGGCGCAATCAATTTCGATTTAGTAGCTGCCATAGTTTTGCTATGCGCCATTGTTCGATTATCAACGTCAGCCAGTCAGCTACAGTTTGAATGTGAAGAAAAAGAGGGGGAGCTAAAAAGAGAGAGTGTGAGTGAGAGAGAGAGAGAGAAAAAGCCTGATGTTTTGTGAGCCCCAAAGTCGCACGCCCACTTAATTAAATTCCCTGGCTAATTCGTACTTAACCTTGAGAGAGCGTGCTAAACCAAACTAGACAGAACATTCGATGAGCACCTGCTCCACACTCTTCTGCACCACAACACCAATACACCACAGCACACCACACCACAGCAGAGCAAACTATACCACACCACACCACATTACACCACAGCACAACACCAACACACGTATTTTTTCACAGTGCTGGCACTTAACTGACCTGAATGAGCGGCTGGCGGCGTCTGATTCTCACAATGCATTTGCTGGAGATAAGCCGCAGTAAGGCCGCAACGGACACAATGCCACAAGGGGCACAAGCACAAGCACAAGCAGCAAAGAACGAATTGAATGCCGAGCGTCTTCTTCTTCAACTTTCTACCAGTAACTTGTGCTTCTTCCAATGCATGTCATTGGATTGCGCTCTGTAGCAGGCACACACGTGCATAAAAAGCGTAAGAGCGAACAAGTGGGTGGCGAAAGAGAAAGATAGAGAGTTAGAGTGAGAGGGAGTGTGAGTGTGAGTGTGAAAGGGGGCGGAAGTGTGTGAATTACAGCACATTTGCTTTTTCTGCTTTGCGTTGGCATTTTTCTACTCAATAGAACGGAATGGCAGTAGGCAGTAGCTTTGAATGCCAGCCTCTGCTGCTGCCTCTGCTGCTGCCTCTGCTGCTGCCTCTGCTGCTGTCTCTGCTGCTGTCTCTGCTGCTGCTACTGTACGGTACTCCGACCGCCTTTGCTGCTGCTTTGCTTTGTCAGTTTATTTTTATTTTTATTTTTATTTTTACTTTATTTTTGCTGCTGCTGCTGTTGCTGTTGCTTTTGCTATTTGCCTTCGCTTTAGCTTTTGCTGATTCTTTTTCTCATTATTTGCGGTTTGCTGCGCAAAGTTTTGCTCGCTTTGGTTCGCATATTTCACCTGTAATTTTTGCAACTTTCAATTAGGAAGGCATTAAGCCAGAAAGTGCTTCCATTGAGCAAACCCCTGCCCCGCCCCTATAAAAACGAAGCGGTATGAAAGGTTCTGGCCACAGGAAAATGTATAGTAAGCCGACAGCAAAAGAAATCTGCAACAAAAAAAGGTATATATATATATATATATATATATATATGCCAAGCTGATGACTCGAATGGTTTGGATTTGACAGTCTATCCCACTGCACCTTCTAAATCACTCTGGCCCCTTACTCAGCACACCACCAGCTCCACATCCGAACGGGAGCAGGTAGCTGACATAAAATTGTAATTCATGCTCGTCATATATTTGTGTGTGCCCGCTGGGCGTGGCACTTTAATTAAAATTCCTCCCACACTGCACTTGACTCATAATAATAAATATGATTTGCCATTACAGAACGAGCACCAGCAGCAGCAGCACCACCACCACTACCATCACCACCAGTTGTCAAGTGTATTCTCTCTTAGCCAGGTCAAGGATGAGGTGGCTCTGGGTGTGTCGGCCCTAGAAAAATCAAATTGCAATCTCATGCAATGAAAACTACAAAATATTACTCGATTTTATATACCAAAAGCAATTGATAAAATGATCAAAACAAGCAGCTTCAGTATTACTACACTCGAATTTATAGAGTTTTGGGTAATTTATCGCAGAAAGTTTAAACATATTTAAAAAAAATTAATTTGTTGTTCTAATGTTTAATCGAATTACTTCAGTTTCGTTAGGCAATCAATTTTAAATACCTATTTTCTCTGTCCATTCAGAAACTCACCTGCAATGAGAAAGAAAAAAATTCAAATGAAATCATCGTTAAAAATATATTCTTTATGAATGTTATGCAACTTTTAGTTGATTAATAAAATAAATTAAAAAAAAAACGAGCCCAATAACAAATAGCTGCCAAAGGAATTGACAAACCAACGATTACGGCAACTAAACGCAAATTTGTATGAATAAAACAAATAGTTGTCGACCATACAAAATACGGAAAATCAAAACACAAAATGCAAGCACACAAAAATACAAAAAAGTAATAATAAAAAGAAAACAAGCACACAATAATGATGTAGTCGAGTGAGCTCGACTGCGACATACCCTCAACACTGCGGCTAGAAAATATATTTATATATTTAAATTTTATTGTGAAATTTCAATTATCATTATTATATATTATGCCATCTCTTTCTCTCGCATGCGCACTCACAGAAAAGATATCCTGATAAAAATGTCATCAATATGAGAATATATTTTTTTAACCGAAATTGTTGTATAAATACAAATTTATATGGTCGGAGATGATTCCTTCAGCCTGTTACATACATTTTCACCAACCCATTATACTCCATTTGCCCAATTTCAGGGATTAGGGTATTAAAATGCTAATGGTCAAAAAGTGTAGAAAATCACAGAAACAGCGAAAATTTTTGCTCTCTTAGCAAAAAATTATGGCTGGCAAATATGAAGTTAAAGGAAATGATAAAAAGGGGTGAAAAAAAGAGGGAGGCAGGGCGTGTGTGTGTGTGTGTGTGTGTAGAAAGTGTGGAATCATTTGCTCATTGCATTTATATTTGAAACGTGTCATGGTGAAATATGGGTAACGAGGAGGAGCTTAAATCAACAGACAGAAAGGTCAGCATATAAAGAAGTGGGTGAAATAGATAGAGAGACAGATAGAGAGAAAAGAGAGAGAGAGAGAGAAAAAGAGAGAAACAGAGAGACATTAGAGGAGGAAGAGTTAGAAATCAATGTTAATGTTTTTTTGGGTTAATGATAAGTTGTTTGAAGTTTGTTTATTATAGAAATTAGCCAAAGAAAACCTTAGCCTTGGAAATGGTTAGAAATTAATTTCTAATCTGTGTTGGCATTTGTCATTTTCAATGGGCTTAAAATATATATGAATGAATGAGTCTTATGTCATAGCGATAAAAGCTTAGCTCTTTTTGGTCCATTTATTGAGGAGAATTAAAAACATGTATTGAATCATTGCTCGAATGTTGCTGAATAATTGATGCACTCAACCATTCAGCCGCATTCAGTCGCTTATTCAACTGTTTGCATTCATTTGAAATAATTTTTCGCATCCTCCATGGGGACATATTTTTGTGTGCAGACAGAGCAGACATTAAATGTGAAATGAATGGTGTTCAATTAAAAGCGTGCACCTGAATACGCCAAATTCAATATGCAGTTGAGTGTAATTAGATATAACATAATTAGTGCAATGACCATACAGCAAACGCATTCGTTTTTCCAACATTAAACATTCATTTGATATTCATATCACAATGTGCAATTGTTTAAATGTCATTTAAGTGATTTAAATGCATTTTCAAACGAGCTTAATTCCAACGCATTAACAGCTCAGACCCATAGACGTTGGAGTGATATATATATATATATATATATAAAGAGAGATCAAGAGAAAGAGAGAGAGAGAGAGGTAGCCAGAGTGGGGGAGGAGAAATTGGATTGCGATAGCTATGATAAATAATGCTGCCGTGCATCTAATTAATAACAAAACTTTAATCGCCTAACGATAGCTGTGTATTACATAACTCGCACACACCCACACCCACACACACACACACACATAACTTCCCATTCCCCCCCCCCACCCCTCTCCACACCCACTTTCCATTGCTTGTTTGGCTGGGGCTAATGTTCGTCGCCGTCCATAGCCACTGCGGCTGATGATTATTATTATGGTTATTGTTATTAGCGCTTCGAGATTTATGTGCAAAAATTTATTATTTGCCTGGGTTCTACTGGAAGTGCAGTCAACCTTATTGTTGTTGTTACTGCTGCTGTTGTGGCTCCATAAATTTAACTGAAATTGAGCATAATTTTTCATTTAAGTGGAAATTAATATAATACGCCGCCCAGCCACGCCCAGCTAATTATGTCACGTCGGACATTCAGCTGAAATAGCGCAACAGAATCACACACAAGGACCAACAGCAAAAAATAGACAGAGAGAGAGAGAGAGAGAGAAGGAGGAGAGATGGGCATTAAAATAATAAAAAAAAAACAACCGTGTGAAAAATTAAGGCAATGAAAATATTTTGATGAATATAAATGCCAAAACAAACGGCCGCCGGGCATCACCAAACTTTGTTTCGCTGCAAAATGAATAATTAATTTTGATGCGGCATTTTCACTAACAAAAACCTTTACAAAAGAGAAATCGCAACAACATTTTCATGGGTATTTAATTGTTGTCATTTAGTTGGGCACACATTCAGAGTGACATCGCCAACACCACCAAGACCAAGTTTATTTATATATTCTAGATCAAAATCACTATCCAAGTCAATGTATTCGAAGTCTTTCGAATAAGATGTCTTTTTCATATAGCTACGATAGAAATGATCAGTCGAAAGATGCAAGATTTCCGTTACAGTTCTGCAGTAAAAAATTAACCATATCGATCTACTATATCATATATCATATATCCCAAAGCAACCATTATTTCAAGTAAATATAAATTTATCATAGCTTTTTGCTTGTTTATTTTGATTAATTCTTAAATGTAATATATTTTTTGTATTAAAATTGCAAAATATCAAGTTATTTGTGATCATAGGTTAAACAATAAACGAATTTTGTCTTCAAGAGTCATTTGTTCAATAATTTCATTCATGACATGATTGCTTTTTCAAGCTATGATGGCAACAAAGTAAATCAATTGTGTTCTTTCGAGAATTTCGAATTTCGACAATATTTTAGTTGTGCAATTGCGTGTCAAAGTCACTTTTACATCTGTACAATGTGTGCTGCTACTGGCTTTGTTTTTGTTACGCACACCCACACACACACACACACACACACACACACACACACACACACACTCATACATTTATATACATTGGGCATGCGAAGTTATGTCCACAACGCAGGCAAAAGTAATTTTATGTATCTGTGGCTCATTAATAATTTAGACCCCAGCAAGGAAATCAAAGTTGTTTGTGGTGCCACCAATCCCCTCTCCACTTGTCTCGCAAACATTCCCCTTTGCCCCGCTCACCCCTTACCCCTTGGCTGATAAGGCAGCGGCGTGCCAGTGCCGTTAGTTTTGTTGTCGCCGTCGTCGTGTGTTGTCGCCCCGAGTATTCCTTTTGGGGCACGCAAATGCGTTGCGTATACGCAATATTTCAACAGCCAAAGTAATGCACAAGCCACGTTCTGGCCACATACCAAGCGACCAGATGTCAACTGTACACTGAGAGCAAAAATAAATTGTCAAAAAAATTCCGTTTTTTCTGTTCTTTAGAAATTAATTTTGTATAATCGAAAAACAGTTATTTGAATATTATACATTTTTTCCTTATAAAAACTATTTTCCATTTTGAAAGAGATATATTTCTTAAAAGTAGCAAGTGAAAAAATCGGCAATATTTGAAAAAACTAAAGCATATAATTTGCTGTTCATTGAGATTCTAGATTTATGACAAAGTATTGTTCTGAGTGCAACAGTTTTTTGGTGGGCGGGGGGAGGGGCTGGAGTTGTTGCTTAAGCGCTCTGTAAGCCAATATCTCTGTTATCTTGCTGTTGCTGATGTCGATGTTGCTGCTGTTGATGTTGTTGTTGTTGCTGCTGTTGTTGTTGCTGTTGTTGTTGTTGCTATTGCCATGTGGGCCATGTCTATTCTGCTCGCTTGATTCAATGAATTTTGCACAAAACTGCAGCTGGACGTACGGTCAGAGTTGGGCACAATGTGGAAGAATGATGGAAATGGGGGAGGCGTGTCCAAACAAATGTATGCAGCACGCAATACGTTGCTCGGCGTGTTAGATGCGTGCTTATGAAGGGAGCGAGTGGGGGAGGGAATGGAGGCTGAGAGAGCAGAAAAAGCTGCTACTGCTGCTGCACAAAAAAAGTAGCCAAGCGGCAGAGGAAGTTATGATTGTTTCACGATCTGACAAATAGAGCAACCTCTCTCTTTCTCTCTCTCTCTCTCTCTCTCCCTCTCTCTCATTCTCTTTCTCTTTCGCTCTTGCTGTCATTGTCGCTGTCGCTGTCCGTCTGTGTGGGGCAACAAAAGTAGCCAGGCACATGCTTTTTGGATTGCTCGACAAATTTATGCGCCTCTGTTGGATGCGCCCGGAACAGGCAATGGGGCAATGTGGCTCCGGTTAGCTCTTCACTGTTTGCTTGTTTGTTCGCTTGTTTGTGTGTGTTTGTGTGTGTGTGTTTGCTTGTTGGCTGGCTTTTATCAACCCTTTGAGGGTTGTGCCACTTGCGTGTGAGTGTGTGTGTGTGTGTGTGTGTGTGTGTATGCGTGTGAGCTTATGTGTGTGTGTTGGCATTGCTAAAAATTTGTGGCAAATCTTTCTCTCCCTCTGTCTGTGTGTGTGTGTGTGTGCATTATTCTTCTCGGCCTAAAAGCAGGCAATGAAATTTTCATGCTCACTCAATTGTTGCAGTTGACAGTTTTCAGCAAAAAAGCCGAAGAACAAGCAATAAAACAATGTAAATGAAAAGTTATGAATGCACTCAATCGAAAGTGGAAAACCAAGCAAACCAACCAGAAATTGCTAGTAGAATAACACATGCCACGTGAGGCAGATACACTTGCCATACAACAGCAATTATACTCGTTTTATCCACAAAATTCGTTTAGCAAAGGTAAACGATACAACTGAAGTTATTTGTAGCCATCGACTGCCAGTTGCTATGTTTCAGCATTTAAATTTTGTGGCAACACAGTATCGCTGATATATTTTACTGTATTTTTTATGTACATTTAGCGAACCATTAATAGCATAATTAATAACATTGCGTTAAAAAACAGTGACACTTTATATTTATAGCCACATATTTTAATATTAAAATTTTACTCTACAATGCAATTAAATTTTAGGCTTGAATGAAATCATTAAATGTGATATATTTGTTTTTAGATATGCGCTTAAAAGTGTTCAAAAAAAAAAAGGCACTTAAATGCGTTTAAGTATGCATTTGCACATGGCGCTGTTGACATGTCAATTGACCGGATTAACAATGATTAAATATGACAAAAAAATAATAGTAAATATATATATATATATATATATATATAAATAAACATACAAATCAATATAGAAATATAGCAACGCGCTTAGATAATCATTGTCTATTTTTGTCATCTGCTGCCAAATATTTCGTGTAATGCCAACATACATGGGTACTTATGCATTAATGTATTTTTAGCCATGTTTGTTTTTTTGCTGTCTGCTCCGTTGTCTTGGCTTTATAGATGCCCCAAACAAAATGACAACAGCAATTGGCAATCTTTGAAGTTAGATTCGTTTGACTTTTACTTTTGCCTCGACATCTCCCACACACACACCCACACACACGCACACACGCCCACGCAACCTGGCTCAGAATACGAACAAGCAACAGCGTTGAGCATTTCACATTTAACTTAAAGCTTTTCAGGCCCATCATCCACTCTCCCGTTTCGCACGTCTCCTTCTCGTAGAGAAGCAGCAGCATAGCAGTTGTGAAGCTTTAATTACCATGAGAAGCTCCCGATTGTACTGTAAATATTTTGTTAAAGCTTTAAGTTGTGCCCTATTCTCAGTACTGTGCTGTGCTGTGCTGTGTTGTGTTGTTTGTGTGTTTGCAATGCTTATACCGGCTCTTCGACTGGCAATTGTTGCGCCAACAACAGCGTCAGCAACAATAATCCGAAGGCGTGATACGTAACAAGCGGCGAGGCAGACAGAGAAAGAGAGAGAGAGAGAGAGAGAGGGAAAGAGAGGGGAAGTGTGGGAGAAACAGAGGAGTGGTTAAAGCCCAAGGATAAAACAAACCAGGAACTGAACCCACCAAAAACAAAAAGAAGCAAAATGAAACAAAAAAATGCGCAAGCATTTTTAAAATTTAATGCGGCGCTGCTAGCGCTGACAGCGCTGCCAGCAGCGACGCAGGCGATACGCTGAATAAGCAGCGCTGGCTGCGTCAAAAGCTCGCGTCAATAATACAAAATACGTAATACTGAATGTCGAATGTGCCATCCCTCTCCGCCCCCCATCCGAATGCCCGCTCAGAAGCCAAAAAATTACAGACGCGACATGAAACGTTGATAAAAACGACAATTGATGGGCGTACGTGGGCGCATTGGGGCGTGGGCAATTGCTGAGTTATGTTTATGACAAATGCGAGTCACTGCGTCACTGGCACGGGCCCCAGCACGAGCACTGGGCGGATGATGCTGTCGCAGACAGTCCACCCTCCCCCCTCCCCCACCTATCTTGGCATCGCCAGCCCTTGGCCTTACCATTGCCCTTGTCCTTGTCAGCGCCATGTACATGTAGGCGAGCACATTGTCTACGTTATAAACATTAAAAATAGCCAAGAAGGTGATTTGTTAAGTGTTTGAAAAACACATGTGTCTCTCTTTAAATACTACATTTACAACTCATATTGGGAAAAACAATTCATTTTTGTTGCATAAATAACTGATAAGCATAAATAACAACAATCATATTAATGAATTCAGAAATCTGCCATATAAATTATGAATAAGAAACATTCTATTTATTTGGTACGATTTCAAAAAGCCAAGTCCAAATAATTTGCCCAATTTCTTTTTACTTTTCAAACATAAATTAAAGTAAGCTGGTTTTGGACAATTCTTGAGCCTAAACTTAAACTTCACATTGAACGTGTTTTGGCTCTGAAGAGAATTGATAAGTTCGCAATGTGAGCTTTGGCGCTGATCTTTGGCTTGGATTCTCTCTCATTCATGTTCAATTTTTTTATTGCTGTCGCCTTTTGCTTTGTCACGTGTTACGTGTCCTGCTTTGATAATCAGAGCTTTCCCCCCATACCCCCACCCAATCACCAATAGGCAGAAAATAAATGTGAAAATGGGAAGAATTTTTTTATTGTTACACAACAGAAGAGCTGAGCACAGTTGGTGGGCCGAGGGAGGTGCAAAAGGTGCAGGAGGTGCAGGCAGGGCGTCTTTCGATTGTCAATCACATGCAATTTAAATAAATTGAGTGTTTTATGGGGTTTTCAATTTGATGTGTTCCGGTTTTGATGTTGGGGCCAACCATCCTGTCACCATGCATATTAATCATCATCTTTATCAGCATCAGCAACAGGAAACGAGCAGCAAGCAGCAAGCAGCAACTAATAACAGGATCAGGACATCATCATCATCATCACCATCATCATCATTATCATCGTCATGTAGGCCAGAGCTCAAGTACTTTTCAGTAAGCTTTTGTTTTGGCCAGCCAATTGCCAAATTGCAATGGACGCTGATGAGCAGCACAAAAATAATCAGCCATCATTTTGCATATTGCATATTGCATGGCGTTGCACGCACGATGGACGCCAGCTGCTGCTTTCGGTGGGTGGCGGGTGGCGCGTCGACGGTAGATGCCCCCATGGGGAGGCATGCAACGCAGAATTGGCAACTGGCTTGCATTCGCTGCTGACTATGGAATTAATGCACGTACATTAAATTCAATTTTGGGGCTTCACAACGCATTTTATACAATGCCAAAACACACACTCAACCACACACACACACACACAATTACACACGCTGTGGTCTACACAAATGAAAACCAAAACGAAAACGAAATCGAGAGTTTAGCATCTACAGGTCAAAGGTAAGCTTGGTGCCCTTTAATTAGGGTCCCAAAAGCTGGCATCTAAAATGTTATCAAATGACAACAAATAAACTGTTTGTTTATTATTACAAATAATGCTTTTTTTTTGAGAATATTGGCTTACATATTAACTATTCAAAATGAATAATTAATTTGAAATAAACAGCTGCAACTAAATATGGCATAAATTGATGGCAAAACCGAATTTACAGAATTGTCTATTTGAAACGAGTGTTGCTAATTTTAATTTTAATTTTTGAGATTTAATTATTGTAATGAAGCAAAAAAAGGTTTTTTTTTTGTTTTAATAACATTACTCAATTAAATATAATTTTATGCGAAGAATATATAAATTTACTTAGAAATCGTTTTAGTCATTGTCAAACTCGACAAACTTTCACATTTTGAGCGGAAAATAAATCAAATAACAAATATAAAAATTGTTCAATTAAAAAATATTAAAAAAGCTTAAAGAAATATAGATAAACATATATATTTTTTTCTCATTTCATAAGGCATCTTTAATTTTTGCCTACTTTTTGGCACAGTATTTTATGTTATTTAATAATTTTAATTTTAATATCAAAGATAGAAGAGATTTTATTGGTTTTGTTTTTGAAATATGAAATTGTCAATGCAAATGACATTCCGTGACATATATCGTGACACGAACTCGTGAGTGAAATTCGTGTCCTTTTGGTAAGCGTGTTTCTAGCTCTGCCCCAGAAATAAATCACATACCAAAATTATGGTTTGATGCACATTGGTGCATTTTTGAAGTGTTTGTTGAAAATGCAATCGAGTATTAAGTAACACATTCTCACAAGTTTAACTCTCTCTCTGTGTGTGTGCGTGTGTGTGTGTGTGTATGGGAGTGTACAACTGTGGCAAAGTGTCACATTAACTTGTTTAAAACGCAGCGAGCGTGCAGCGTGAAAATTGCAGCTGCAGTGCATGCGTTTCGATTTGCACGTTGCACGTTGCACGTTGGCGCACAAGTAGGAATCTGCCAGAGCAGGCCGGAATAACGGCTGTGCAGTGGCAGTGGCAGTGGCAACGCAGGATAACAAGAACAATGAGCGTTAAGCGTGTCGCATACCAACAACAATTGTCACAATTGTTAAATATTTATAATAATAGAGTTTTTATTGCTGTGGCCACGTAAAATATTAAGCGCGCTTATGCGGCAACTCAGCAGTAGCGTGGGGCATGCGGCATGCGGCATGCAGCATGCAGCAGCATGCAGCAGGACGCAGGCGGCGAGCCGTTAACAATGGCGCATTTCCGGCTTGCCACAGTCACAGTTGCAAACCTGCCACGCCCAGCGTGCAACAAATTGAAAAACATTTATTTGCTTAAAAGCGTCAAGTATTTTGTATTATATTTTTGTTAATTTCTTGACTCATTTTTGCCATTTTGTTGTTGTTATTGCAATGCAGTTTGAATAATTTATTTATGTTTATTATTTTTTGTACTTGCCTTTAACAAATTTTATTTTAATTTTAATTATTTTGCTGTTGTTTTTTTTAATCATAAATGCAGGCATGTCAACAATTGGTTGGCCAGTTTTGTTGTTGTTCTTTTAGTTGTTCTTTTTGTTGTTGTTGTTGTTTGCATTGAGTTTAACGCCCGGCAACACAATTTTAATTTGCAGCAGTTGTTGTTGTTGTTGTTGTTGTTGTTGTTGTAGCTGTTGCTTTAAACAAATAAACTTAACTCTGTTTTGTGGTTGTTGTTTCTGGTTGTTTTTTAATGAATTTGTATATTTTATGTACAACATATTTTGTGGCATTGCAGTAACAGCAACAAACTGTCAGCGGCATCATAAATTGTACTGCAATGGGCAGAGGGGTTGAGGAGAAGAGAGAGAGAGAGAGAGCAGCTCGAGGGACACATAATAAGTATCCATTTGTGGATTCTAATATTCAAATAAATGCACCGTTTTTGAATTATGTATTTATTATGAATTAAAGTACTATTTAAAAAAAACTCTTTTTAAGCAACGCATATAAAAAAAACCTTTTCAAGCTAATCCAGTCAAATTTAAATTAAGTTATTTGTTTCAGTTTGACACATTTTAAATAACTAAATAAATTCTTCTAAAAATATCATTAATTCAAAACATGAAATAGCAATCAGAATACAATTATTGTGAATTAGTATGCATTGAAAAAGAGAACTACTCAAAAGCGAAAAGCTAACAGTATACAAAAAAAAAAAAAAAAACGCCCCCATTAACGCACATACACACACACACCCACACATATACACACATTGATACAAATACAAAACAAGTAAAGCAGAAATCAATGTTATAAAAAAAGCATAGAATTAAGGCACAATCTAAATAATATTTGTATGACTTATTAATGTTCGTATTATTTGTATTTATTATTAATATTATTTGCCGTTGTCTGTCTTTTTTTCACAATATATATATAATAATATCTCTCAGCTCGCAATATTTAACCTTTGCGAGTCAATATTCGTGTAATTTGATATTTAATCACTTAGTCGCTTCACATAATTATGTGAAATTTAAAATTCTGTATCACAAAATGAGAATCTTAGAGCAGTTCTTAGGAAACGTTTCAAGTCTGCTAATGAGCACTAAATAAGTGTTGCTAAGCTACTCTTGGCTGAGATGAAAGGCATCATCAAAGTATGAATAAATATCGGATATTGATTTTAATATGCTTATGTTTTTGCATGGTAACAATATCAATTGTATTCTTTGTTGTTTTTTTTTTCCATAAATAATTTATGTTTGGAAACAAATATTTTGTTTTAAGGATAAAATGATATAAACGATAGGAGAGTTTAATGTTATCGATTTGTTGCTAGTGTGAAAGAGTTTTATTTATTATACTTAAAATGTTACCCATTTTTAGTTTTGTTAGCCGATTATAATGCTAACCAAAATTACTCACATTTTCACAACTTCAATGAGTATGTGTCTAAGTGTGTGTGTGTGTGTGGGTGTGTGTGTGTGGGTGTGTGTGTAGGTGTCGTAGAACACAAAAAGTTCAACTGACTGAAAATGCTTAAATAACCTAAATGCAGACTCGACTCTTACCACAAAGTCTGGCATATGGCGAATAAATGAATGAATGAATGAATGGATGGATGGATGGATAACCGAATGAATGGAAAAATGTGGAAATATATTTAAGACTGGAAGCTGGCTCAGTTTAGAATCTGTCTGACGCTTGGCAAACTTGCAGTCAGCTCACAGTGTGGATTTCGATGCCAGAGCACATCGAGCAACTAATTTGCCACAAAAAAAAAAGAAGCAGATACAGCAGCAGCAGCAGTGGCAGAAAGTTGAGCAGGGGCAGGGGCAGGGGCAGCAGCTGGGGAGATGAGCATAGTTTTAAGTTCCTTGCTATAATTTTAATCAAACTTAAAACAAATTTCCTAAATAGTTTCAGCTAGCTGTCTCATCCTCCACTGTTTGTATTACGCATATCTCTCTCAATTTTGCTCCTCTCTCCGTCTCTCTTTCTCTCTTTCTCTCTCTCTGTCTCTCTCTCTCTCTCCATCTGTCTGTCTTGCTCAGTTGTTTTTGTCACTCTTGCTGCTGCTGCTGCTGCTGCTGTTGGGCGTAAAAGTTTTTAAGCTGTGGCCTCTGCAAAGTTTTTTGACTCAATGAGCTCAAAAATCTCTTTTTAATACTTAAGCATAACTAAATTAACATGCCTAAGTGGGTGTGTGTGTGTGTGTGTGCATGTGTGTGTTTGTGTGTGGTTTTGCGACGCAGCCAACAGTTAGGAAATTTTTGTTTTTTTTTTTTCGCAAATTAAATTTGCTCAACGTTGTAAAACCGAACTCCCCATTTTCTGTTGGCCAAAACGCGACGCCTTTAACGCCCTTCACATGGCACGTTATGGGCGTGGCCTCATTGCGGCTCGGTTGAACTGTGTGCACATGCAATTTGATTTGCGGGTCGTCGCAAAGCAGCTCAAAATATATAAAGCCACAAGATCCCAACCAGCTGGCAGCGCCACAAGGTATGCATCACATTTTGAAATAAGCCAATTAATCGCTTTTGGGTGTTGGTGTATGGAGGGGTGGGGGATGGGCCCCGTACGCCTTTTGGTACGTATAACCATAACTTAAGTACCACTAAGCAATTAGACAAGAATGTACGAAGTTCTACTTATTTCTTAGTTATTTGCGGTTAATTTTGTAAACAGAAAATATTTCTGCTTATGCAATTTTATAGAGAATTATTTAGAAGAAGAGAGGCAAAAGGGGAGAGAGGGGTGGGGATTGCAGAGTGTGTGTAAAGAGTTATGCTTCTTTTATGCGTCTTCCAAATTTCTATTTTTTCTCCATCAAAGTCCTCAACTTTGATTACAACAAAATAATCTAAATCAGCTATTTTAATTTAAAACTATATATTTTTTTTTTTATTAATTTATGAAGGCGAAGATAATACTTTTATTTTGGATATTCGAAAAAAAGGTTAGGGTTGTGCAAAAGTTTGTAATAGGCAGAATGAAGCATCTCCGCAGATCAATATTGAAAATCTAAAGACTTCAAGTTTTTATATATTTTCTTATTCGATAACAATTGTAAATGTTTTTTTTTTTATATACAACAATCTATTATCAGCAAGCTTACTGTGTATTTACAAACTGGGCTTAGTTAATCTTACATTTTAGCTGGTTTTGTTATAGCCGTCTTGTTTGCCTTGTTTGCCACATTGGCTTTAATACGAATAATCTAATAGTTGGGATATGGCGGACATTAATGATTTTATTTGATTATTTTTTTGAAATGTATTTGTTGTTATCGTTTTCAGCGTGTGTGTGTGAGTTCGCATCAAATGGAATGATTTCCAATAATGTGCACAAAATAAAACATGAGCCTGGTCAAAGAATTGGGTTGGTGCCCGCAGATACATCAAACGTGGCCTAAACTACGGCGCTGCCATATCTAAAGCTGTCTATCTGCGTGTGTGTGTGTCTCTGAGTGTGTGTGTGTGTGTGTCACGTTTATTTGTATTAGAGATGACCGCAAAATGAATGTGGCAAGTCCGTCAAACTAACTGAATGCGTTGCGCAATAAGCAGGAATGTTGGTAGGGGGGGGGGCGGTCGGTATGTGCTGCTCGGTTGGCTATGATAGCAAATGCAGTTCAAGCTGAACTGTTAGCCACCGCCAAAGCCAAAGCCAAAGCCAATGCCAAAGCAAATAAACGCTTTCGGGCGCAACATAAAAATTTTATATGCAAATGAAGGCAAACAGCAAAAAATAAAAATAAAAATACAACAAAAAAAAAAAAAAGGAAATACATAAAAGTCAACAAATATTTTGCTCAATTTTTGTTGCGGCATTCTTTTTTTTTTTGTTGTTGCTGCTTTTGCGCTTCGCTTTGTTTGTTTCCTTAGCCTGGCCCACTCAGGTAAAATGGCCAAGCTCTCGGCCATATAAAACACACGAACAAGAAGTCAGGGCAGGTCGACTTCCTGAATTCGGCCAGGCTGACTTGAGTTGCTTGGTTTTGGGTGGGCGGTGGTTTGTCTGTGATCTAAAGTCCATGTGTCTCAGCAAGGATGCGGCCAGGATGCGAGTGAAATGAGGACGAGAAATTTGGTATTCGTGACTGCGACTGCAAATGCGGCGCTCAGCCCGTGACTGGGCCTATGAATTGAATTATTAAGTAGTGTATGTCCAAGTATATGTATGTGTGTGTGTGTGTGGAGGCTGTGGGCGTGACACATTGAGCAGGTCATTCGAATGCGCAGCACAAAAGAAAAATGTTTCGTTGTATAAGAATGGAGTATAAATAAGTGTTTGCCATCCGCCTGATTGCGGACTCCAGGGAAAGGGCTGTTTGGTGTGCTGGGGGGAGGGATGTGCATGAGAATGAGAATGCTTTAAAAATGTGTGTGTGTGTGTGTGTGACTGTGTGTGTGTGTGTGACTTAAGCTACAATCGCATTGTGGTTGATTATTTAAACACAAGCTGCAGAAGCAATGCAAGTGCCCCCCCCCCCCCCCCCCCCTCCCTAACACAATAGTCCCAATCAACGATAATCGAGCACAACAAATTAGCATCAATCAGAAAGCGCTTGAAAAAGCGCTTGAAGAATTTGACTGCGTTTCGCACGCGATTCTTAAACGATTCTTGACACCTGCAGCCAGTTCACAAATTGCTGCAAACGTTTAACAAAACAGATCTTGCATTCAGTTAAGAGGGGGGGAAAAAAAACAAGCAAAAATCAGCATAATAAATTCAATGAAAGCTGATTAAGATAGATTTTGCTTAATTTAAGCTCTGATTTCGTACTTTGATTTGTAAGACAAATTAATCAATTCCTTGCTTTCTTTCAAATGTGATTAAATATTTGCTGTGGAGAGCAATTAATTGCTTGTTTATCAGTTTGTAATTAAGTGTTAATTGTAGGCACACAAATTTCTTTCAAAATCCGCTTTGATGTTACAACAAAAAAAAAAAAAAAAAAAAATTTGGGTTATATATGTAAAATTGCTTTTCATCTATCAAATGCATAAGCACTTAGCATATTAATCAATCACAAGTGTTTGGACATGACACAGCTATATCTATATCTCTGTGACTGTGTGCTAGTGTGTGTGTGTGTGTGTGTGTGTGTATGCTATCATTTTGCATTCCCAAAGGACTCACATTTGTTTTGGGTTTCATCGTGCTTGGCGTTGAATGTAATTTCAGTTTGTGCTTGTCACCTGGCAGCAGCTAGTCAACCAGCCCGTTAATAGGGCGTGTTAACGCCCTTTGCACCCCTACACCCCACCAATAGCTATCAATGGGTATTACTATTTGGCCCCTTAATATTCTCATACACACACACACACACACACACAGATATAGACATACTCATGTTAAAGTTGTGCTAAATATTCTGTATCTAATTGTTGTGTAAATCGATTTTTTACAGTCGAGTTGATAAAGTTCAGAAATCCTTTAAAAGTGACAGCAGTTGGAGTGCAATCTGCAAGGGTATTTCACCTTTTGCCATGCCCAAAGATAACTGTTTTTGTTGTTGCTGCTCTTTTCTTATTTGCTGTTGTTTTTAACTTTTGTTTCGGGGGATTCTTTCGGTTTTTTTTTTACTTTTTGTTTGCGCAGTTTGTAATTGACATGAAAATTTAATGGCATAATTTTATTTTATACCCGCGTCGCCTGCCCTTTCTCTCCCCCCAACCATTCTGCTGGCTGCTGGCATCTGGCTTCCACTTCCTTCTCTTTGGTTTCTTTAAGTTTATACTTCTTGTGTTGTTCTTGTTGTTGTTGTTGTTGTTGTATTAGACTGTGTTTGGCTTTGTGCTTTTTTAGATTAGAAAAGTTTGTCTTAGTGTTGCTTGTTGTTGTTTCACTTTGGTTGGCTTGACATTGTTTATATGGCCAACGCGCCTATGCAGCAAAACTTGCAGTTAAGCCACCAAACCAAACACCCCCCCCCCCCCCCCAAGCACCATCCGCCATAAACCACATACATACATACATACAAAGTGAGACAGTGGTGCATTGGGCAAAAGTTTTGGTCAGCCTGGACCCAGGCACATTGGACATTGTCTACTTCAACTGCAACTTGGCCAAAAAACAAAAAAAAAAAAAAAACAACAAGGATAAGAAAGAAATCTCTGTACTCGGTTGGTTGCAGCTGCATAAGGGGCAAGTGCTCTTCTTCTTGGCTGCAAGTGCTAGTATATTATACATATGTCGCTAAAGATTTTAAGACTTTGGCATTGCTCAACTTTTTGCCACTCAGGTTCAAGATTTAAATTTGAGCTTGCTGCCAAGTTATTGCACTAGAGATTTTGATGCTTTGTTGGCCCGAAACAAAACAGCTAATTTAATTAAATAGTTTGTAAACCATCTAAGTTTCGAAAAGTTAGTCGCTTAGATACAACTATGCCGTTTGAATGAAACCAGCTTAGATTAATTAAAAATATATTAACTATTTTGTACTTGTTGGCTTAATTATACTTTGCTTAGGATAAGTACGCATAAAAAGATGGAAGAGTTATATAAGAAGAAATATTGTAAACTAAATATAAATTATATATAAATTTATAAATATAAATTTCTTATGACTTCTGTTTATTGCTGAAAGCTTAAAAGAAATTTGTTTCTTTTTCTGCCAACTGCAAATGTGAGATACAAAAATGCGAATATTGCTGTTAGTTTTAAATAAAAAAAATAAAAAAAAAACGAAAGTAAAGGAGATGCAGTAGCTGTCCTTTATGTTGTTGCGACTGTTGCTGTTGTTGACCACTCGATTTTTTTTTGCTACTGCAGTGAAATAGAGCAAATGTTCTAATAGTCGAGTATTCTCGACTGAAGCACTCTTGTTTTCGGGGTTTTTTTTTTTTTTTTTGTTATAAATTGCGCTAACATAGCTTCTGCTGAAGCAATACTCAGTCACAAATGATCAATATTTGCATAGCCACTTTTATTTTATATGGTGAAAGCAGCCAGGGATCAAGTGGAGCTACCAGCTGCTTATTTTTATTTTTTTCCTTCTTTTCTTATTTTTGGGATTTAATTCTGTTTTTTGTTGTTGTTGTCATTTCTGTTATTTTCAATTCCCTTTGTTTAGCACTCGTTCGCACACATTCTCTGTCTCTCTCTCTCTCTTTCTTCTTTTGCTCCTTTTGCTCAGCCTCGCAGCGTTTGTTAACAGTGCATTGTTGTGCCTATCCTTTGCCCATTCCCCACTTCCCACTCTCCGAGTTGTTATCCCTCTCGCACTCGCTGTCTGTGCCCCTGTCCTCTCTGTCTCATTCGCTCGGTTGGTGTCTGCTTGGCTGAACGCTTGAACAAAAGTTTTTTGCGCTAGTTTCTTGTCTTTTATTTGCCTTTAGTTTTTGGTGTTTTTTCTTTGTGCGCCCGAAAAACCGAATCAGGAACACAAAATAATACAGCAAATATAAAAATAAAACGAGCAAAGAGTATGAGAGAGAGATAGAGAGATCGAGGGGGTGGGGGGACACAGCGAAAAGTAGGTAAAAACTTTTTGGCCACCTACTTTTCACTGTTCGCATTTTGTTTTGCTGTTGTTTTTGTTGCTGTTTTTGTTGTTGTTGGTTAATTTTCTGCTGCTGCTGTTGCTGCTGCTTCTGCTGTCTTTGGCCAATTTCCGGTAATTCAGTTTTATGCAGGAACTTTTGCGTTTATATAAATATGATGCCAGTGGCAAATGGCGATGCTCAATGCTCAACGCCCCAAAAACAGACAGATCGCAAGCACTCCAAGGTCAGCTATGCATATGTGTGCGTGTGTCTGTGTGTGCGTGTGTGTGTGTGTGTGTGTTTGTGTGTGTGTGCTTGGCGCACTTTAAATCGCTGGGGCTATGGCAAAAGTTTTAGCTTGGCCAAAATACAACAACAAATGATGCGCATTATTTATGCTTTGTTAGACTGCGTGCCTCTGCTGTGTGTGTATCTGTGTGTGTGGGTGTGTGTGTGTGGGTATGCCAGCTTCTCTAGGGCACTTGGTTTATGTGGCTACATAATTGACTTTGATAATTTTCACTTATTGTGGGTGCCTAGTTACCAGCAGCAACAACAACTCGCAGACAGACAAACAGACAGAAAAAATAGACAAACAGACAGACAGACAGACTGACAAACAGACTGACAGACGCAACAGATTCAAATTCTCTGTTAATTTGATTAGAAAAGTTTGGGTGCGTCCCGCTTGCCACCATTCTCCCCGCCCACCCCCACCACAACATTCCCGTTGCCACTCCGTTTGCGGCCAGCGTTGCGCTTATGAGGCGCAAATGCTCCAAATTTTTAAACACTCAAAACTTTTACTTTTTTACACCCTGTTCACGCATAAATTGTGGTAATTGGGTGGATTGCACTTGTGATGCTGCTGCTGCTGGAGATAATCAACTTGATTATAACTATTTTTACTACACTATTCAATCTGCTCGTTGGGTCGGTCGTCTATATAGCCTTCTACAGCTATTATCAATGCGTATTATAGTTTTAATAATTATTACAATTAATATATTAATTTGGTTGAAATTTTGTTAAGAAAACCAAATTGATTTCTGTAGACTTCTACTGTGTCTGTTATTCGTTTTGTGTGCATAGTTTTAATAATAATAATAATAATAATAATAATAATTTTAATAGTAATAATAATAGTAATATAATAATGACAGATTGATTTCATATAATAAATTGAAAAGTTTGATTGCTTTTTAACACAAAGAACAGAGTATTTTACAGTCGGGTCACAGCTGTATTTGCTTATTTTTAACTTTATTTTTTTAACCGTTTTTTTTCTTTCCTTTTTTGAGTCATGCACAAATGGCAATTGGACGCTTCTTGGATTAAACAACATGCAATCCTTAGAGCATATTCATATATCTGATATATATATACAAATATATTTAAGTCTCTCGCATAAGCAGAGTGGTTTTTGTGTGTGTGTATGTGTGTGTGAGTATCTGTGTATCAAGTGTGTGTAAGCCTAGGACGCACTTGAAAAGCATTTTCCGCGCCTTTTAGACCCATTTGCAAACATTTTGTACTCGCTTCTTTTTTTTTTTTGAGTTTTGTAGCTGTTGCCTTGGCTGTAGCCAACTCTCTACCTTCCCCCATACCCCCCTTAAGCAGCCCCGCTGTTGAGCTGCAGGCTTATCCTCTATCGTTGCTTTGTTGTGGTCTTAGCCACATTTTGTACGCGAATAGTTGAACGCCCACAAGCAAGCGGAGTGGGTGGCAGAAGCACGGAGTTGCTGGTTGTGTGTGGGGGGGGGAGGGATATGACAGGGGTCAGGTGGTGCTGGAAAGGGCGAGCATGCAGCAGTCTGGCATTTGAGACACGCAAATTTGATTGGCAGCGATTTTAGTGTGCCAACAACAACATCAACGTCAACATCAACAAAACACCAAACAACTTTGTCATTGACAATTGGCAACAGAAAAAAAAAACCTACAGAAATAAATAAATAAAATAAAAATGTAGCATACAAAAGTTGGCCAATTTAATTGGGGGCTTAAATTGTTGCATTTTAATTAAGTGCTTCGGGAGAAATGTGCCCAACCAAAATTTCTTGAATCGCAAAGATTTTCTCTAGCGTAAAATGGAAAAATCTTTTGTAAATTAGAACATTTTTTTTTTTTAATTAAATAAGCTTAGTCAAACTGTAGTTTTATGATAATAAATTTTATCTAGAATATATATATATATATACACTTCCATCATATATATATATATATATATATATAATATATCTATATTAAGCAAATTTTCCACAGCAAATAGTGCACTTTTTCCCAGTTGAATTAAACGGAAACCAATTCGAATATTTGCATTTGGATTATTAAAAAAATCGTTTCCTACATTTATACAAATTAGTACAAAACACAGGCTGCTACCGAATGGTGCATCCACAAATAAGTAAAATAAAATGCATATTTAAATATTCCATTAGACATCGGTTTAGCTAATTGGATAATTTCCATTGATATTTCATGTTTCTCTGTGCCTCAGGCTTAATGCGAATTTTCCGAGATGCCTCTTGATTATAATGTCATTAAAATTCGATGTGTAAATATTTAAATGACATTTGAAGGTCTTTTTGTAGTAAGGTTAATAAGGGGTAAGCGGTAAGGGGATGTCACAATATTGAAAATAATTTGGAAATTGCAATTTTCAGCATGAATTGGTTGCGCTCTGATTGAAATTGATAGCGGGAATTCATTGGCAATGATTGACGGAGTGTTAAATGAATTGCAAGCAAAGAAGCACACATACACACACACACACACACACACACACACACACACTCGCATAAACATGCAAAATGGCAGCTAAGGGAGGCTGACCAAAAAAAATGCAGCATACTTTTCGGCGCTTCAAAGTTTCTTAACTAAAAGACATATTTGTAAGCCTGGCTACCCGCGAGTCCCGCAAGCTTCAGCGTTTTTGGGTATATAAATAACTTACCATAAAGAAAGTGTCCAGAGGAAAGTTGCAGGAAAAATGTGAACAACAAAAATCAGTTTTTGTTGTTGTTGCTGTTGTTGGGGCGGCCTTGCTGCCTGCGGCTTCGTCTCGGCTTGTTTTGTTGATGCCTCTTGTTGCCTGTTCGAGTTTAGCAGCTTCACGAAAAAACTAGTTTTTCTCTGCTTTATTTTTTGTATTTTTTTTTTTTAAAGATTTTCTTGCTGTGGCTGCTTTGCTTCTATGTTTTATTTTAATTTTTTCGCTTATTTTTTGTTGTTGTTGTTTTGCGCGTTTGACTTGTGTTGCAGGTGCAGCGCTGCTAGTCGCGTCTTGCGGCAGCGTGGCAGCTTGTTACTTGTCGTCGAAGCCTGCGACCGGTTGCACAGGAAGCAACACACATTCGCACAAACACACACTTGAGCACACACAAGAACAAAAAATGTGTAATGATAAGTTTCCATTGATTAAGTCCTCCAAATAATTTGTTGTTTGTTTATTTTTTGTAAACTGGCTTCAAGAACTTTTTAGAATTTCACTGCAAATATTCAAAGGTTTCTGTGCATATTTCAGTTAGTTAAACCTACGACAACAAAACAAACACTTGCCAAAAAAAATAATAATAATCACAGAAACACAATCAAAAAATGCGATCAAAAATTTCGCTAGAGTCAGCAGCTGATAAATCCGTTTATATCTATATATACATATATATTTATATATATATATATATTAATGAAATATGTTGTCTGGCGATTTGTAGAATTATTTCGTAATGGGAACGTTGGGGGAGGGAATCGTATGCCGACGCTGTGGTCATTTTATTTGGTGGCGCTGTTTCTGCTTTTTTGTTTGGTTTTTTTGGGTCCGTCTTTATTTGGCTCTTTGCGTGCTGCGTCTTGACAATGTTAACAGTCGGTATCGCCAACACTACTATCGCTGGTCACAGTCACAGTCAGCATAGATAGTCACAGTCATCAACACAGCACACACACACACAGCGCACACACACAGGCACAGACACACACACACACAGTGTCCGCTTGAATCTTTGGGGCGACGACTGTTTCCTAACACGACGGAACACGTACTAAAACTTGTTTCACTCGCGCCGCGTTGTTACGTCGAATCAGCGTCACAGTGGTCGCTCCAGCAGCGCCAACAGCGACGCCAACAGCGACGCTAACGTTAACAGCGATAACAGAGCACAACACAGACGTCGGCACGCGCAGCCCATTGCAATCGCATACTTCAACAACAACATCTGTTCCCAACGCTGCTGGCGTCGCTGCTGCTGCTGGTGTTACTAAAACAACATAAGAAGAGAAAGAAGAAAAACCGAAAAACAAAAACAACAAGTCCGTCGCAATGACTCTCACGAGCGTGTTTGTGTACTAAAAACACCGACACGAACGCTCCAACGACGAAGCAATTTGACGAAGGACTCCGTTTACCGACTCCGTTATGAAACCAGGTCGTTGTCTTCGTGCCCTCGTGCTCTTCTGTTGGTCGCCGACAGACAAAAGCAGCTGCTGTCGCAGCCGCCGCTGTTAAGGATAACAGACATCCAATAACAGCGTCTCGTTAGAAATATATCAACCAAAGCGGGCAGACTTAAGTGATATTATATACAAGCACAGCTGCTGTTCACGTTCATTTTCCCCTGTTTTCCACGCACCCACGCACTCGCTCTTGATTGGTGGGCAGCAGATGCAACAGCAGCAGCAGCAGTAGCAGCAGCAGCAGATCTTCTGTCACAAAAGCACAGAAATGCATGCAACTGGCACAACAGCAAACAGAGAACAGCGAGCTGGGAACAGTTGCCTCATGACAACAATCCATATTAGCGTCACTCCAGAAATCTTGGTCCTGGTTTGCTTAAGTGTTAACCGCAACCAGTAGTCAAATAAAATACTCCTAATGTGATTTGCTTGCATTGCAAATACAAATACAAAATACGGGCATGTTGCAACATATGTGTTTATTTAGCTGCTAATTAATTTGCTAATAACAAAATTTATATAAACGGCAAGCGGTGCAATAATAGTCACGTAAATTAAATTAAATTAAATTAAATTAGTCACTAAATTATCTTACAGCTATATACAATTATTCCTATCCTACTTAGGACATTATCTAGTTATATATTTACTGCTGCAAATGCGTCTAGACTCATTATCCTATCAGTTCGGAGAACTCTTATCGCGGAATGTTTTATTACGTGTCTTTTCACGTGTTTACATATCTTCGCGATAAGAATCATCCTTAGTTATCTTAACATTGTAAGATTGAACAGTTGCACTACATTTTTGTTGCTTCTTGGCCCATAAACACAACTTTATTTTGCCATTAGCACAATTCTCAGCAATCAACTTAAATTTCTGTTTGAATTTGGCATACTTCGAAGCTTTTCTACTTATTCTTTTAGGTTATCAGAACTCAGATCACATCTCTGATGATCATCAAATCTGAATAAATTAATTAATTTGAATCAGACATTGATTATGATTTAATATGTGTGATACATTCTTATCAGATTCAAATAAATACACCAAGATTCATAGTGATTCTGATATTTATTCTGATTATTTTGTCACTCAAAAGATGGCTCTGAATATGCTTTGATTTGCCTTGAAATTCACATTTTGATTCAAACTGATCAAAATGAGTGTCTTACAAATGATTCACCGATTCACAGCCCTCAAAACAGTCTTTAGATGTTGTTGTTATTGTTATTGTTGTTGTTGCTGTTCTTGTTAATGTTATTCATATATTAACTGATTGTGAATGAGTTGAAAAATTTAAATAAAATGCGCATGCAAAAATTGGCACAGCTGAGGCTGTGAACATGAAATGATCGCTAACAACGAAAAGAGAGATGCGAATGAAGAACAAAGCACCAAAGAAAGCTCAACAACAACAATAACAACAACAGTAACATCAACAAGATAAACAACAACAACAACAACAACAACAACATTAATAACAATAACAATAAAAACGGCAAACTGTTGCCGCCTCATAATTAAAACGCTTCAAGTGGCACAGAATGCAAGTTGCCCAGTTCGCTCAGTTTGTGCCACTCTCTATAAAATAAGAATAATAATATTTTCTAAGTTCAAGAGCGTTTTTTTTTTCAAGTGTACACAGATTTAATAAATTATTATTTATTTATATTTTTTTTGCACTGTTTTTAAACACAAAGTTTTTTTTTTTTATATAACATTATTTTCGATGTAGAAATATGTTATTGGTCAAATCGAATGATTTGATTTTTAGTGATATATTTTTCTGAGTGTATACACAATCGTTCCGGTTACCATGTGCAAATTGTTTTTATGTCCAAATTGTTTGACGGCGCAACAAAATTTACGAGCAACGCCTCCTAAAACACAAAGTTCCACAAAGAGAGCTGAAAAATATAAATATTGAGAGAGAGAGAGAGATAGGAAGAGAGAGATAGAAATAGAGATATTCCCTATCGATAAGAAGTGGTTTGAGTGCGGATGCTGCGTTGTGACAGACAAATGTCAATAGTTTCTTGCCGCACCACCGCTCACCTATCCACAGCATCATTTCAAATCCATATCCAAATCCACAGCATGCCCCAATTCCCAATTCTCCAACCACATGCCCCATCCCATTCCCATTCCCATGCCCTTTCCCGTTCGCATTGCTCATTCCCGTTGGCGGCAAGGATCAACGACAAATCAATGAGGACGACACATGTTGGACATGCAGCAACAACTTGAAAGAAACTGAAACTGAGTGGCAGACAACAGTGCAACTGCCACAGAGTGAAATTGTGGCAACAGCAGCAGCAGCAGCAAAAACAACAATGAAAGCATTTAAGCATTTGGAAGTCCAACAAAATGTGTGTGTGTGTGTGTGTGTGTGTGTCGAGTGTGATCGGTCCAGCGCCTCAAACGAATTTATGCGCATTTTTCCAGGGATTGGGATTACTTACTTAGTAGCAACATTGACGAAGACGAAGACAAAGACGATGAAGTCCACGGCGGAAGCACGAAACGCTTCAAATGCCAATGAGCCAAAACGCTAAGCGAGACCCACAAACAGAGAGAGAGAGAGAGCGAGAGAGAGAGATAGAGGGAATGGAATTTTGGGATGAGTTGATGAAAATGTTGCATGGAGGCTGTCACAACGGAAGCGAATGTCGAATGTTGAATGTTAAATGTTAAATGTTGAATGTTCCATGTTGAATGTTGAGCGTTTCCATTGAAACGTGCCTCTTGCAACGCTGGCTGGGTGGGCACAGCAGCGATCAACTCCACCCACGCGAAAGAGTGAGAGAGAGAGAAAGAGAGACAGTGAAAGTGTAACTCTAATTGCTACACTTTAAAAAATTCCTTCAACAATCAATGAATTCATTGCCTGTTGATCTACTTAAAAGCTGAAGTAAAGTTTTAAACTGAACCGCGAAGGCGAATTCCGTCGGCAGTTGAAATAATTCGATTTATGCACAAATTAAAGTACAGTTAAAATCATTTTAAAATATTTGCAACAGTTTATTAATTATTTGCATAATTTCTAAATCATATTAAACATAATTTAAAATAATATTAACAGTTCGACACAACAATTATTATAAACATTCGTTAATGTTATTTTAAATAATTGAATTAATTAATTGTAATTTGTATGACAGCATTCCTTAAATGGTAATCCAATAAAAACATATTAATATAAAATTAAGAAATTAATTTGAACAATTACAAGAAACATTAAACTGATAAAATGCTGCAACAGTTTTATTAGATTTAATCTTTAAATCCAATCACTCCAATAAATAATAAATTGTAATATTAATAACAATATTAAAAAAAATAAAACTTTACTGATAAGTTTTTGCAACAGTTTTATTATCTTTACACAAATGTTTTTATCTTGTGTGCATTCGAATTTTAATTTTTAAGTAGTCTTTCAATCTACAAATATAAATTGTTCTGCTGCCGGATTTTTTTTTTTTGGTTTTTTTTTTTGGACACACATTTTACGATGCGTCGTTTGCAGTTGTTGCTTTTGTTTATGTTCTGCCTCTTTAGCGGTGTTATGATTGCAGTTGTTCTCTGCTCATCTTGTGCCTGCTTCTGCTACTTGTTTTTGTTGTTGTTGTTGTTGTTGCAGTTGCTGTTGCTGTTGCTGTGGTTGCTTGTGGCATGCAAGCGTCGTTGACAGCTGGTGGTGCAGGCGCCGCTGAAGACGCTGATCGGTACAGTGGAACAAATCAGTTGCCGTCACAAAAAAACATTATTATTTAGTCAAATTTTTATTTTTAATTAACTTAGAAATAAAAATAGCTGAAATATTTTATATATATATATATATATAAAATATATATTCAACAAATTGGTTTTCCAAAATGTTTTTAGTTTTACTTTATTCATTTTCTTTACGTCTTCTAAAAAATATTCATAATTTTTTTTTTATATAGTTTACATAGTTTTCTCATACTATCATTATTATTGGCTAAACTTTAATTATATCGCACATTAATCATTAAAGAGCAGATGTTTTTTTTTATTATTACTAATACATTTCTCAGAAGAGTTACAATTTGCACTTAGGGATTTGATTTCAATTGCAATATGCATTTTTTTTTTTATAAATTTATAAACAATCTTTTGTGCCTTGCCCACGGTAACCAGCTACAAATCATTGCCCAAAATGTCACAAAAACAAAAACAAAAAAAAAATAAAAACATAAAATTCTAATCGGAAATGCTTTCCACTTCCGTTTTTCAGGGTTATTTTTCCCCATTTAAAGTGCTTTTGTTAACACCCTAGGGTAAAATGTTGTCATTTAAACACCCAAAATGCAACATATAAAAATATAACACATACATATATACAGATGCACATATGTGTGTAATACAGAATTATTCAGTTTTTTAGTTATTTCACTTGATCAGCTATTTATTTCTCCATATTTATGCTTAACGTATTCATTTGTCCGGTTTTATAAAGGGTATTTAATGATCGGCGTAGAATAATAGTTTTTTTTTAACTTTTTCCCGAATTTTGTTTGTTTTAGGCAAAATTTAAAATATTTTAGTTGCGGTGCTTATGTGTGTATTTATGCATCTACAACAATTCCATATACAGATTTATTTTTATTCGTTTTCCTTCTGTTTTTTATTTGTATATAAAACTGTTGTCGTTGTTGTTAATTTTGTTGTTTTTTGTGAGTTTTTGTTTCAAATAGAGTTTTGTTGTTGATACTTTTATATAGAACCGCTGCCAGCACAGCTTACCTCATCGCTCACCCCTCATCAGCATCACTCTCCCCCTCAGGCCGAGACCCAGTTTCAGTTCCAATTTTTCAGTTTCAGTTTCTGTTTCAAGTTTTCCTCTTTAAATTTGGGATAATACGTAAATGCTGTTATTATACATATGTGAGGGAGTGTGCGTATGTGTGTGTGTGTGTAAATGTTGTTGTTAAGGGCTTGATGAGCGCTTCCGTTTCCGCAGTGCCAGGCCAATTATAAAGCTGTTCAAGCCGTTCGAGCGCAAAGCATTTGAAAAATAAAAAGTTGCTTTCGACGTAGACCCAAGAAATACAGCTAAAATATCAATACGCAGAACTTTAACACAATCGTCATCATCATCATCATCATCAACAACATGTTCATCATCGTGTTGCTGTTGCTGTTGCTGTTGCTGCTGTTGTCATTGTTATTATTGTTGGAGGGGCACACGTCAATAATTGCGCTTGAAAATAAGTTAAGGAAAACAAAATCAAGCAGAAGAGGGCGACCAGCTCCCAGACAGAACCTGACTGTCAGTCAGCCAACGAGGCAGCCAAGCAGTCAGGCAGCCAACCGAGGCTCAGCCGAAGGAGCTGAGTTTCTCTCTTACCCCAATCTTCGTCACCTTCATTTGAAACCCTTCCCCTATTTGCTCCCGTCTCCCGACTCGCATTTAATGTGAAAATCATGCAATGAACCGAATTCAAACGGAAATGATTCACACTCCAGCTGTAATGCTCGCATCTATGTATGTTTGTAGTATTGAAGTGGGGGAGTCATCATCATCATCATCATCATCATCATCATCATCATCATCTTCGTCAGCATCTTCATTATCTTCATAGCCATTGTGTTGAAACGAAGTGAGCATCTTTAGCCAGCAGGCCAACTGAAATTGCGTTTACTAACAATTGTTGCAACAACAATAACACCGTTTGAAACAACAACTCTTCAGCACAACTACCCCACCTCCCCACCTCCCCACACACACACACACACACAGAGAGAGAGACAAACACCCCAATTGAATTGTACTCAGCTGTAATGGGGATCTGAGCTGCCCCTTTACCACGTGGCATGTGTATGTTGCTGGGGCACACACATAAAAACATATTGCGAGCGATGTCAACGCAAATATTTCACTTCCTGTCTTCGATTTGCCGCTTCAATATTTATGGCTGTGGCGCCACTTGGCTGTATTCACTCTCTCTCCCACTCCCACTCCCACTCCCACTCTTCTTCTGGGTATCCTTATGCCACATTTCTATCTTTGCATTTTTTTTTTTTTGCTACTTGTCCTCAGTTTAAAGGTCAAGGCTTCGCACGCTTTAATTAGACAGGCTGCGGCTGGCAGTGGGCGTGGCTCAGCTTACATCTTGTGGCAAGCATTTGAATTACAAATTAGCCTCCCTGGACCCAAGAAAAGCGCAAAAAATAAGTTATTTCAAGTACAAGCCTAGAGTTCAAATAAAACATCAACAAATTCTGTATTTTTTCCTCTTTAGTTTTTTGCGTGTTTTTCAAAATTAAATGAAGTTTTCGCTTGTAGCTCAAGTCAGATTAAAAAATCCTGCATTTAAGATTTGACTTGGCAAATGAGATGAAGTGTTGGCAAAAGTAAGCTACTGGTAAAATAAAGTATGTCCTTGCTCAAGGATTAATTAGCACAAGGACACAAGGCTAAAGACAATTGATAAAATCTACATAATATATAATAATATACACAGATGTATTAGAAAGAAAAAATTGTTTCTTCTTAAGTAGAAACTCGTCAATCAGTCAGTCAGTCAGTCAGTCAGTCAGTCAAGCAGTCAATCGATAATAATGATAATAATAATATCGTTGAAAAATATGGATTATTGATTTCCCCGAGCTGATCAACTAAATGTCAGCAAAGTGTTTCAACACAAATCGAGAACTGTCAATTTGAGTGACAACAAAAGCTGGAAAACATATGAAAAATGAATGTGTTGTGAATTTGATTGCTTGTTGTTTGTTTGTTGTTCAGATGTGTGTGTGTGTGTGTGTGTGTGTATTTAATATTAATTGGAAAAGCGCATTTTCACGTATTGCATTTTCGCATAAATTTTTAATTTTATTTGTTCACAGAGACGGAAAACAAGCAATGGCAAAAGACTGTGAAGCGAGCAACTGAAGTGACTCGCAACTTGAAGCTTGCAACAAATGCCTGTTGCAATATTTCAATTGCATTTCAATTCATTTGATTGTCTGCCGCGCTCTGCTTGTGCTCAACACACACACACACACACACACACACACATGCACATGCACATCGTAGATATTTGCATTCAGTTTCAGTTTTTCACATTTTACACATCACAGTTCCAATTTGGCATTTTGCATTTTCCATTTTCCATTATCCAGCAACTTGAAAATGGCATTCAGTCTGCCATCTGCGACTACATTTGCCATCGGTGACATTTCTGCATTTGTTGAACGATTTAATTATGCCTCAAATATGCATCTCAAATACATTTTTCAGCCAATAAAAGCTATTAAATTACGCAATCAAATTACATAATCGCTTATTCAAATCAATTTATCACTTTTTCTTGTTTTTGTTCCACATTAACTGCCGGAAATTCAATTGTGTGTGTTGAGCACAGATTATCGATAGTAACGATGACAGCAGCTATCGAAATTTGAGTCACGCTTCTAAAGATCAATTTTCACATTTTGGATGTGTCTCGCATGACGGAAGTTCTAAATATGCATTTTTACTCTCAAGTCAAATGTATGACAATTTTTACATTGAGTCAGTCTCAAGCAAATTGTTTGGACTATAAATTTAATTTAAATTATGTTAGTTGAAGTTTAGAAATATTGTTTATGCATCTGAAAGAGTTGAAAGCGCTGTAAAAGTAAATAATTGGGAGTCTTGGAAACCATCGTCCATTCTTTGTTCCCTTTGGGCATGGTCAGACTGTTGTGGACAGTTGTTGACATGCCACTGCTCAAAACTGTTGCATTCTTTGTCATCTCCTGTCAGTGGGTGTGTGTGGGTGTCTTTGTGGGTGTGTGTGTTCCCTTTTCCCCTCACTGTGACATTCACAACAGTTCAGGCCATGACAGCGTCGTCCCATATACCTAGAAGGCAATGGTTTAGCGGAGTTACACTCACAAAAATTCATCAAACTTGATTCTTAAAAATTAACAATTTCAAATCAATCATTTTGGTTTTTTTTTTGTGTATTTTATAATATAATTTAGAAAAGCTCTACAAAATATAAGAAATTGCCTGAAAAAGTAGGATGAGCTGCAATTTTAAATAGATTTTTTTGTTAAGTGTAGGCTGTTACTCATAGTAACTCATAGTCAACTGAGGAATGAGCGAGGTACACACACACACACACACGGATATACACACTCCCACACACACACACACACACACACACGCAGATATGCGTGGTAAAACCATAATGGCGTCATAAAGATGATATCATAATTTCCTACTTTGGTTTCGTTTCCTTTTTGTTGTCCGTTGTTGTTGTTGTTGTTGTTGTTACTGTTGTTGTTGTTGTTGTTTCAGCTTTCTCATTTTACTGTTGCACACATTTAGCTTTGCGACTATTCCTATTTGCCTTTGGCCCAGCATTTAGCTTTTTCCTTATTATTTTTCTCTTATTTATTTTTTCTGCCCCTCTATATATATATATATATATATATATAAAATATATATATATATTTATGTATATTTTTAATGTTGCCTTTTTTGTCAAGCATTTGAATAGCGCCGTCAATATTTGTTCGCACAGCCCTCAAAGTCGAGCTGTTTCCCCAGTTTTCTCCTAATGCGCACTGGCCAGCAAATTGTTCAAGGAAATTGAGCGGGCTGCACTTTTAAATGAATTCCACTGGCAAATGCGACACTAAAAAAATATAAATACATTTAATATGCCATTACAAAAATGAAAAAATCAACAGAAGATGAAAAGCACAACTCAACTAGCAGATACCCTGAAACCAGTTGTTAAATACATATTCAATTAGTTTGATCTATATAAAAAAGAAAGTCTTTTTATATTATTATATTATTATTTGAGTTTGTCAATAATATGTCAGGCTAAATTCAATATCAAATAAGACTTAACAAACACGAGTCTTGCTATCGCATATCGATTTGTATCGCTATCGATAAATTGAAGTCACTAATTCTTATAGAATATGATCTGAGGTCTGCTTTATACCCCTTTTCCATTTTAGTATTAAAGGAGAACAATTTTATTTTCTGCGTATAAGTAGGGGCAACAATAGGAAGGGGCGCATAGCAATTCGCCACTTTTTTTCCAGGCCGGATACCCGTTGCGGTGTGTTGAAAGGAAGGGGCTCAGTTCAAGCCCCACGCAGCCAAGCATTTGAAATCTATTTAAATCACTCGGTCCAAAAAGAGGGGTCGAGTGGAGCAAGGAGAGTTCCGCTCTTGGATATGTAAGCAATCAAAACTATGATCGCAAGTTGGCTAGTTTACATATATTAGGGATATAAAAATATATATATTAATACTAGCCATTTTTAAAACTAAATTGATAAAGATTTCGATGTAGAGATTGGGCCAAGAACATGTCAAAAAATGGGACTAATTGCACTGATTATTTACATCTACACAGGTATAACTAAATTTATGTGTTTTGTGGTATACGTATATCTGATTTTGCGAATTTTGTTGTCTTAATGAAAATTCATGAAATGAATTAAACATTTTTTATGACGCCTTTGCCTTTGCCTTAATGGCTTTCCGTTTGGCACGAAACTTTGCGCTTCGCTTCGTGTTTCGTGTTAACACTTAACGCACCCTAAACGCACAAATGTACACCCCCCCCCCCCCCCCTCAACCACTGCACCCCGCACCCAGACCCCCCAGGGGGTAAGGGGTGGCACCTCTGGCGAACATGGCATAAACTCTGGGTAAATGGTAACCACAGTTCTGGGCAAGTTCATAAAATTTTATTTGCATTTCAATTTACTTGCATTTTATTATTTTATTTTCATCATTTTGCAAAGACAATCGACATGAACTCAAATGAGCAAACTTTATGAAGGATATTAAACCTAAATAATGTTCGCAAAGCGAAAAACATAAATACAAATATTTGGTTACAGAAATATGTGGCGAATAACTCTGCAATTTATTTGCTATCGCATTTAACGCTGTAACCAAAACGAGAACTTTAACTTTAAGCCACTTTCTAAATAGCGAACTTATTTTACAATCTGTACTATTGGCCGCCCCCTTTGTGTTTTGCATTGTCACCAACTCCTCCATCCGTAACTTTTCCACTGCACTAAGTATTCCATAAGTATTCCATTTAAGCCATTCTACTTCAGTTTGTGTTTGGTTTTATTTCAATTTGAGTGTGTTTTAAATATGTTTTTCTCAACATTGCTAGCATTTGTTGGAGGTTTTATTTTGCATGTTTATTGATACTTGATAAAAATGAAATTATTATTAAATTAATTTTATACAAAATATAAAAAATATATTCAAGAAATATATATATATATATATATACTTAATCCTTATCGACAGGCAAATAAACCTAGATTTTGGGCGACTATTTTAAACATGCTGAATATATTTTTATGTTTTTTGTTTTTGTTTCGTTTATTTTTTTTATCTGGGTTTTTCTCTTTTTTCTTTGCATTCCTTTGCTATCTGTGTAATGCAGACATTGCTTGTGCAGTGGTTTCCGAGACTCTGCTTAAATACCATCTAATCGCGTTGGCCTTTAGCATCTGTTTGCTTTTTGCCTTTTGCCTTTTGCTTTTGCCCAAGTCCAATTCCCGAGCAGCAATTCTTGAGTCAGCTGCTTTTGTATTAGGTTCAAGCAAAGTCTCGTAAATTTAATGATGTTTTTTTTTTTTGTTGTTGTGGCTGAACATAGGAATGGGCAGGAAAGGACTAGCTCTCTCTCATTCGCACTCGCACTCGCTCAATCACTTTCTCTGTCTCGCTCGCTCCTTCGGTGTAAGCCACTTGGCGCCTAATGAAGGCGTTGATGAGAGATGCCTGCCCAACCAAACTGCTGTTGCAAGTGTTGTCTAACGTTCTAGAAATAACATTTGCTGGTAATAAATTCCAAAGATAATACACCCACTGTAAGGGTGTACGGGTGTAAGGGTGTGCGGGTGTAAGGGTGTAAGGGTGTAAGGGTGTAAGGGTACTTGGTGTACTGTTGCCTTCTGGTTTCTGCTAGGCCGCCGCCACTTTTACGGTGGCAGCAGCCATAACTCGCCTCAGCTATTTATTGCAGCAACCAAGCGGCATCAGTTGCCAACTTGATCTGCTTCTTTGTGCCGCATGTTGCTGTTGCTGTTGTTGTTGTTGTTGTTGTTGCCAGCCACTAAGCTAAGCACAAATATAAATTTGCAAACACAACGCAGACTCGAGCACACACACACACACACACAACAAACGAACACACATACACACACACATTGAAATATTACACCTGCAGTTGGCACGGTTAAGAGGTGTTATTCACACCCACACACAATGACACAAACATAAACATATAAGCACGCACTCACACACACACACACGCACACACACACACCCATAGAACACGCATTTGAGCTGTTAATGAGCTTGCGTGTGTGTGTGTGTGTGTGTGTGTGTGTGTGTGTGTGTTGGCAAATAATGATACGTTTATTAATGCCAGTCATAGTCTTTATTAACAAGATGGGCGCCCATCTAAACTAATTTTGGGGTTTTTAATTATCAAACAACGTCTTCAGTTTCATTTAATTATTTTTAGCTGTGATCTGCTAACATTTTTGGTAACGGCTATGCGCGACTAACGCTTCGAATGAAATACGTTCAAAACTGATTAATTAATTTAAAAAATGTTTTTTTTTAAAAACCTAAAGCAATTCAATTGCCAGACTTATTTAAATCAGTTTAAATTTATTTTTTTTATTTCTTAAAAACTCTTTCTCTGATTGTTTAAGTCGACATTATTTTTATTGCTGTACCACACCAATTTGTTTGACTGCTTATATGTGTTATTAACAATTTTTGAAAGTCTTTCAATATATATTACAAATAAATAGGAAAAAATGAAATATATGTCAACTGCTTTTATGTCTGTGGATACATTACAATCTACTTATGCATAAAATGCTACGCATAATACAAAAAATATATATTTTTGCTAAAGGGCACGCAAAACTAAAAAATAAAAAATATATATAGATATATATATAAATATAAATATACAAGAGAAGAAGAAACTCGTCTTTGGTTTTGTGTTTGTGTTTTATTTTACAGCATTCGCCACTTACTCAGAAGCAAATGTGAAATGGAAGCGTGGCAAAAAAAAGGTGGCACCTGTGATGGGTAGTGGGAGGGGGGAGGTGGATATGTCGAATGGAGGCACATGTTGCTTTCGTTCATTAGGTTACATGCATGCTTGTAATTACAATTCACCGAGGAATCCAACAAATGCGCCACATGAGCCGCATACCAAAAGGCAAACTGAGCCCAGTTGTTGTTCACTTTTACCTTGTTTAAGTACGGCTAAATATGTAAATCTGTGGCGGGCTGCTGCTGCTGCTGCTGCTGCTGCTGCTGCTGCTGCTGGGTCATCGATGCCAGAGTTCACCATGGCATGTTGATTGTCTCCTCCAAAAACCGGGATTGGCATAGTGCGATGGGGAGCAAGAAACAGGCGTTTACCTTTTGTGAAACAACAACACAATTATGTCATAAAATGTTTTTATGTTGCCTGCTAATGTGGAGACCCAACACACACACACACGCATACGCATTGAGTGTGTGCAAAGAGACACCTTGCCACAAAATGCGGCATTAAAATCAAAAAATACAAATACAATATGCAGGAGGAGGCAAAACACTCTGTGGTGCTCCGACGCCATTTGCAAAAAACCCCATAAGCGAACCCAGGACAACCCAAAGCACCACCCACAAACACAACACCCACAGGCAACTTTTATGTTTATGAAAAATTACGTGAAAGCCTCGACACAGTGAGGGTGCGGGGCAAGGGGGCGTGGCACTGTGCAACAGCGCACAGAGCCAAGTGACTAACTTTTCAAAGTTGCCAACGTTAAAAGGCGCTACAAATTTCGATATAGAATATTTTCCGTTATTATCCACAACGGCAGCTGCTTTGACTACAGACTACAGACACCCGGTATCCAGTATCGAGGTGGCTTCTCCACGCCCGATTGCCCCGAGACCCATTTACAACAACAACAACAACAGCAACAATTGCAACAGCAACAATAAAGTAGCAACAAGCACAAGCACAAGCACACTGCCACACACTGTCTGTGGCACTCTCAGTCTTAGCCTCAATCTTGGTCTACGTCTGCGGCAGCAGCAGCAGTGGAACAAAGCGACACAAATTGGGGCACAGGGCGCTGCTTTGATCCATTGAGCCGGCTCGTGTAAGCTGTCATTAGAGACACGACAGCAGCTGACAGAGCTGATCTCCATTTCGCGATGTGAATCAATCGACTCCAAGTGAAGCTTAACCAGCGGACAAAAATTCTAGACACGTGTGCACTAAACAGTTGTTCCACTGTACTTAACAGTATGCGCCGCTTAATGCATGACAAATTTGCCAATAACCAAAGCAAATTGATTCCAGCTCTTTCTATATATATATATATATATATATATATATAATTATTGCTGAACGGGTTTATAAAATGCCACCAAAACTGGCATATTTTTTGTGTACATAAATTAAATTAAGATTTTAACTGCTGATTAATATTTAATTCCTAAACAAAAATCAGTTCCGTTTTAGACTTTTTGGAGACAGAGTCAATAGCTTAAAACTTAATTGCATTTTCCAGTTTTAACAAAATTATGTGGCTAAAGCATTGGCTTAGTGGCAGCTTTAGGTATTAATGTTTTCAAGCCGCATGCCACATGAGTAATTGAGTTGAATTAAATTGCAATCAGCTTTTGACATGTGGCACTCGAAAGCGCTTTGTGCGTGTGTGTCTGTGTGTGTGTGTGTTGTCTTAAGACTATTAATGCTTATTCTTTATGAATATATAATTATCAGGCAACGCATGGTGTGGGTAAATTGCCCTTTGACCTTTTGCCAAGTGCAAATATGAAGCACTTAACGACTGGTTGGAGGCACTTTTCGCAGTGCAGCGGTGCTTGGTGGTTTGGCATTTGGTGATTTGGTGGTTTTGGCTGCGAGCAAATCAAATAACGCCATTAGGCTAATAATTGCTGCTCGTTATTGTTGTAATTGTAATTGTGGCCGTTGGCCAGCGCCTATCGGGGCATTGTCGGGCACACAAAATGTATTAATTAAGCTATTTATCTAAACTAATGCGAGCGTTTAGTAGCCAAGACAGAAGCAAATTGCACTCATTAGCCAACTGGGCATGGAATTGCCACTGCCACTGCCACTGCCACTGCCACTGCCACAGTCTGCCTGCACCTAATGCGATGAGCCAATCGTTTTGTCTTTAGCTCTGCTCCCGATGCGTTGATAGATAATTGCGTCGGATAAATATTAGCTGAAGCAGTCAAGCTGATAGCTACCAGCTTCTATTCTCTACTCTCTCTCTCTTACTCTCTCTCTCTCTCTCTCTCTCTGTCCCTCTCTGTCTGGCTGTTTGTTTGTGCGTGACAGGTCATTGAGAAATGTTTGAGCCAATTGAAGATATCGTCACTTCAGTGCGATCAGCTCAACTTCGACCCATCGGTCAAGTTCTACATCATCATTAAATGATTCGCCAGTGCGCGGTGGCATGGAGAACTCAGTTTGGGGCAGCATCAGCAGCAGCAGCAGCAGCTTATCGTCTGCCGCATCATTAGCTTGATTATGATTATCAATGAGCACATCGACAATGTCGAAGTTGTTGTCTTGGCAGAAAAGAGAACTGCTGCCGACTTTTGGCCTGGCCTGTTGGCATTTATTGGCTTATGCTCGAATGACACTGGCTGCAAATAACACTTAAGTCTTCAATTAATTTGATATTATGTTTGTTAATATCAATAAATGCGTTTGCTGAGTAATAAATAAGCATCGTTAACTGATAACTAAAAGTACCAAATAAGACCATTTAAATCTAATTTCAAGTATTTACAAGTTTTTTAATTGTTTGATAGTAAAAATATGAAATAAGTTGTTTAATTTAATTTTTTATAATTATTGTATTTTAAATCTAATTAAAAGTTTTTACAACACTTTGTCAATCGTTTAATTGTTTGACAGTAAAAAATATGAAATAACTAGTTTTATTGTTTAATTACATTTTTAGCTTAATTTTGTTTTAATTATTGTATTGTTGTCAAACATATTTTTTTTTATATATAAATATACTTTCAGCTTGTGTCACTTATCATAAAAGATCTTTCAGTTTTCACATAAAGTGCCCAATGATTTTAATTAGTTATTGAAATGAATATTTTAAATACTTTTTACTGTTTTTTTTTTATGGCATTCAAAAGTTCATTAACTCAGTTTCAGTTTTTATTATTGCATTTTATTATTTTTATAGCTCTTATTTTTATTATTATTATTCTTGTACCAAAAGATCTTTGTGGATCGATAAAAAGTTGTTCCCCAGCTTTGCCAGCTTGACAAATTGGTTGGAGTTGTTTTTGTTTTATGTTTTATGTTTCATGTTTTATTTTGCTTTTTGTTGTTGTTTTTCGAATGCAGGCTAATGAATATGATTAGCATAATGAGAAGTGCGGAGCGAAAAATGAGAGATCGATGTGGGGCTGCCTGTGTGGAGCAGCAAGGAAGCTGAAGGCTGGAGGCACTGCAGCTGCCAGCTGTGGCTCCGATTTCGTTACGTCTTCTTTTTGGTTCCCCCCATTTAATTTTGCGCTCCCCATTCCTGCACTTACACGTAATCATAATCTTAATAAAAGGCCACATATGCTCCATGCCCAGGTAGAGGGTGTGCAGTGGGGCGGGGGGGTGGGTGTGCAGCAGCCGGCGGCAGTCATAGCGATATGAGCTCATATATTAACATGCCCTACTCAAAATACAAAAATAATATAAGGAAAAATGAAACATCAACTCGCATCCACATCCGCCTCCAAATTGTTGTCCCAAACCCAACACTTAACAACGCCATCATCAAGAACACTCCCAAAAAACCCACACCACAAGAAGATGATGATGAGCAGAGGAACCACAACAACAACAATAAAAAGCCACATAAACTGTCAACGTCTACGATGCTTGACAGATGGACTTGGCTACTATGCCAGTTCCAACTCCAGCTTCAGTTCCAGCTTCAGCTACAGCTACAGCTCCATCTCCATCTCCATCTCCATCTCCAGCTCCAGCTCCAGCTGGTTTTGTATGAGTGAAATGGATGGATAGGATACGTAACTGAAGTGAACTGGAGCTCATCTAATTTCTGGCATTTTCGGTGTCGCTGCGGTTGACGGGACAACAACGAGTATTCTGTCATCATTCATCCTGGACAATATCTGGTTAAGTTCTCAAATCAGATTTGAGTAAGTGCCCGCGACTCTGCCCAGTGTCGTCCTGCTTCTGTTCGTGTCCTTTTTGCTCCTCGCCACAGCGGCCACAAAATGAATGAAGTTTTAATATATATATGTGCGCCTGGTGACACATTAAGGGGCAGTCAACCCCAAAATTAAAAGAGAGCAGAGCAGAGGAGGCTAACAACAATATGGAATAAGTATGGCATAAAGTATGCCCCAAAAGCAAAACAACGACCACAATAATAATTTGAGAGAAATGTGAATTTTGTGTAATCTCAGCAATATGCAAACAGATTTGGATTCAGAGCCGTACTCAGAAATGTGTATAATTACCTATTATGTTATTATGGGCCCCAAGTCTTGACTTTGCTACCTCAGGAACAGGAAGTGTCATAAAGTATGGCCCTTAAACTTTTTTTTTTCTCTACTGTTTCCCATTTCCCATTATGTTCACAAAAAGGGATCGCATCATAAAAATTGTGCGTTTATATTTAGAGACGGAGTGACGGAAGTGGGCATTAAAAAACAAGAACAACATTAAAAAAAGATATTTGACAGATGAAATTTATTGAGTTTTAATCGGGCCAGAAGTGGATACGTCTATTAAATGACTTTTAATTGCCGCAAATGCACGAAATATATATAAAATACAACTGACAATTTTAAATGATACATTTTCATGTGCACATTTGGGATTTGCAAAATGAATTATGACATGAAAATATATCATTATTAAAATTTCACAAAATAATTGTATTGAATCAAATCCATCAAAGAAGAGTTTTAAATTGGAGATACGCTTATAAATATGGACTTTTTTTTTGCCTATTTGAGATTAGTTTGAAAAATAAGATTTTGGTATAACTCGTGCAACTTGAGGCATACGTCCGCAGACAGCAATACATGATTTTCAAATAATTTCGAGGCTTTCGATGATTTCGATTTCATTTGGCTTCGGGCGTAGCAAATCGAGGCGGTTGCCCAGTGTCTAATGACTGCCATAGATAGGCAAAACAACCAAAAAACAAAGCAAATGCCGACTTTGGGGCAGGCAGCAAACCGACAATCGGCAACCAACAACCGACACAGTCAACGCCCCCATGAAGACGACACAATGGGCATGACTAATGCAAAATGCCGGACTGTGCTCATAAACACCTCATCAGAGATCATTACAAAGCCTTCTACGCTCGAAATTCAAAAATAAATAGCTGCCTACCGAAGACCAAAGAAATTCCAAAAACAAAAATGTCTCAATAAATTAGTATTTTTTTTTTTTTTTCGTTTTTTTTTTTTGGGAGCAGACAACGCCGACGCCGACGCCGAAATTTTGATCAATGGTGTTCGGCATAAATCTTTGAGCCGATCACAGCTCGTTAAAAAATTAAATTAATAAAACTTAATTTGCACATAAGCCAAAAGAACTGAATCACAGCCAAAAAAGAAAGAAAAGAAAAATAATAAATAAGTAAAAAAAAAAAACCAAAAAAACAATGGAATCTCATAGCAAATTACCAAATCAGTGCTCCAAATTAGCTGCCCACAATTTCAAGATTGTTGCGAGTTGCTTGGGTATTTTTTGTTGTTTTGTTTTTATATTGTTTTTTTCGTATTTTGCTTCTTTTTTTTTTTGAGGGCGTTTTGCGGCGCAACTTGTGATGATTATGGATGGCGATGGTGATTTCGTCGCTTCTGATAATGATCGATTTGGCGCTCATTAATGAGATTTTTTTATTCGACAATATTAATTGACACGCCCAAAAAGTAGATTTAGAGCGGTGTTCCAAAGACCAGAAGCAACTTTCAGTCTCTGCAGAATGCGATATTTGGCGGAGTCAACTAGGCAGTGGGCTCTATAGATACATCGAATAGACTCATGTACAACATGGAAATCCATCAATCAATCAATCAATCTGCCAGCAGATGAGGATACAGAATTTGATTAGCAACACAATTGTCAAACATTCGAGCGAAAATCATGCAAGAGATAAAAAATTATTGTTATTTTATCGTAAGTAAAGAATATCGAAAAATTGATTAATAAACTGTATTTTTTTTATCGAAGAATGCATAAATGATAAATTGATGATTAATTCCTGGACAGCATGAGACAGAAATCAATTACGCAATCTCTTCAGTTTCCATGGCTCGCATTAATGAAAATCCAAAGAAAACTCACATGCAGCGCTGCCCATTGAGAAAAACAACAACAAAATACGGTATAAAATTAAAAGCGAAATGAAAACTGAGTTTGGCTCAATTTGGGTAAAACAAATTCATTACGCAGCAACAGCAATAATAACAATAACAACAATAACAACAACAACAACAACAGCGGAACGGATGTTGTCCATGACAAATGAAGGGCCGCCCAGCGGGTGCCCAAAGCCAATAAAGCAAGCCACACACAACGAGAGACAGAGACAGAGTCAGTCTCAGCTCGGACTTGAACCTCTCTCACTCTCTCTCTCTCTCGCTCTCCCTCTCTCACAACATGAACGTTAGCCAAGGCGATGGTTTAGCGTGAAAAATGTGTGAGAAAAGCCACACAAGTTGCCAAGTTGGCATCTTAAGCGTATTTGATTGAGTTGCATTTCCTCATCTATCGCGCGAAGAGTGCGAGCATTTTCCATATAAAAAAAACTGAAATGGAAACTTTCGTTGGAAAAGCCGTGCGTAACCGTAGACAACTTGAAAAACATACGACAAACCCCGAAAATGATGACGACCAAATGTTGACATAACAAACAAAAATAAACCATAATCGCTGACTTCGACATCGGCTTTGACTTCGACTTCGACTTCGACTCTGTTTCTGTATCTGAATCTGACTTTGAGTGACCGGCGCCAATTCAAAGGAAATCCGAGGCCTAAGGGCAACAAAGGCAAAATAAGGGTAAGCGATGCTAACAAGTTGCGACTCAAATTACGGCAACAACAAAAATAATCGGAAAAAAGAAATGATAAGAGTGATGGGAATTAGTCAGAAAGTAATAGTCAGCTATGCTCGACTTGGGCATACCCCGCATGCGTGTCAAGAATTGACAACAATTGAGAGAAAAAATGGCAATTTTGTTGATGCCGATTGATTATTATAATAATGCCTCGACTTATGAGCAGATTGTGGTTTCAATAAATTAATTATCTTGTTTAACTTATAATCCTAATCAAATTTAATTTTCATCATAATTTTTATTAACTGATGCATTAATAAATATAAATTAATTCTGTATTTTGAATATATGATAGTCATAATAATATAAAAATTGTAATGTACTCTGTGCAGATTAGAGCCTTTCACATAACTTGAATTTTGACAGAGTATCTAAGAAAGGAAATCGAGTAGAATTGAAATTGATGCCAAGAACAAATCTGAGCGAAATGTCCTCGCTTGACATGTAAGCATCGAAATGCAGCCCTGCGCCTGTCATTATCCTTTTGTGCGTTTCCTGGCCGCCTCTGTAATGCGAGACCTCAAAACGAAAGTCAAGTAAAAATAATGTTGAGAAGACTCGAGTGCAATTGCGATGGCGTTTTGTCCGAGTACCCTTAGCTAATTTGGGATTTTCGGTTGTTTTTTCTTTTCCCTTTTCTAATTTTTGTGTTTTTTGTGTGGCCATGATGACAAAATGTAAAAGGCACTTGGCCAGTATCTTAAAGGATAAGTGCATGGCCGGCCCCACTTGAGCGCAGGACATTTACATAAAACTCGCATTTGATGACCACATGCGGAGAAGCCCTCATTTTTGGCGCCTACTAAATTAGATGCGCCTCAAGTGGATGACGCTGGCCGGATTTTGACTCCGGTACGCCCTCAACTGAATCCGTCCGCATCCATTAACGGCAAATGGGCACAGGACATTTGGATATAGGGCCACAAGATGCACTGTGCACTAATTGCCAAAAAAGTGTTCGGTTTGGTTTGGTTTGGGTTTTTGTGTCTGCAAGACAAGATATTTGATTTTCATGTTTTGGATGTTTTGGGTCTCGCCCAGCAAGCTTCCAAATGGTCGGCCACGTTTAGGTGGGTGCGCCTAGCATGGTCACAAAATAAAGCATAAGTCATCTCAATGGCAATTGCCACAAGTGGCAAATGCAACTGCGACTGGCAGATGCCACAACTCACAATTAATTACGATAATGTGAAGTACTCGCCGCACTCTTCACAGCTGCCAAATTAGCAGATAAGCAAACAAAATATACGAAAAGAAAACCAAATATTATCATTATTTATAAGCAATTAAGATTTTTTTTTTTTTATGAAACTGCAGTTTGTTTTTTTTCTTAAGTGCTTAAATATATAACAGAATTTTTAATTTTAAGTCTCCTTAATTTTAAGTATATATTTACACCCGATACGATTACTGATGGGAAGATGTTGCTAATGGAGTCCGGAATGGTTCCATTTTCAATTGTCAGCCAATTACAATCGCTGAGACAAAGGAAAGCACAGAAAGAGTTTCTCAGATAGCAAAATATAAACAGTGGAACTCCACTATGGCAAAGGTTAAAGGCCATTCATCCGTCCCATGTAATAAATAAGTAAATAAATACTAAATAATCCTAGTCTTAAGCCTTCGACTACAACATATCAAAATAGGATTTGAATTCGATTCAATTGCAAATATAAAAATAACTGGAAAATGCATTTAAGTTTAGTTATATATATATACTAATAATATGTATTTATACAGTCTTGTATACGTATATATATATATATATATATTGTTATATATTGATCGATCGATCATATCTAATCTTAAATAATTTGTAAATATAACAATAAAGTTTTCCCCGTAATGAATTGATTTTAACTAAATAACTTTTTGCGTCTGTTTTTCGCATATAATTAAAAGATTTGCTGATCTCGTGCAAATTTGCTATAGGCAGGTTCAACTGTGAATTATTTGCTTTGTTTGCATTTGCTTTTGCATTTGCTTTTGCTCAGACTTTGGCCTTTTGGGACTTTGGACTTGTGGCCCTGTGTGGTGTCAGCTGTCTACTGTCTGATGTCTACTGATGTCTGCTGGCATTTTAAATCTGCATCCATATCCGAATCGGAATCTGTGTCCAGGCACACAGAATTTCTGGCAAAAGTAGATGCAGTTGTCGAAGAATTTCCAGCATATGTCAACTTCTCGCCTTGCGTCGATCCCAAAAATAGACATCTCACTCCCCAGGCCCAGTTTCAGGCACTCCATATCCACCCCCCCCCCCCTACATCCAATTCCCTCTTGCTTTCTTTCTTTCATTGGACTTTATATTCTATTTTCTTTGGTTTTTCGCATTAAACATGTCAAATGTTCGTCTGCGCGCGTCTGCCTCATCGTCGGCTGCAATTAATTAAGGTGCAACATGGCAAGCTGATCGCTGAGCCTCCCCAATGCTGTGTCTGCCCACCGTCTGAAACTTCCAGCTCCCCCCCCCCCCCCCCATCAGTGTGTGTGCCTGTCTGTGTGTGTTAATTTGACGCCCGCAGGGCTGCGAATGCCAGCGACTTAAGTGGTAAGACTCTTCACCCTCCCAACGTCTTACCCCTGCCACAAAAAAAAAAAATAAATAAAAGAACAAAAAAAAACTCACAAATCGTCCCCAAAATGACTCACAATGCAATGATTCTTGTTATTTATTTGCTGCGTCTGTTTGTCATTTGAAGAGTGGAGCGGAGTGGAACAGCTACACCCTCATCCCACCCTCTCTGCACTCTCTCTGCCGACTATTGTTGACGCCACCTTTTTATGACTTTGGCTTGCAACATTATTCAATGTGGCAGGGCTTACCTGAAACGGAGGGGGGCAAGACACTGCTGGGAGCGATTATTGATCTCTAAGCATAGATTGTAACATTTCCGTGACTATTTCGGGATCGCTCACATCTCTCAGCAAAAACCCACCCTGGATAAATGCTAAGAAAACACTTCCGTTAATGCATTGATATCACGTGCCACGTTGTCAATTACTGTCACAAGTAAACGAATTCTAAACTCGAATAACTAGAAATTATATTCAAGACTTACCTCGAATGTTTTTTCAAATATACTCTGCGACTTATTTAGATCGATTTTTTCGTATATCTGAAATTTCTGGACAGAGCATTTATGGAGAATTCCAGCTTTACTTACATTTTTGGTGTAGAAATATTTTGACTTGTTCTTGTTCTTGTTCTGCATCGAAAGATAAGTCAATATCAGAGAAAAATAATAATAAAAGCTCAAATTTTCTTATAAAATGTGCAGTTCAAGTTATGCTTAAGCAATTTATCGATAACTATCTTTATTTCGCAAATATCGATACATATATCTTTTGATGGCAAAAAAAAAACCACAAAAATTGAATTAATTTTGTTTCGATTGCAATTGAAATTAGCTTGCCTTCAAGCAGTATCTCGAGTTGCAACTTTGCTGAGCATACCCCCCCCCCCTCCACTTCCCCTCACCATCAGCACTGCTGAAGTTTGCGGCACTTGCCGTCTGCATTTGAGTGTGCCCAAATCGGCAGCCTTATTAAAATGTCATGGAATTCCACTTAAGATTCCCTGCAAATTTTACCCATTTGGCCAAACTGCTTCTTGTTATGTTTGTTTGTGCGTGGTAAATGTTGAATAGTGTGGGAGGGGGAGGGGGAGGGGGACTGTGTGGTTGCTGCTTTCACTGGGCAAAACTTTGACTGGCATTTATTCTATTGCCCGACACTTTTCGGTTTGCTGCCACTGCAGGTGGCATTGAAGGGTTTTGCGGGTTTTCCCTTAACAGTGGACTGTTTGTGGGGGGGAGAGGGACGCTAGTTAAAAATTGAATCCTGTTAATGTGCATAAGGCTGCTGTTGATACTGCTGCTATGCTGCCAGCTGTGCATCCTGTCATTGATATGGCTGACGCTGACGCTGACGCTGACGCTGACGCTGACGCTGACGCTGACGCTGACGCTGACGCTGACTGCGCGTCTTCGCTTGCCGCATGTTGCTTTTGCCGCCTGTTGTTAATTGCCATTTTGCCATTCTGCCGCTTTAAGCCGCTTCGGCAGTTTGCTGGCAATGTTGTTCAGCTGTGGTTCTTCTTGTTGTTGCAACTGCTCTGTTGCTATTTTCACGCGCGGTTAGCGGCTGTAATTGCATTGCCAAGTAAACGACGCACCACATCTGAGTACAGTCTGTGTGTGTGTATGTGTGTGTGTGTGTGTGTTTTAGTGTTGTGTACATTGCGTTGGTGGCGTAAGTGCAAATTTATTTCAACAGCCCCGCCAGGCAGTCGTCGGCAACTGTCGTTTTCGCTAAACTTAGGCACACTCTTTGACACTCTGCCACTCTGCCACTCTGCCACTCCGCCCCTCTGCCACTCTCTGCCTCACTCTGATCCTCTCAAACCTTGTGTTGCACTCCGGCACAGTGGGTCACAGCCGCTTGAACTCTGCAAATATCGTTGAATTTAATTAGAATCGTTGTTAAACATTTTTGTATATGAAAATCCAACAATTTGGCAACGATTTGATCTGTAATTCCATTTTATATATACCATTATTTAAATACCTTTTCTGATTTACATATTAATGAATCGATCTTTCACACAAAATTAAAAACCTGCTTTCGTACCAAAAATCTTGTTTATCTTGAGACACCAAATGCTTTCCGAAATAATTTCAGATCGATGTGTTTTTTGAGTATTTATTTTATTTTCATTTTCATTTCGGTAAAGTGCTTGACAAGTGGCTCCTGACTATTGAACTGAGATCACCACCGAATTGAGTTGAGTTTTGTGCTGTGCTGGTCGGGTCGACGATCCGCTGTTGATCATTGGCAAACAATGTGCGTGGATTAAGTACTTGACACGTTTGGAAGCCAAAGAGCCCTCGGAATTGTTGCCTGGAGGGCAACTCTGTGCGGCTTTCTACGAAGTCAAATAGAATTCAATGATTTGAGTATTTTTTTGCAAAGAATCTGTGAACGCGAAGAAAGCGTGAATTTTGGAATGGGTCACATATCAATTGATATACATCTATTTTTCGCATATCATTCAATCGTTAGGCCTTCGAGGCGCCTCCGACTTGGTATAAAAGCCGGCGAGTCGCTTAGCCAAGCCAGTCAATCCATCGACAATGATCCGAGCTGTTTACATTTGGTCGCTGCTGGCCTCAGTGCTGCTGCTTCACTCAACTAGTGCCGCTGAGGAGACCCAGTCCAAGCTGGCCGGTCTCTATGTGAAGGATGGCAATGAGAACGGACAGCTGCGTTTCCTTACCGGCGGCCTAGGTGGTCTCGGTGGTATCGGTGGTCTCGGTGGTGTCGGCAGCAATGCAGCACTCAATCAGTACATTACAAGCCAACAAGACTTGCTGGAGCAGCTGCGTCCTGTTGGCTCAAATGGTGTTGGCACAGGATATGGCACTGGTTTGGGCACTGGAGCTGGTACTAGCTATGGCACTGGAGTTGGTACTGGCTATGGCACTGGAGTTGGTTCTGGCTCTGGCACTGGTGTGGGCAGTGGCTTCGGCACCGGATCTGGCTTTGTCACAGGCGGAGGAGTCGGCAACAATGGCGTCATCTATGTGAATCGCCGTCGAGGTCAGCAGCGGCGCACAACCAAAAATAACGGCAAACGCCGCCGCAAGGGCAACAACAAAGGCAAGCGGCCCAATGTTTTCGTCGTGCGTCCCAATCGCGGCTGAGCCACGTCGACCCAAACTATGTTTAAGCAAAAATCATTTTTTTTAAAAACCAATTTTTATTTTGTATGACCATAAACAGAATAAATTATTAAATTATTTAAAGAATTTATTAAATGCCTTCAAGCATTTTGTGGCAGTCAAGTTTTTCAATTGGAGAACGACACAAAAAGTGGTTTGCTGAAAGCCAACTTCTATAATAAATTAAATAAATAAATTAATTACAAATTAAATGTGTGAATAAATTAAATAATAAGCAGTTATTCAAATTGAATACACTTTAATTTGTCAAAGATCATTTTATTTAATGAGAATTTAATTCACATTTATTTAATAGCTTTTATTTTATTATATGTCCAATTGAAATTATTTGTGGAAAAAACGCAGGAATTTAAAAAAAAAATGTTGCCTTTAAAAATTTACGTAAGTTTTTTAAGCAAACTTTGATCATTCTTTTGCCCCCATTTTCAAAACAAAGTCATTTTGTGCTCACTTAAAGCTTGATTTTTTGGTCAAAAATAATTTAACAAATATTTTAAAGTTAGCTGCTGGATAAGAGCAATAATTGTGTTTTACATCGACTATGAATTATATCCACTTACTTGATAAATATATATATTTTGTCCTTAATTTTGTTTACGAATTGGACTTGGACTTGGACTTTGACGAGTTTAGCTTCTAGTTTTGGAGAGCAATAAAGTTGTTAGCACTTTTTTCCATCGCACTTAAACGGCCAAGACACCTTGTGGGCCACATATTGTTTTCGCTATGCCACTGTTTGTTCCTTTGCCACGGCCTTTGCCACTGGCACTGGCAACTGGCTCTGTTACTGGATTTGCGGGTGGCGCCTCTTATGCAGTTGCCGGGCATGCTCATCTGGTTGCATCTGGTTCTGGCTTGGTCAAGTGAAAGAAAGACAAACGGCCGCTGCATGTGGTGTCCAATGGCTTGATAAATGTGACAATGCGAGTACACTCAGAAAAATAGAATGTCCCTTGATATTTTATATACATATGTACATGACTAACTAGTTGAGTTTTTAGGTCGATTTGGTTTTTCTTAGTGTACTTTCTAGTCATGTGGATGTGCGTGTTGGTAGGTGACTTATTCCACTCATGGCTGTAATGATCCTGTAAGTGGCCCTAATCACTGTCATAATAATATAAATTAATCACGGCCCAAGCCCAACGACTACCTACTACTACCACCTGGTGCAGCTACAAGTTGAAGGCTGGACAGGCTCAAGGCGCTCCATGGCACTCGATGTGCTTCAGGGGCTATCGTTTGGCATTCCAAGTTCAGTGCAGGATTGGTGGATTAATAGGTTTTTGGGCGGGTGGCAGATGCCTGTGGTGTTGTGTGCAACTTGCTGCGCATACTTTGTAAATGTTTAGTAATGATTTGATTTGAAATTCATTTGAATTATTGCTTGCTTCCGGCTTCCGGTGCCTTCGAAATACTTTCCTGTTTCAGTTATGTTGAGCCACAGCCAACAGCGCCACAGGCGGCCCCATCGCACAGTTGTATACTATGGAAAGGCCACTCCAAAGGCCACACTGTGACTTGCACTCGTCCCGCCATTCCCCTGCTCTCCACACCAGACCACACCACACCACACCACTCTACTCCACTCCAT